>JADKXX010004192.1:0-47585 GCA_017310255.1 Butorides virescens
TGGCTGGTGCAGGTGGGAGCCCGTGGCTTGTCCATCCCTCTCCATCAGCACCTGCCCTGGACGATGGGCTCGGAGCAGCCGCCCTGCTCCCAAAAATCCTTCTTTGGGAAGCAAACTGGGGAGCTGTACAGGGGCTGACGTGCCTTCGGGGACCCCAAAAGGGATCAGTCACCCCAAAAGGCGCTGACAGCTTCCAAGGTGGGGGAGCCCCTCGCTGCTCCCTGCCCGTGGGTGCGGGGCCGTGGCCCATAGCGCAGTTCCCGAGGGCGGTGGGTGCTGCCCTGGCACGGTGGGTGCTCAGGCTTTGGTGTTCGCTGAGCTCCCCCCATTTGTGCCGAGGCTCCAGCTTCAGCCCCAGGGATGGGCTCCCCTGGCAGCCCGGCCGGCTCGGCAGGGCCACCCAGGCTCCTGCTCCCCAAGCCCGGGGCTCTCTCTGCTGCCAGCTCCTGCCCCGGGGAGGGCTGGCAGGAGCAGACGGGTGGCACGGAGCCCTCTGAGGCTCAGCATCTGCCGCCCTGATGGCCCCAGTGTTCCCATGGTTGAAAGATGGTGGAAATACCCAGTTGCCCTGCTAGTCTTTGGCGGTGTTAGTGGAAGGCTTGAAAATGAGGAACGCCACGCCTGCGTCGGCACCTCGGCACTCTGAGCAGCATCAGGGTGTTGGGGGGCAGGAGAAGACAGCCCTCCCCTGTGCCAGGTACCCACCTCGTGGTCCCCAGCGGGGTCCCCACGGCGGCGCTCCGAGCCCTGCCCAGCTCCGGGGACCCTGTGCTCGGGTCATCCGACAGCGGATGGGGCTGGGGAAGCCCATCTTCCCCCTGCTGCCCTGCCCGCGAGCCCCGCCGGCTCCGGGCAGGTGCCAAAGCACCTCTGGCTGAAATCTGTATTTTTCTGGCTGGCTGGTGGCAGCCGAGGAAGCAGCGCAGGGCCGTGGCCTCGAGCCACCCTCCCTCCCTGCGCCCCGGCTGTCCGTGCACACCTCGGGGAGGGCTGTGCTCATTAGCCCCAATTTGTTAATTCCTGCGTTGGAGTTTACAAACATCTGCGAATCCAGGGAACACTCCCACCGTGTGGAAATAGCCCCGCCATCGAGATGGGGAAGCCGGTGCCCGACCGGTTAAACAACTTGCTGGAGAAGAATTGCGAAGCAGCGAGGAGCTCCTGCCGCCCCGGCCCCTGCTCCAGGCGCTGCCAGGCTCCCAGCCGGCTCCCGCCCAGTTTTGCTGCTAGAAAAAAAAACAGAGCAACACTGCTAAAATCAACCGAGCGCCCCCGCCGTAAACAGGGACGGAGATTTCGACACAGCGTACGGCTCGGCCTCATCCTGCGCTTCAGGGAGGCCGCGCAGCTGGGGTGCTGGAGCTGCACCTTAGACGAGGGCTTAGTGCCAAGGTCCTGCCGGTGACCGAGCCTTCGAAGCGCAGCGGTGACAGGGCAATAACCGAGCACCGGTTTGGCAAGCGTGCAAGTGTGCTGGAACGTTTCCTGCAAGCAGTGAGGAGCCAGGGCTCCCAGCTCAGCTGATTTAGTTAGGGATTGCCCGGGAAGCGCCATCCTACAGCAGGTCATAGCCTGG
Organism: Butorides virescens; assembly: GCA_017310255.1. Lineage (NCBI taxonomy): Eukaryota > Metazoa > Chordata > Aves > Pelecaniformes > Ardeidae > Butorides > Butorides virescens. Next base: position 1,577 of record JADKXX010004192.1, read on the forward strand.
CGAGGAGCCACCGTGAGTCTTGGTGGCTTCTTCAGCCTTGGGACAAGCCCTTCCTATGATGGGGCATCTCAATGAGCAGCACCAGAGACTCAAGGTCTCAGTGAGTCTGTGCAGCTCAAGCCCATGAACAACGCTCGTTGTCCCCCTGGATGCAGCAGCCACCCTTCCCCAACCCCAAGCCAGCCCTTCAGCCTCCCGTTCAAAGCACCTTGAAGCGTACGGGCTTTGAGCAGCTCCCCTGCCCACCCCCGAGCTGCCCTGCCCGGGACCTGAGAGGTTGGGGTGGCCGGGGATGGGTTTCCCCGCTCCATCTCCGCTGCCGTGCCGGGGATGCAGCTCCCCACGGCAGCCGAACCCCTCTCCAAACAAGGAAGGAGCCATTTGTGGCACCCGCCTCCGCGTCTCGAGGCCGGCCGGCCCCACGCTAGCATTAGTAAGGAGGAAAGCCAGCTTGCTTTGAAGCTCTAATAGGGCAACGGCAGGGAAAGAACAGGAGCGGCATTAAATCCTGCAAAACCGCAATGGTTTGAAGATGACTTGGTGCCGGGTCCTCCGGCCTGCTGCGACTCGTCCGGCCTCGGCAACCCCAGCGGAGTCATAGAATCAGTTTGGTTGGAAAAGACCTTGAAGATCATCGCTGTGCCGTGGCTTGGCTGCTGGAAAACCACGGGGCTGCTCCGAGCTGAGCACCCTGGACCGCAGCTCCATCCATCCGCCTCCCGACGCCGCTCGCAGCACCGGCGCTTACTTTACCCCCAGTCTGCAGGTGATGCTCCTCAGCAGGCATTCCCCGTGGTTTATGTTTTTCAGACGCACAAATTAGCAGGACCAGGGTCCGCGTCTCTCCTTAGGAACCTCTGCCGCACCTCTGGCCTGGGCTTGTGGTCTCCAGGCTCAGCAGCCAGCCCCGTCCAACCCTGGGCACGTCAGTAGGGGTGTGGGCATCTCCCTACCTTGTCTGGGGAACGTGGATGATGACGATGACATTTCTTTTGTCTCATGGACTTTGTTGCTTTGTGCTCTTCTTGCTCACCCCATCCCAGTAGCGTAAGGCCCTGGGATTCAGCTGGGACTGACCATGACTACTGTGTTGTTAGCATATATATATATATATATGAGATATATATATATATATATGAGAGATATATATATATATGTGTGTGTGTGTGTGTGTCCCTAGAAGGGAAGGCAGAAGCCTTGAATAGGGTCATAGCAGGGGGGCAAACCATCACTCTCCTTCCCCATTGTCTTCACCAGACGCTTGTCATGCTTAGAAAACAGGAGGTTGGTTCCTCTCTTAGAAAGTCTAGGCTTGGGAGGTGGAAAACTGAGCTCAGCCTTGAGGAGTCGCTGCTGCAAGTTACCCTCCCGCCAGCAGGAAAGGTGCTCGTCCTCGGGGTGCGCCGGCCAGAGCATCCACCCAGCCCCGCAGACCCTTAACGGTGTCAGGGGACCCGGTCCCCATCTCGGAGGGGGTACGGGCAGCTGGGGCCGAAGCGGGGAGGGCTCTGCCTGCCGGGCTGGCACCCGTTTCTAGAGGCTGTTCGGTAGGGCTGGAGTCAGCACGAAGGACCAGACAGCCGGTGAGTCAGGGGAGCTGCTCTGTATTTACGGCGGAGCAAGCCCTGCCATCGCCCGGCCTATTTCTGCTTTAATTTCCATGCTCATTACAATAATATATCACCATTACTGCAAGGGAAGATAAATATAATTGAAACGAGCTGGACCAAGCACGGCAGCCCTGCTGGCCAGCTACGCCCTGACGTGGGTAGCTTGACGGCACGCTGCTCTGGAGTTTGGAGCCAGATCTTAATCTCTCCCAAACCCGAATTACACTACCCATAGCCCAGCCCTTGTCGCCTTGCTGTGCCATGGTTTCACTCCAGCGTTGTTATAAGTGGCACAAGGGAATATCAGGCAGTGGTGGCTGCGGCTCGGGGAGCTTTAAGGGCATTTATAGCTCTGTGCTGTGGCCTTCTGGAGGATTCGTGCCCCTTAAGTCCCTCCTAAAGGCTGCTCCGCAGCAGCAGTGCTCACACGGGTATGGGGGGGTTTTTATGAATTCTGTATAAATGGACATTAAACGGAGGTGGAACCGAGAGCAGCAGTAGGTGGTCACTGCCCGATGCTCCGTCCGTGCATCCCAGTAGGGGGATGTGGTAAGCAGGACCAGGATCCGTGCTCAGACCCCATCCTCAATCATCTGGCTCATCCCTGGCCGAGCAGCCCCAGCTGCAGAGAAGCTCCGGGAAGGTTTCCCAGCAGGAGAGCAGGGGCAGGGCCAGCATTGCCGAGCTGGGGGCCAGAGCGGGGCAGAGCCCTTCCCAGTAACCCTCCCAGCAAGCGTCTGATCCACAGGACAAGCTCCCAGCAGGAGTTTTCCCCAGGGATCGTGTTCAGCTGGAGCAGCCGAAACTCCAGGAGTACCCATCTGACCATCCTCGCTTGGGGGGATGAGTGAGACACCCTCCTTGTTTGGGAAAAAAAGGAGACAGAGAAATCGAAGGGATTTCCTACCACCAAGCTCAAAGCCAGGGTGCGAACCTGCGGACATCCCGGAGACGCCGACCTCGGGGAAGTTTGCTCCAAAAAGTGCTCTTATCAGCGAGGATACGACCTAATGGGAAGGGGAAAAAAAAAAGTAGGAATGGAGAAAAAAAAAAAAAGTGGAGGCTGTAGGAGCAAAGTTTCCATGTCACAACAATTATCATCACGTCTGCCTTTCTAGAACCTCTCTCCAAAAAATAAACAAACCCACGGAAAAACCACAAATCCCAAAGAAACGGAGCATCACCCGTGGTCAGCATCGCGGCACGTGGATGAAGCACGCAGAGCGGATGTCTCCTCCCAGCCCCCCAGCCCGGGGAAACCTGGAAAAACCCACCCGTTCCTCATGGGAATAATCTCGGGTCCTTCGCACCCGCCAGGTGATGCTACAGCTGCTCAAGGCAACGCTGAAAAGCAAGAACGCTTCTGCCGCACGCAGCTTTTCACCGGGGACGTCATTTTTTCCTTCCCGATCAGAACACGTTAACAATCTCCAGAAATGGCAAAGCCAGTTTTTCCAGGCTTTTTTTTTTTTTTTTTTTTTCCTCCCCCTATTTTCCAAACACAGACTGATCTATTGGAGCGGAAAAGCTCTGCGTTTCCCTTCCCTCTGCCGCAGCCCCGCAAGGGCCGTGCCCTGAGCACCTCTGCTCCCGCCCCCGCTGCCCTTCCCAGCTGGGCTATGGCCGCATCCTGCCCTTCTTTATCCCCAGCACCACCCTGTCCTCCGGCCAGCCCCTCCTGCCTGGGTTTTGGCCCCGGCAGCCCTTTGCTTTACCCTGCTCCAAAGCCTGGATGCCCCCATGGTTCTTCCCAGCACCTTCCCAAAAGAGCCACCTCCTGCAAACCCCATCCACGCGCCCTTCCCGGGCCGGCCGAGGATTCCTCACCGCCTCGCCCATCACCTCCTGCTTCTCCCACATCTTCCTCCTCTCGGCAGATGAAGGGCACGGGGAAGCCAATCTCCTCCATCCCCTGGTATGGAGATTTTAGGCCAGGCTTCAGCTTTCCCAGCCGATCTCTCCGGCACCCTGCTTGATGTCCTGATGGACACGGGGACCGCGCTGGTCCTCGTGTTTTATTAACACTGGGGCGGGGGAGAGGCAGATTATTAACAGGGCTGATGATCTCGTACCGGTAATGCCCAAGTTGGCTGGTTAAGTGGCACAGAACTGGTAAGTGTGCAGAAATAAATACAGAAATCAGAGAGATTCTATAAGAGAGAATAAGATCTCTCCGGTTTCTGTACTTACTTCTGCACACCTATTAATTCTGCATTTCCAGCAGGGGTGGGGGTGAGCCGGAGCTCACACCAACCTCCCCGCTCACGGTCCCGTGCGGCGTTCAGCACAGGAGCAGGTCCCCCGGCACCACGGTGGCTGTTTTGAGATCCGTCTCCCATGGGAGGTTTTAGATCCCCCTGCACCTCAGCTGGTGCCAGCCACCCAGTGACTCTCCCGTAAGCCGCAGCGGTGGAGGGAGCCCACAGCTCCTCTTGCCTGCGTCAGGGAGGCTGGGGCTGAGCAGCAGGGCCATGCCCACATGACAGCCGAGCATGTCCTTGCTTGCTCCAAGCCAGCTCTGCGTTTTCTCTTCCCTGGTCACCCAGATACTGCACGTCAAAGCGGTAGTTTCCGGATTACCGGGCAAACCACCCTGACACAGGGAAACGCCATCCTCTGCCCTCCCCATTCCCCCAGCGATGGAGAAGGGGACGAGGGGTGCATCCTCACCCGGACCCGGTTCATCCCGACCCGGCCTGGCTGGTCCAGCGGCAGCAGCGCGGCCGTGGAGGACGCTCCCAGCAAAGCCGGTACCCCAGTACGAGTGTCAGGGCTGGCTGCTGCACGCTCCGGTTCCCGGAACCCAAGATCAGTTTTGCTGACGCAAAGCGAGCACGAAGGCTGGGCTCCAGGCTCAGCTTTGCTAGACCAGATCAGCAGCAACACCTCAGGAAGCCGTGGCTGAAATGCAGCGTTGCCACAGATCCCGCACAATCCCTGGCTTAATTTTCGTTCCCCCATAAAATTTAGAAGCTTCAATCAAAACCAGAACGAGAAAAGCCCCAAAGCTCTTCTGCTTTTCTGGATGGTTTTTTCATCCATGCTATGGATGAAACCCCGAAGATTCACCCATGGGCTTGCTAGAAGACACCGACACCACGGCAGGGAAGACGGAGGCAAGCTGGCGAGCCCTGCCGGCTCTTCCCAAGCCCTGCTCGGTGCCCGTTCAGCTCCCGGCTACCCCAGCAAAACATCCCGAGCTCCCAGCTGGATACTCAGCCTCTCCTGCCCTCAGGGCTCAGGTGGCCTCCAGCGCATCCCCGAGAGGCGAGGAAGGCTCCTTGGTGGCTGCAAGCTTCCTCGGGGCGCAGAGGGTGCCAGCTCTGGGTAACCATCGTCTGCAGCCGCACCAACGCCTGCCCAGGCCCACAAAGCTGCCCAGCTCCAAACCACTTTCTCTCCACCGGTTTCTGGCGTTTTCCGTGGTTTACGTGGGATGGGGACTGGAAGGAAACCCCCAAGCAGGTTTTGAAGAGCTACCACCGCAGCAGGATCCAGCCACCTCCCAGGGCAGCCCTGCGCCCTCCAGCTGTGATTATTGACCCGAAAATGGGGCGCATCCTTGCAATTACTGCAGCCAGCTGGCGACCACCCCTTCGGGTGCCCCCGGGCTCGGCAATGCCCACTTGGGTCCGTTTTGCTGACGCAAGAGGGTCCGTAATTATGGCTAATCCCGCTCCTCATCAGGCGGTGCCGGGCAGGCAGCAGCGGCCGACACAAACCACCAGCCATGCCCAGTACCATCCTGATGATGCAGCTTCTATAAATAGAAAAAGAAAAAAAAATCAGTGTAAATCCTGCCCACGCCAGAACTTCCCAAGGAACCGTGAACTTTTGTGGAGCTGTCGGATGCTACGAGGCTCCAGCAGCCCGGGGCAGGGTTGGAGGTGGGGAGGAACAAGCCCAGAGCTGGGTTTGGTTTTGTTCTGCGGCGCTGAAAGCGATAGCACGCGTGGCAGGCAGGGACGCGTCCCGGAGCTCAGCACCAGTGCCAGGCAGGAGGCTGGCCCGACCCGGGCTTGCCAAGCGTTTTCCCCCAGTGCCCACACTGGAAAGGCAGCAAGCTGGGGCGTCCCCGCTGGGGGCTGCGTGCGGTCCCCCAGCGCACAGGGCTGCCAAGGCCGCATCCTGCTCTCACCTGCTGGTAGCTGAGCAGGGGTGCGCATCCCGGGAAGCCCCCGCAAAGCCCTGGAAGAGAACTGCCTCGGCTGACGGGCCCCTTCCACGCTGGGCTTTGGCCCCCCCTCGCCGTGGAAGATGGGAGAATGTGCCCTGTGCTGTCCTGGAGAAGTTCCCGTGGTCGAATCCTGCGCTGGGGTGGATGTCGGTGCTGCGGGACCCCTCGGAGCTGAGCTGACGAAGCCGCTGGGTGAGCCTGGGGATGAGGAGCTGCCCCAGGAGCCCCCCCACGCCACCAGCAAGCGCCGGTGGGACGCTGGTGCTCCGCTCTCCCCCGCCGCCCTTCAGCCCTTTGCAGGAGCCAGGCAACTCCTCCAGCAGCAGCTACAACAGCAATTAACACTTCCATATACAGATTAATTCTGCCACCACATAACGAGGTCATTAAGGCTCATTATCCCCGCTCTAGAGGTGGTTGGGATTGGAGGGAGCCCAGCCTTGGCTCGAGCCCACATGGCAAAGCGGCGCAGCTGGGACGCGAGCCCCAACCTTGCCACCAGCCCGGGGGGCTGGGAGCCCTCCAGCTGCGGGGGCTGGCATGGAGCACACCCGGATTTTGGGCCTCCGGAGGCTGCGGGCATCGCCTGGCACGCCGCCCGGCACGCACGGTGCTCCGGAGCCGGCCCTGGCAAGCTGCAACCTCTCCTGGCAGCCAAAGCGAAAGGCAAGGAGACGAAATGTTTTCAATAACCCCCGAAATGTTTAAAATAGCCCCGGCGATGCAAAAGCTGCGTCACGGGTTGTTCTGGCTCTGCTCTCGCCCAGCCGTCCCCGCAGCCCGGGCTGGCCCTGCACCCGCCGCCGGAGAGGCTTGGACCAGCGTCGCCCTGGGAGCAAAAACCAGCGCCTAGAGAGAGACGAAGCGCGGCAGGACACATGCAATGCGTGCTGGCCCGTCCCTTCTTCTGCTTTAAATTGTGGATAACTCAGGTCGACGGAGGGGATTCTGCCCCTCTGCTCTGGGGAGACCCCCCCTGGAGCCCTGCGTCCAGCTCGGGAGCCCTCAGCACCAGGAGGACATGGACCTGTTGGAGCGGGGCCAGAGGAGGGCTACTAAAATGATCCGAGGGGCTACTAAAATGCTCCGAGGGCTGGAGCCCCTCTGCTGTGAGGCCAGGCTGGGAGAGTTGGGGGTGTTCAGCCTGGAGAAGAGGAGGCTGCGGGCAGAGCTGAGTGCGGCCGCTCAGGGCTTCAAGGGGGCCCAGAGGAAAGGGGGGGACAAGCTTTTTAGTAGGGCCAGCTGGGACAGGACAAGGGGGGATGGTTTCAAACTAAACCAGGGTAGGTTTAGGCTAGATCTAAGGAAGAAATTCTTTACAATGAGGGTGGTAAAACCCTGGCAGGGGTTGCCCAGAGAGGGGATGGAGGCCCCATCCCTGGGACCATTCCAGGCCAGGTTGGACGGGGCTGTGAGCAACCTGATGTGGTTCAAGGTGTCCCTGCTCCTGCAGGGGGGTTGGGCTGGGGGACCTCTGGGGGTCCCTTCCCACCCAAACCATTCTATGATTCTATGACAACTCATTGCAGAGCGAGGAAACCCTGCCCGTGGCGTGGAGGGGCGCACACAGGGCTGCGGGCAGGGGCTGCCCAGCGCGCGGGCGACAGCCTCCAAGGGGCCAGCTCGGGGCGTGCGGGGGCTCCAGGTCCCCTCTGCTGCTCGGGCTCCACGCAGGACCCCCCCCTCTCTCCCCATCCCCCACAAACAGCTCTTTTCTTTCTTGCTCCAAAGCCGAGGGAGGCTCAGGCTCACCTACAGCATCGCTCCCATTGCGGCCGTGCCGGAGCCCCTACGGCCCCACCCGCCTGCCCCCCTCCTGGCCGAGCAGCTCAGTATTTTGGAAAGTGTTAGAAAGGCGGCGGTGAGTCAGGCGCAGCTGCAGTGCCTGGCGGGCTCGGCTGGCCCCCCGCCCCCCCGGGGTCACCGCTCCCCCAGGGCAGCCCCCGCCAGCAGCTTAGGGCTGAGGTTGGGGGGTGACGAGTCCCCCTCTTCCTCCTCCTCTGTCTCCCCAGCATCTCCAGCAAAGAGCTGACCGAGCTCATAGAGCGCCTGCAGAAAAATGCCGACCAGGTGGAAAAAAACATCGTGGAGACAGATTCCCGAATGCAAAATGTAAGCAAGCCGTGGCCCCACGCACCGGGGCTCTGCCGAAGCAGCCCTGTCCCCCCTGCTCCCCCCTGCTTTGCTGCCATCTCATCTCCCCTCCCCTGGTGGCCCTGCCCTGATCCGTCACGGAGGGACGCACGGGTTCCCGTGGCTCGTGGGAAGAAGGTGGGAGGGTGCAACAGGCGACAGGGCCCCGAAATTCTTTCCTTACCCGAGCGGGGCACGGGCATCCCTGGGCGGGCATCCCTGGGCGGGCATCCCAGCAGGCAGCTAGGATGGAGGAACAGGAGCCTGAACCATCCCTCCTCATCCCAATGGGTACGATGCATCCCGAGGCGATGCAGCCCCCCCCGCCACAGCCCTTCCTCGGGGCTAAGGCAGGCGAGGGGAAAGCAAAATCCATCCCTGGGAGGACGGGAGATGGCAGAGCTCCCACCCCTCCCTGGTGTCCTGGGGCAGCGTGGCGGGGTGACCTCTTGGATCCCGTTTATTTTCCCCTCGTGACCCTTCCTCCCCGCTCTCTGCCTGCCCAGGACTTGCACAAGATTAAGGCATGCCAGCTCGCCCAGTACAAGGACCTGACGGCTCAGAAGCTCACCGAGTCCGACAAGCTGCTCTACGTGCTGGATGGGGATGCAGCGGTCGCCCGGCACATGAAGCACCCCCAGGGTGACATGATCACAGAAGAGTGAGTACCTGGGGGGGGGGGGGGAACCTGTCCCCATGGCCTCGCAGGGCGGGAGGATGCTCCTCCAGGGGCTCTGCTCAGCTCCTGCCTGCGGGAACCTTGGCCGTCGCCCTCCCCTGCCGATGCCCATGCCCACGTCCCGCATCCCACCCTCATCTTCCCCTTCCCGCAGCATCCGGCAGCTGAAGGAACGAGTGGCAAACTTGCGCGAGAAACACGAGCAGATCTACAACTTCCCCCTGCAGCATATTGAGCCCCAGGTCAACTGGTCAACAGTGATCGAGGAGAAACAGGTACCCAGGGGACCATCGGTGCCGCTTGCCTGGCCAGTGGCGCCGGCTGGGGACAGGCAGGACCTCGTGCATCTCCCCATGGAGAAACAGGCTGCTGGAAGCCTTGGCTGCTTGATACAGCAGACAGCACGGGGAGGAGGTGGGGTGCTGGGTGGCCAGGGAAGGTGCAGAGGTGATGGGACAAGGCCAGCTGCTGTGGCACCAGGAATGGGCGCTGGAAGCGGCACCGCTGGCAGCAGCTGGGCTAAGCGAGGAAAAGCTCTGGAGGATCCAGAAAAGCCTGGCCTCCAGGGGATGGACTCCTAAAAGCTCAGCCTGGCTATTGACCTCTTGGGTGAGCTCAGGCAAACCTCTGCCCTTCTCCAGCTGAGGATGGAGACCACGCTCCCTCTCCAAGCAACGTGCTCCAATGCCCCGCTGTCCTAAGAGAGAAAAAGCTTCTCCTCATACCCAGTCTGCGCTTCCCCCGTTTCCCTTCACGCCCGACACCTCCCACCTCCCTCCCACACACCACCCTGCGGAGCCTGGCTCCATCTGCTCAACAGCTTCCCTGTGGTTACGGGAAGGATGCTGTTAGGTCCCCCCGCAAAGCCTTCTCCCACCAAGGCTGAACCAGCCTCAGCCTCTCCTCTTGGGTCCGTGGCTTGGCATCCCCAGTCACCACCTGCTTTGGGCTCTACTCCGTGGCCCTTCCTCTTCATTTTAGTCCAGCACTACACTCTTCCAGCCAGAAAAGGGTTAAAACCCCCAAACTGGCCTTCCCGTGGCCATCTTTACCTACGGGATGGCCACCTTCACCCACGGGCTCCCACGTGCCGCTGACACTGGAGCCCATCCAAGCCCAGCTCCGTGTCCACCTCCGAGAGGAGTTTCCCAGGTCTTAGCCGCCGCATCCCGTTCCCCCATCGCTAACCTCAACTCCTGTGTGCCGCAGGAAGCGTTAAGCAGCAAGGGCTTTGGGACCGACCTGCCGCTGGTCAACAGCCAAGTAGAAGAGCACAACATCTTCCACAACGAGGTCATGGCCATCGGCCCACACATCACCAAGGAAGGCAACAAGGTCAGCTCTCCTGCCCCTCAGGGCTGGCCCTGTCCCAAGCCGCTGATGAAGGCGAGGGCATCCCACCATCCAAGCTCCTACAGCCTGGACCGGGTTGGGTGGTCACCCAGATCCACGCTTAACCTGGGAGCTGAGCATCATAGACCAACTCTAGCTTTACGATGAGGCAAATCCCATAAACCCCAAATCCCACCCACCGCCCCATCAAGCCCCCGCTAGACCACCACTCCCCAGAGACGGGCTCCTAACACTTGGCTCGCTTCTCCTCTGTTACCAGGAATACACGAGCGACTTCCAAGCCAAATATCAGAAGCTGCTGGTAAGAGACCTCTGAGACCCTGGGGGCAGAGCCCTTTTGCAGGGGTCCCTTGCTGGGGTGGCCCAGCACCCCCAGGGGACCCATGAAGAGGAGCTTTGGGCTGAGCTCTCCCTCTGACCCTTCCCAGGCCGGCTCCCAGCAGCGGCAGCAGGATCTGAATTCCCTGCAGGACTACATGCAGCGCTGCACCAACAAGCTCTACTGGCTGGATCAGCAGGCGAAGGACAGGACCCATTACGACTGGAGCGACCACAACCTGGACTACCCCAGCCGGCGCCGCCAGTACGAGGTCCGTGCACTGGCTGGGTGTTTTGCAGCAAGGGAGATGGGCATGGAGCCCAGGGAGTAGGCTGGGGGCTGGCTGGGGGCAGGAACTGTCCCTTCCCCCGTGCCTCAGTTTCCCCCACTCCATGACGAAGCACTTTGAGATGATGGTGAATGGATAGCAAGGTTAATCATTACCTCCTGCCAGAAATAAAGCCATGGGGAAGCTCAAGGGCTTCCTCATTCTCCTCCCCCTTATCTCAGCATTCACTTGGCAAGAGTCACATCTTGAGCAACATCTGCAAGGGAAGGAAAAGCGAGAGCTGCGGGAGGGGAACATCACACCTTCTGGCTTGTGGAGCCATTCGGACCCTTTCAGAGTAGCTCAGCCACAGGACGCAGCCGGGGTCCCCTCGCTTTGCGTGGGGATCAATATCTTGCCTCTCTCCATCTAGAACTTCATCCATCGGAAGCTGGAGGAGAAGGAGGAGGCCATCAACAAGCTGCACGCAGATGGAGATCAGCTGCTCGCCCAGAACCACCCCGGGAAGAACGCCATCGAGGTGAGCATCAGGGATGGGCTCCAGCTTCCCCGCCTGCCCCGGAGCTCAGGGGACTCACCCAGCCCTTCTCCAGTGTGGGACCTGGTGCCAGCACGACTCTTGGCTTCACTTCCCTGGGATGCCAAGTGGGAAAAAATCTCCTTCACCTGCAAGTGTGTAAACACCATCGGAGGAGCCGAGATAAACCCAAGGAGCTCTTCCCGTCTTCCTCGTTCCTGTGCCTACCTACAAAGGATAAATTGTGGTGGCAAATTCCACCTCTGATGGGAAGAGGGACATAAGGCCAGAGGATTTGCCACCTCCTTCCACCCATCCCCAGGCTCCCATTGGAGCATCCCGGCTTTGGACTAGCTCTCCACTATTCCCACTATAGCTTTGACCTGAGGTGGTCACCTGGATGGCTTCACAGGCAGCCAAGGCGTTGTTTGCTCAAGAGGGAGATGGGTGCTTTCGGGTGGGCAGCCCAGGCTCGCCCCTCGCACGGGGCGCCCTGCTGACGCCCGCCGCCCGCCCCTGTGTTGCAGGCTCACATCGAGGCGGTGCACGCCGACTGGAAGGAGTACCTCAACCTGCTGATCTGCGAGGAGAGCCACCTCAAGTTCATGGAGGACTTCCACAAGGTACCGGGGTCCCCAGGGGCAGCCGGGCGCCGTTTGCTCTGCACAGCCCAGAGAGTAGGTGCTGGGTTGCAGGAGATCCCAGCAAACATCCAAGCTCCTGCTGCTCTGGAAACAGGGTAGGAGAGGTTTAGTCCTCTGGTCTTTAGGGACAGGGTTTAGTGGTGGGATGGCAGGGTTAGGTTAAAGGTTGGACTCGATGATCTTAAAGGGCTTTTCCAACCAAAGTGATTCTATGATTCCATGTCTGCGGGGCTTTTAAGGCTTGGAGGACCACTTTGAGCTGATTGCTCAAGCACCAAACGCGGCAATTGCTTGGCCAAGGCGTAACTTGCCGAGCGCATCCGCTCCGCTGCCGCGGTTCAAGAAGCCGGAGCCCAATGCTGGCATCCTTGTCCGTGGGACAGCAGGTACCTCACCCCCAACGCAAGGCACGGGGAGACCTTGCATGCTCCTCTCGGAAGCAGAACAGGTCCGAGTGGGGAAATTACACCTGCAGAAAGCGGAGTTGGCCCCCCGGGGAGCCCCGCGCAAGGGCTCAGCGCCCCGGCTGAGCTCAGCAGACGGGCTGTCTGCTGGATAAATTGCATCCGACAGCCAGGGAGGCTCTGCAGGGGAGCAGGTCAGGCTGGATTCCTTTCCCACAGCCTGGGCGTGTTGTCGACATGAGGAGTCTGTTGCCAAAACTGAACCCTGCTGCCCAGCCCGGGCAGTGCCTTCTGCGGGTATCTGCCAGAATAACTGCCCCGGGGGGTGGTTTGAGCGTGGAAGGGCTCGGCGCTGCCTTCTCCTCGGCGCTGGCAATGGAGGCACCAGGCAGCGTCGCGGTGCTGCCCAAGTGAACAAACCTGAGGGTGGGGAAAGGTGGGATTTAACAACCCTGCAGAGGGCGACCGTGGAAGAACCATGGAACGAGCTGCCCCTGGTTGTCTATCCCCTAGCTCTGCTGGGAAATAGCCATTCCTTGCCTTTCTCCGTGCACTTCCGAGCGCTCAGATGCCCATCACGGCTCCTGGGGGCTGTCCCCGCTCTAGGCAGCGTGAGGACCAGGGGGATGGGATGGGGGCCAGGTCTGCTTCACGTTTCAGCAGGACCCTCTCTCACAAGCGGCTCTGCCCCTCTGCAGTTTCAGAAAGACGCTAAGGATGCCCAGGAGCTCTTGAAGAAGGTGGACACGGACCTGGACCAAAAATTTAGCCCGGAGTTCAAGGACAGATACCAGCTCGAGTCTCTCCTCCGGGAGCTGGACGTGAGTATTGGTGCAGGCAGGATGGAAGGGGCGGCAGCGGCAGGAGCCGGCGTCCCCATGGCACCGAAGCAGGGACGTCCCTGCCGGAGCAGGCACCTCGCCCCTTCACTGGACTCTTCCTCCCCCTCGAGCTAGAGCTCGCCTCTCCCGTAGCAACGTAATTGCTGGCTGGGTTGGTTTTTATTTGTTCTCTCCTTGAGTTAGTGCTCCTTAAGGGCGGGAGCATAATTAGGCCTGCTGCCGGAGGAGGCTGTGGAACTCGCTGTGCCGCCGCGAGCCGGGACGAGAGATCCCCTGCTTGGGAAGGGCTGCGCCCAGCTGAGCCGAGCCGCTGGCCCGGCCCAAGCCCAGGCGTGCAGCAGCAAGCCCAGACGATGCCCGTGGCCTGGGACAGCCGAGAGCCGTCCCACTCAGCACCGTGGGGTACCCCCCTGCACAGCCAGAAACACAGCGACCGCTGGAGAGCCTTTCCCCGGGGCTCTTCGTTAGGGCTAATAGCTGGGAACGGGGCTTACCCATCAACGCGCCGCCAGGCGGATGCGGGGCGTGCGCCAGGGAATGCCCGTCGCTGCCCGGTGGCGAGCGCCAAGGCACGGCGACTCACGGGCACGGTCCCCGTCCTCAGCCTGGCTGCCAAAGCGGGGCAGGAGAGCGCAGGAACGCTGGGTGTAGGAACACGGGGGCTGCGGAGCGGGGCGGAGGAGCCGCTTGCGTTAGCCTAAGCAAGAGCGAAGCCGCAGCCTCCGTCCTGGCAGCGTGGGTACGAGCTCCTCCCCAGCCGGCAGAGCCCAGGAGCTCGTTCTTCCCACCTTTCCTTACTGGTTTTGGTCTTTACCCCATGCTAGGACCAGGAGAAGGCCTTGGACAAGTACGAGGCGGTGGTGAAGTCCCTGCGGGAGCGCAGCCAGCACGTCCTGCCCCTGCGGTACCGCCGCGAGGCGCCGCGCCAGCCCGTCCCCGTCGAGGCTCTCTGCGAGTACGAGGGCGAGCAGGTAACGTCCCGTGTCCCCCCCCATCCCACGGGCGCCACAGGGGGGGTGCCGGGGACCGTCTCCTGGGGTGGAAGAGGCACCCAGGGAAGGAGCGGGTTTTGCCAGCGCCCCAGCGGCGATGTCTCCCACGGCGGGGACAAGGCGAAGGTCGTGCGCGCCCCGGTTGGGGAAGCAGGTTTTGCAGCTGAGGAGGAGCAGGGCAGGGGGGGTTTTTTTGGGGGGAGAGCGCAGCCTCCGCCTGCTCTGTGGCCAGCGTGCCTCCCGCACGCCCCTGGGGAGGTTACGACAGCCCGGCTCTGCCACGTTCCCACGCTCCCTGCGCTGGGACGGTGAAGATGTCCGGGCATGTTTCTGATCAAAGAAACTCAACGGCATCCCTGGCGCAGTCCCGGGGGGTGCGTCCACGTCCCCCCCAGCCCCACCATGGGTCTTTGCAGGACCCAGCAGTTGGGGAAGGGATGGGGGCAGGCGGCAGACACCAGGCAAGGGCCGGGGGGGGGAGCGAGCGGCGCGGGCTGACTCAGCTGCCTGCCTCGGGAGAGGAAAGCAAAGCCTCGGAAACGCTTTCCCATCTCTGCCCCAGTGGGAATTTGCTTACCATGGGTGTTGCAAGAGGTGGCACGGCTTCGTACCCGGAGGCTCCGGGGAGGGAGGAGGAGGCCCGTGAGATCCCTGCAAGCGGCAGATACTTGAATAAGCAAGAGGGTGCAGAGAGAAGGGATTGGGGTTGCTGCCGGTCCTGCCGCCCCGCAAGCACGGCTCCCGGGGGCCGCCGGCACGGAGCGGGGCGGGTGACGCTTCCTGACGCGCCGCTGGGACCGGTTCCTGTCCCCCAGGGCCAGATCAGCCGAGGAGCCCACTACACCCTGGAGAAGAACAGCGGAGACGTTTGGGAAGTGGCAGACAGCTCAGGAGACAAGATCAGCGCCCCGGGGGTCTGCTTCATGATCCCCCCGCCCGACGCAGAAGCCATAGCGCTGGCGGACCAGTACGTGCCCCCCCAGCCCACCCTCCCCCTGCCCCGGCAGCCTTTACCCTTCGCTTCGCCAGCCCCAGGCCATGCCCCCCCATCTGGCAGCGCTGATGGGGGGGCTCCTGCCCCCATGCCCGCAGCGAGGCCGTGCCTGCTGGGAGCCTCAGGCTTCCTCCAGGAGGGATTCCTGCACCCTCCTGCTTGCACACAAGATCCTCATCCAGCAAACTGGGGCCAGCTTGGAGCCGCCCAGGTCCCCCACTCCTCTGGGGGGGCTGTTAGGGTGGGGGGAGCTGCCCACCCCTCCCTCAGCAGGCAGGTGCCTGCCTTTGCTGCCTCTACCCCTTCACCAACACGGGGTGTAGGTGCCTCTCCCCAACTTGCTCCACGGCTGCCTCGAGGGGCCAGGACCCGCAAGCCCCTCCAGAGCTGCGCTTCTGTCCTGGAGCAGCACCGGGGGGGGTCAAGGACCTGATCCTGACCTCCTGCCCTGTTTTCCAGAATTGCCGACCACTACGTGGCCGTGAAGGAGAAGACGGCCAACTGCAAGAACACCCTCCAGCAGCGCTACGAGGGGCTGAAGGCTGACAGCATCGGAGGTGCGGCTCCAGGGGCTCGCTCCATCCCGGGCACAAAAAAGGGCTGCTGTAGCCTTGAACGGAGGGGGTGCCCCATCTTAGGGGGGATGTCACCAAGAGCTTCCCCTCTCCTCAGGGTCCTGGGGACAGCAGCGTTGCGATGGGCGCAGGGGCAGAGCAGGCAGGGCTCAGGGAGCGGAGGGGGACGCAGGTTTTGCAGTCACCCGTGGGATTGAGCCCAGGACCCAGCTTCCAAGCAGCTTTAACCTGGTGTCCCCCCCCTCGTTATCCAGATGCTGCATCCATTCAGGGGCGGCAGCTTCTGGCAGGATTGGAGAAAGTGAGCAGTGACCTGGACAAGCAGGAGAAAGCGATAACGGCGAACCTCCGCCCGCCGCTGGAGCAGAGCCGGGCTGTGCAGGACAGCACCGAGCGCTCCAAGGACCTGAAGGTAGGGGGGCTGTGGCACCAGGAGGATGGGGCCACCATACAGGGACCCTGCTCCCAGGGGGGCACCAGGGTGGTCCCTCAGTACGCTGGGTGCTGTAGGCGCTCCCTGCGCCCAGGAGCATGCGGGCATGGAGTGATACTTCCATCAGAGACGGGGAGCAGCCCTTCCAGCAGCCTGAGACACCAAAATCCTTTGCCCTGCTCCTGGCCCAGCTTGGTCACAGAAAGGCTGAATGGCGGGGGGGGAAAAAAAAAAAAAAAAAAAAAAAAGGGTGATGGCTGCAGAGTGGGGGCTGTGACGAAGGGAGGGGAGCCCTCAGATTTTGATCCTGCCCCTATTCTGAGCACAGCAGGGACATCAACTCTGCCACCACCAGCACCAGCTTAGAAAGGAGCAGGAGAACGCTTCTGGTCGGGGGCGCGCTCCTTGTGGACCTGCTCCTCTAGGCTCCGGTGCTGGTAGCATCCTGCTCCTTTCCTCGTCTTCAGACCCCTAATTAAGCCCAGGCTCCGTGCCACAAACCTCCTCCCTTGGCTTAGGAGGAAGTTCAGGGCCTGGTTACATCACCTGCTGAGGGCTGTGTCAAAATCCAAGGGCTACCACAAGTGAAAGCAAATTGCTCCAAGTGCCTGCGGCACTTTGATGTCCGGGCAAGAATTCATCCATCCAGCTGCAGAGCCCAACGGTCCAGATGAGGCCAGCACGTTTTTGACAGAGCTAGAGCTGGTGGGAAGCACTCCTCAGCCACAGTTTCCTTGCTATGGGCTAGCTAGCCCACCTCTAAAGAGATTTAAGTCAACAGAAAGTCACCAGAAAACACCACCCCTCTGTCCCCTACAGGGCTGAGAGGCACCTGCCGTCAAACGCAAGCCCTCAGCCCTGTCCCCTCCTCTCACACTGGACAGCCAAGGGTCAGCTGCTCTGTCTTGTAGCCACCAAGGTCTTGAGTTGCTCAAAGGCTCTGTTCCTACCGCAGAACATCACCAACGAGGTCCGTCGCATTGAACCCGAGAAAACGAGGAAGATCCAAGAATGCGAGGTCTTCATCAAATCCGTGCCGAACACCGGCAGCGCCACCTTGGTAAAGAACAAGGTGGAGAATACCAACAAGAAGTATGACCGCGTGGTCCAGCTGCTCAGCGCAGCCCAAGAGAAGTAAGTCGTGGCTTAGGGCACGCCTTGAGCCCGTCGGGAGGTGGGATCCTGCCGGAGGCGGGCGCAGGCGTGCTTAAACACCTTTCCTCTTGTGTCCATACAGAGTTGAGGTGGCCACACACCTCGAGAGGAGCCTCCAGCAAGGCCGAGATCTGCTGTCTACCTATGAGAACAAACTGGTCATAGATGACACGGTACCAGAGGATTTGCGGGTGGTAGACCGTAAGAAGGAAGAGCTGCTGGTGAGTGTTTTCTCCAGCCAGTTTTCTACCCTATTGACATGCTCCGCATACAAAACCACCTTCCAAAAGCTGGGGGAAGTGCTGCTCAACTCCCAAGCTTGAATCAGCAGGTAAAGGGATGGCCTCCCCCAGCTGGAGATGAGACCTCACCTTAACTGCCATGATCCCACCTCCTTCAAATGCAAACCATTCCCATCCCCAAAACAGAAAGCAAATGCCAGTTGAATACTTGCGATTTGACTAAAGGACTAACGGAGAAGTGAAGGATAAAATGTTCTAGGAAGAGCAATGCAGAGGTCTGATACATGGAAGAGATGGACCTAGCAAGAATCTGAGGACGGTTGTCACTAGGAAAAGCTACCGACCAAAATTGGCAACCCTTCTGCTAGAAAGGCCAAGAACTGGCTAGGCCAAAATTTTACATCTGTCTTCTGCTTTTCCATCAAGTCCCCAGGCTCAGACTAGCGGTCCAAAAGCTTTCACGTCTCCTTCTGGAGCTGTTGCACTGGCAGGAACAGGGTTTAAGGCTTGCACGAGGAGCACCAAATATTTTGCAAAAGGTCTGCTTGCTTTTAAAGACAAAAAGGGGAGAACGGAGCAAGAGCTGCCTTGTGTCCCCACCAGGTTTACCAGATGGCTCTGCTTACGGTGCAAGCCTCCAAGTTGCTTTTCTCCACAACCTGTAGCACTGCTGCAGCTCAGCCGTTCCTTAGCACCTTCTGCAGCTCCAGTGCAGTAGCTGGAGTTGATGGGGAATGGTCACAAAAGCCTGGCATGTGTGCAACCCTGGAGAATCCCTCTCTCCTGCTTTTTCCGCAGGCCATGGGCACCGAGCTCCAATCCAAGAGGTTCCTGCTCAGTGAAGCAGAGCAGAACTTGCTAAGGGCAAAGACCTGCTCCAACACCCTGGCCAGCAAGTTCCAGGAGCACTGCCCCGACATCGAACGGCAAGAAGCCGAGCTCTACAAACTCAACCAGCGCTTCAACAACCTCAGCAAGCAAATCGACCACAGGTAAGACAGAGGACGGGATCTCCAGGGCCAGCCTGGAGAGCTGGGATATTTACAGCAGAGTTGGAGCCCCACTGAATCTGGAAGAGGCGTAACAGCGTCATGGGAACGAGCAGTTGCAAAAGGGCTCCCAGGGAGGGCTAAGGAGGAAGAGGGAGAGGTTCCTGGCATGCACAGCCTTTCGGATTAAGTGCTCTTGCAACAGAGATGGGGCCTTTGGAAAGGGAACAACTCGGGCTCAAATCTGTGCCTCTAGGGAGCAGGGGAAGCGGGGACGGGTTGAGGTGTTTGCAGAAGACACAAGGGATGGGACAGTGCTGAAGCTGAGCCGATTTCCCCCACAGAACGCAGACCCTGCAGAAAGCCAAGAGTGCCTATTCTAACTACCGCACCCACTACGACAACGTCAACCAGTTCCTGTGCAACATCCCCAACTACGAGCCGCAGGAGACCGACAACGTCCAGCAAGTGGAAATGAAGCTGAAGAACCAAGCGGTAGTTCTTTCCGAGAGTGCTGGGCTCCACGGGGTGGGGGGAAGGAACACTGAAAGATAAGGAATAGAACTTAGATAGCTCCCAAACATAAAACAGAAAAACATAAATCCTTATTTAGCTTTATTAATTTCTACACTATAAGGTCCCACTGTTCTACCTGTGCCTTGTTTACGCATAGCAGGGCAGCTCGAGAAGGTTGTAATTCTCAGAGTTGTAATTTTACCGGCAACCCTCGGAAAGGCTGAGTGAGGCGTTTGGATTTTGCGTTGCCTTTGACGCGTATCTCTGTGTGTGCCAGGCGCTCCTCAGTGACATTGCAAGCAAGGAACAGGAGGTGCAGAAGGTCTCTGCCACAGCTCAGCAATACCAGCAGGCAGTGAAGGTAAGGACTGCAGTTCTGCTGGTGGGAGAACGTCAACACAGAATCATAGAAAAGTAGTTGGGGTTGGCAGGGACCTTTAGAGGCCACCCAGTCCAACCCCCTGCAGGGAGCAGGGACATCTTCACCCAGACCAGGTTGCTCACAGCCCCATCCAACCTGACCTTGGATGTTCCCAGGGATGGGGCCTCCACCACCTCTCTGGGCAACCCCTGCCAGTGCCTCACCACCCTCGGCATAAAAAAATCTCTTCCTTATATCCAGCCTGAATCTCCCCTCTTTTAGTTTAAAACCATCACCCCTTGTCCTGTCACTACAGGCCCTGCTAAAAAGTCCGTCCCCACCTTTCTCCCCAGCCCCTTTAAGCCCTGCAAGGCCACAGTCAGGTCTCCCCAGAGCCTTCTCTTCTCCAGGCTGAACCACCCCAACTCTCCCAGCCTGTCCCCATAGCAGAGGGGTTCCACCCTCGGATCATTTTTGGGGCCTCCCCTGGCTCTGCTCCAACAGGTCCCTGTCGGTCCTGTGCTGGGGACCCCTGAGCTGGATGCAGGGCTCCAGAGGGGTCTCAGCAGAGGGGCAGAATCACCTACATCCTACTAGGACCACCTAAAGCAAGCCTAGTGCCCTTGCTCAGTCAAATGATGAGCTAAAACCAGGCTATATCTGCTCCGACATTGACATCGTGTGGCCATTAGCAGGGCAACTTAGATTCACTGTCCATGAAAGGGGGTTTCCACTCCAAGCCCGGCATCAATAGGACCATGGGAAGGTCAGCACGTGCCCCCAGCTGTGCTGTTATGGTCACAGGGCAGTAACTGCCCCAGAACCTGCTGGGAGGTCCTGCCAACAAGTGCTCCACATCCCACCATCCTCAGCAGCTCGCCAAACACATGGGTCAAGGGAAGAAGTCATTGAAGCCAGGGTTTGGGAGGGATCTGTGTGTGAAGGGGACCCAGTAACCTCACTTTCCTCCTGGGAACTTCTTCCCACAGGACTATGAGTTGGAAGCGGAGAAGCTACGGTCCATCCTCGACCTAGAGAACGGCCGGAATGGGTACACCAGCAAGAAGCCCAGGCTCCAGTCTCCAGCCGCGAAAGTGAAAGAGGAGGTAAAGAAGGGGTGGCCTACAGCGAGCCAAGGCAGACGGCAGCTCATGGGACCAATGGGGGTTTTGCAAAGAGTTGTATTTACTGTCGGTGACCTTGGTCCTGGGGGGGACTGCGGGGGACAGCAGAGAATCGGGGAGGAAGGGGTTTTTCATCATTCTTAACTCAGTTTTTTTGGACTAGACTGCCAGAATGAGAGTGGGGAAATGCTGGGTTTAGCACTTCCCTTCCGAAAGGGGAAAGAGGGGAAAAAAAAGCCAAAACCCTGAAATTTTTCCCCTCCCGAGACTTTCAAAGAGAAAGAGCGAGATGTCGCCACCAAAGCCTGCATGGCTAGATAGAAACACCTACAGCGAGAGCGGGCCACGAGCTCCTTCTTTATGCAGGATCTGTTTGCTCCCTGCCCCAAACTCACCCCCCCGCCTGTCGATGCAGGCAGCCAGAAGCGTCCACCCGCTTCTTCCTCGGCCGCATCTCTTTTTGCACATCTTGAGCAGGAAATGTACAGTACGACCATGAGAGCGTGCGCACGTGAGAATGACTCTTCCTCCCCCAAAGCACGGCAGATCGCCCCCATAGAAGGTTTTTAGAGGAGCACCCAGGGTTACTTGGTTAGGGCCTGGTCATCGTTTCTATGCAGCAAGTCTTGACCGAGCGCTCCTGGTTCCACCACCTTCTCCCAATGCATTTTTGTTCCGTAGGAAGCTGTTCTGGCAGCCAAGTTCACCGAAGTCAATGCTGTGAATAAACAGAGGCTGCAGAATCTGGAGTTCGCTCAGAGCCTCCTGCGGCAGGTAAGCGATCACCAGGAGCAAGGCCATACCGAGAAAAATTGTGTAAATAACGTACACGTGTGCCTTTGCAAGGTGGACTGGAAACAAATCTGGCTAGCGTTTCAGGCCTCCAAAAAAAAAATAAATAAAAAAAATCATTCATCAGCAGACACTTAAACAGAGAAGACCACCCCTCTGTGTTTCCTAGTCCCGTCTCCCACTCACCCTAGGAAGCTCCACGTAACTTTTCACGCTTCTTTTGCCAAACCCGTGCCAGAATCAGCATCCCTCATGGCTAAAAGCTTTGTTTTGACAGCAACAGGCATCATAGAAAGTATTTCCCAGCCTGGGAATCCCCAGAGCAGCTCAAGAGCAGCCTGTTTGCTCGGCCTTCGCAGTAGGCAACCTCTGTTAACCAAGCTCCCCGTCCTCCTGTCGCATTGCCACAGGGGGCACTGAAAACAAAGCTATGATTGTATTTGGGGGGTTTTGACTACGCGTTCTTTTTTCCCCCCCCAACAACAGCAACCAGAGGTTCAAGTGACGCAAGACTTTGTCCAGACCAAAAAATCCGTAAGGCCTGTGGAAGAAGTCTGGAAGTTGAAGAAAGAGCTTGAGGACGAGACTCAGCGCCGGCAACAGCTCGAAGCGGAGATTAAAGCCATTCAGAACAACATTGTCCACCTGCAAAATCAGAAGCCCCAGGAAACGGTTGTTAAGAAAGAACTGCTGAAGAAAGTGCCTGACCCTCAGCTGGAAGAGAGCTTCCACAAACTGCAGCAGAACCTGGCAGAAGAGCAGCGCAAGAACCAGGTGCTCCAGGAGGAGCTGGAGGCTCTTAAAATCAGGCTGCGCGTTTTGGAGCACGAGAAGAGGGAAGGAGGGCAGGAGTATATAGTGAAAGAGGTACTGCGTATTGAACAAGATAAGGCTCAAGCTGATGAAATCCTGAAGCTCAAAGAAGAATTGGAAGAGCTCAGGAGGCAGGAAGGAACCAGGGAGAATGAAGTCCTCATTTTACGCGAACAAATTGCTGTGCTGTCCAGCGAGAAGAACAAAGAGCAGGAGAAGGTAACGGAGAAGGAGGTGTTGAAGCTGCAGAACGATCCCCAGCTGGAGATGGAATTCCGGATGTTGCAAGAGAACAAGCAGAGGGAGAGCGCCCTTCGGCAGAAGCACGAGGAAGAGCTCAGCTTCCTCCAGGACAAGCTCAAACGTCTTGAGAAGGAACGGGCCATCGCAGAGGGAAAAATTACCGTCAAGGAAGTGCTGAAGGTAGAGAAGGACTTGGCCATTGAGAGAGAGGTGAATGAGCTCCGGCGCCAGTACGAAGATGAGAAGTCCAAGGGTCGTTCCAACGCGCGGGAAAAGGCTGAGCTGCTCAGGAAGATCCAGCTGCTGGAGGAAGAGAACGCCAAGGTGGTTGTCCAGGAGAAAGTGCGTGAGATTGTGCGCCCAGATCCCAAGGCTGAAAATGAAGTCGCCAACCTTCGTTTGGAGCTGGTAGAGCAGGAGAGGAGGTACCGAGGTGGTGACGAACAGCTGAAGAGCTGCCAGAACGAGTTGGCTGCTCTGAGGAACAGGGGGCCACTGGTAGAAGTCAAAGAAGTCATTAAGGAGGTCATTAAGTACAAGAATGATCCAGAAACTGAAAAGGAGCTACAGCGACTCCGGGAGGAAATCATAGAGAGGACAGCAGCAATCGAAAGAGCTGACCTCGAGATCTACCAGCTGAAACAAGAGATACAAGCTTTGAAAGACACCAAACCTCAAGTGCATACAAAGGAAGTTGTTCAAGAGATTCTGCAGTTTCGGGAAGACCCCAAGACTAGAGAGGAGGTAGAGTCTCTGAGAGTGCAGCTAGCAGAGGAACAGATGAAACACGTTGACCTGGAGAGGGAGCGGCTACTCCAAGAAGAGAAAGTAAGACAGAAGGAGGAAGAACTTTCCCAGGTGAAGGAGAAAGTGGTCCAACAGGAAGTAGTGAAGTACGAGCAAGATCCTGCCTTGAAAGCCGAGGTCAGCTCCTTCTCTCAGAGCATCGAGAGCGAGCTGAAGCAAATCGATTGCCTCCGTGAAGAACTCCGCAAGCTGCAGCGGCGGCGGTCTGAGCTAGAGCGTCAGCTCGAGGAACTCGAGAAAGAGAGACAGGCCCGCAGGGAGGCTGAACTGGAGGTGCAGAGGCTGAAGATTAGGTTGAACGAGTTGGAGGAGCAGGAGAGGGAGACGACAGAACGAGTGACCGTGAAACAGAAAGTGATCCTTCAGCAAGATCCCCAGCAAGAGAAGGAGCACTCCCTCCTCAAGCTGGAGCTAGAAGAAGAGAAGCACCGGAGACAAGTCTTGCAAACTGAACTAGAAGCCCTGAGGAAGAAGCTCCTTTCTTTGGAGAAGATGGAGGTCAAAGAGAAAGTGGTCTTTTCAGAGAGCGTCCAAGTGGACAAAGGAGACACGGAGTATGAGATTCAAAAGCTGAAGAGCAACCTGGAAGAAGAAAGTAGGCGTAAGAGGGAGCTAGACGCAGATATCAACCGCCTCGAAACCAGGCTGTCCGAGGTGGAATTCAACAACTCCAAGTCATCAAAGGAGCTAGACTTGTTAAGGGAGGAAAACCACAAACTACACCTTGAGAAACAGAACCTACTGATGGAAACAAGGAGACTGCAGTCAGAGATTGAACTCACAGCAACAGAAGCTCGGGATTTGAGAAACATGACCCATGTGGACAGTGGAATAAACCTGGACTCCAGATTCCAAGCTTTGGAAAGAGAGTTAGATGATCTGAAGCAGTTATCCAGAGAAAAAGACGCAGAGATAGAGCAACTCCAGAACCGCCTCAAGACAGTGGCTATCAAGAGGGAACAAAGAGAGAACCACCTGAGGCGCTCCATCGTGGTCATTGACCCCGATACGGGAAAAGAAATGTCTCCAGAGGAAGCTCATGTGTTTGGCCTCATTGAATGGAGCCTGTTTGTCAAACTGAAGAGTCAGGAATGCGACTGGGAGGAGATCTCAATAAAGGGTCCCAATGGGGAATCATCCGTGATCCTCGACAGAAAGTCTGGTAGAAAGTTCTCAATTGAGGACGCCCTGAAGAGCGGAAGGCTAACCATGGCTCAGTACAACTGTTACCTCAACAAGGAGATGTCGATCCAGGAGTTGGCAGTCTTGGTGTCTGGAAGTAATTACACAGCGCTCCCTCCACTTTAGAAGTTTTTTTTCTTAGGAGCAGCCAGTCAGAGCTGCACCACTTGTTAGACTACCAGATCACTGCAAACCCTTGCCCTCCTCTGCGTCTTCCAAAACGCTACAGCCTCTGCCCCAGCCATGCTACGAAGCCACACTGCTTGCTGCCATGCACTGCAGGAAAGCACCACCAGTAGTGGAAAACACATTTGTCAAGACTACAGCAAAACCTTCTCCCCCTCTTCACCCCTACCTAGTCACTCCAAACCTAACAAAACCCAAGACAAAACGCCTTAGGACAGTGAAGTACCTGAAGTCCAAAGACCCAGTAGAACCTGCAGTTTCCTCAACATATACTCACGTAGTCGCATAAAAAGCTGTATACAGCAGTCGTTAGAGAGACTGAAGGTCAAGATGACTCCGAGGTGACCGGCAGGAGCTGGTTATGTCAGCTGCATGTTGGTAAGCCAGACAGTTTCATCGCAGACAACTGACTAAATGATGGGATCGTCCTCTGAGAAAACCAGCTCTGTAAAAACCAAGGTGTGCTGCACATCTCAATTCAGTATCGCCGCGTTAACACCTAACCACCATCATTTTGTTCACCTACGTGCCTAGGCCGCTGGGGAAGAGGGAAGCAGACGTAATTTGATGGCGTCAGCCGTAGATCCAGGAGGAGCATTCACACAGCACAGAGATCACCGAGACGTACGTGAAGAGAGGGCAGTACTGCCAAAGGCAAGAGGGTAGCGCAAGGCGTGCAGCTGTACCCAAACGCAGAGTGCCTTCGAAACACAGTTAGCTTACCTCATGGTGAAGAGCCATTTGTGCTGGTATTTTACTGGATGGAGTTACATGCAGCTACACGTTTCATTTACTTGTGTAAGGGAATGGGAAATAGAGGGGAATTCTATTTATAGTACAAAATAAAAGGGCAGTGGTTCCAATCAGAAGTTGGTTTTTCTTTATTAGTTATGGCAGCCTCTTTGTCGTTGGCTTTACCGAAAGGTGCTGTTTCAGAGTCAAAGTTAAAAACCCCAGACTGTTTGTTTTTAGCTGTTGACTCTTTTCCAAGAGGGAAATTGCTGGAGCGGCATTAGAGCTGGGACTAATTAGCAGCATGAGATGGGAGTGAACCACACTAACAAATGGGTCCGCAGCTGCAGGAAAAGAGGGAATTGCACTGGGGTGGTACCAGGGGCTTCCACATCGAAAGCACGTTCATTTCCTTCTTCCCAAATTTCGGCTAATGCCCGATGCTAACAAATGCTGCCGTCAACACAAGCAGCCGTAAGCATTCGCTGTACATCCCTCCTGGCTTTGGGGGTTAACACCATTATTTTACCTTTGCGAACGGAAGGATCAGAGGCAGGATCACACTGCTGCTCCGGGGTCTGAACCCCACGCGTTCTTCCCAGATGCCAACCTCGAGCATCAGGAGGAGCACGCTGAATGAGAATATGCAATTCCACCACCACCATGGTTAGAAACAGAGCTGTCGTTTACTTACCACGTAAGAGACTTGAGTTAAAAGCAGTAAATAATTCATTCCTCGCTCAAGAAACAAGATGATCAAGAGGTGATCATCTAAGCTGAAAGACAAGTTTTTAGAAACAAAGTCATGAAACTAGAGGTAAGGAGAGGATAGAAAAAAAGCATTTTGGAAACTTTGAAACAATTTATTCAGTTGTTCTGTACAAGATTAACAGTTTTCATACCACCCCCACTATCTTCAGCAAGACAGTCCCAACACACACAACAAAAAAAAAAAAAAAAAAAAAAAAATTTTAGAATAGTAAACCGCAGCTCTTACACCCAAAAGGAACTGCCATACTACGTAAGTGCCATGGGAGCCTCGCCTCCCCACACCGTCACGAAAGCGTTGCAAGTTGCCCCGTCAAGGCAGAGATGCCAGACCCCCGGCTCCCCGTCCGCTGCCAGGTCTCTGCGTGGTTCTGCCTTGCTGCGACTCTGCTCCGTACCATTCACTCATTCATTATAGCATGTAAAGGAAAAAAAAAAAAAATATATATCCCACAGAATTTCCACCAAATAAACATTTCCCTGAGGCAAGAGGCTTCGCTAAATTCCTAGAAGGAGGGCATTCTGCTCTGGCCACGCACATGGGTGCTTCCCAGCAGAAGCATTCAAGTGAAAGCAAAGAGAGGGAGTAGAACCAGTACCTCGAGTCACTCGCTGAGCGTCCCGATCCTGCCGGGCGTTTGAACGCTCTTTCAGCTACCATGGGAAGTTGAGGGTGCAAAGTACCTCTCAGGATTAGGCCTTCAACGGGAACCATGCGACATCCACTGCTCAGAGTCCATCCGTAACCACTGTGCTTAGTTTTAGTAACACAATTTCTGTCTTTGGCTCTTTTGCTACAACCTAGGTATTTTCTGTAAACAAATTTTAAATCTGAGCTGCATTTCTTTTTTTTTTTTTTAAATACAGAAAAATGCACTGATCTTAGGAAATTACGCATCAGCTCAAATTGAAAACAGTCCATCTTGGATCTGACCAAAAATGGGGAAAAAACTAAAGCAGATATTCGCTGGTATACTCAGTGTCAGCATCCTTCCCCAAAGCTTGGGAAGGAAGGCTGCAAGGTTTTGCCTGAACTACCAGTAAAGCCTATGCGGATAGCGCTACCACTGCATGATCCAGATCTGGCTGCAGGGGCCTGAGAAAAGGCAGGCTGGGGGAAGAGCAGAAAATCAAAGCCCATAAAGCTCAGTTGGAACCCACAGCCTGCCCTTAGCGATGCACAGACTGAAAAGGTGTGCTCAGGAGGATTTAGGTCTAAGAGTTAAAAAAATTAAAAAGACAAGACACACCCAATTCTAGATGGTCCCCATTCCTGCAGCTGTGACGAGCACATGATCCTAGTGCAGAAATCATTGAGGAGAGCAACATTATTCTCTGGAATTTGTTTGACTAGTAGTGACCTTGGTTAATCTAGATCATTCCCTCTGCCCACCAAAGAGATCAAAACTGACGACCCTAGGAAAGAATGGCTTTAGGGGAGGGTCTGGAACCCGCCTGCACAAACTCGGATAAGAACTGGTGCTCTTGCTGGATTTGGTACTGTGTTCGCAGTCACCGAGACACCACTGAAGTCCAGACAGTGCAGCTTTTTTTTTTTTTTTTGATGTGCAACCATAAAAAGCTCTATTAAATAAAACAGAATACATTTTAAATACAGAATGATTAAAAAAGGGTTGAGGAGCACACAAAATAGGGCTGAAATGTGTGTCACTAGTCCATTCTTGCTCCACCATAAAAGGCACTGGAATTATGTCTTCCTATACATGTGACATGCCGAGAGGTGTCCCATTCAATCCAATGCATTCGATGGTAATGAGAATAAAACTGAGCAGGAGGAAAAAAAAAAAATAATCCAAAAACCCGAAAGAAGTCGAATTCTCAAAGTCAATGACTGCATCTAAAAACGTCTCTCTAAAGAGTCTTCCTTCTCCTCCAGAGGGGAACATCAGGTGGTTCGTTAGATTCACCACACAGGAAACGTTAAGTCCTCCGATTAACTGTAGCACAGTTTTATAGTACAATTGAAAAGTTAGTCAAAAGTCTTCAGAAAGCACTGGCAGTGCTAGAATTATCCAAGTAAATCCAAAGCAGAAGAAAGAAGCACCTTTCCTACCCTCCACTGGGAGACCAAGGAGGCAACTGGACTTGGAGGTACTTGGCAGATACGGACACAGGTGGGTGGGGATCCCCTGCAAGAAAGCCAAGCCACCCGAATCTCCCTGCGACTTCTAGCTCCTGCCAGTGCCAGGGAATGCACGAAGGGCAGCAGCAATAAAACAGTGCTACAAAATGCTTCTCTCATTAGGGCATGGCTCAAGGTGGCCCTTTGCGTGGGGCTTAGCTCTGAAAGCCTCTGAGCAAACGCACCAATGAGCTCCTCATTGTGGTTCAGTCTCTCCAGTTGTCGTGAGATTAAAAATATAAAAAAAAGAAAAATTAAAAAAAAAAAAGACACAGACGGTATCCAAAAGTTCATGACCTGTTCCTCTTGGTTTTATCCTATGTGTGCTCTAGCTCCCCTCCTTGCAGACGTCACAACTTGCGCTGCTGTGCATTGGACCCTTTGCCGTGAAGCTGAGAGGCATCTGAAAGAAAATAAAACCAAGTGGGAAGGGGGTTCGGCATCAGCTCCTCGGAGCTGCGTGCGGCTGGGGCAGCCAGATCCCTCCACAGAAAAAAGCCTACTTTTCCCTTCCAGCACCAAGGAATGAGGGGGTAAGAGGATGTGCCTGGAGACATCTCACAACAGGGAGCAGCTCTGTCTCTGCACCTGACTCAGGGACAGGGGAAGCACGGAGGGTCTCTGTGGCCTCCCAGCAAAAGCACCACGGCACAGATTCGGGTTGCTGGTTGACCAGCTAGCCTGTGCCCTTCCCTAAAAGCCACCCTACCACGTCTCCCCATCTAGGAAACTAGAAATACATGGTACTGGCTGCCTTGCATCTAAAGGTGGTTCAGATAACACTGTTGGTAAACATTTGCCGTTGTAATGAAGGCTTTAGGTGCCCACTGATGGCAACAGGAATCACAGGAACCTAACCAGTGAAGTAACAGAAAGGAACAGACGTGGAGGGAAAAGAGAAAATGCACCCAAGAGAGAAAAAGGAAGGAAGTTTAAGGAAGCAGAAGTTTTCCAGGAGCAATTAGAACTACCATTGGACTATGACGAACGAATGAGTGTACTGAGATGTGCAGTTAAGCAGCAGCGGCACCGAGCAGCGTAGCAACAGCTTCTTCTCCAGGACAAGGACAGTTCATTCCATGCAAGAGCTCAGTCCCAGCACGTCGCATTTCGGAAGCGAGCGGTCGGAACCATCACCACAGCCCCAGCACACAGGCACCTCCACCAGCAAATGCAGCAGTGACAAACACACAAGCAAGCACTGGATGCTCCTTGCTCAAATGCTTTTTGATGAATGCTGGTACATAAGCACTTTTGTTTAAGACACCAACATTTCCTTGCATTTGTAGTAACCTCCCAACACACCAGAGTCCTCGCTGTTTTCAGACAAGCAGCTGCGGCCATTGGCTTATACAGCCAACCACAGTTTATGCCACAAAACAGATTAATGCATTTTAAGACTGTGGTGGTCACTTAAATATTTGCCGTCTTCTACAAAACACCACAACTGGTAATACTGCCAGAGACGACGGCACTAGGCACAAGCTCCAATCTTTATGTGCAAACACCAGGTGAGAAAGCGGGTCCCTGCTGAAGCTGACTCAAGGGTCAGTTTTAATTCATTTATTCCTAGTCACCTTTTGTCTGCTCGCAGCTTCTCACACTGTCCTGCTTAAGAGCAGCAGTCCATAAAAAAATTCTTCTGTTATAAGCCCTATAATCAGCAGTGGAGTAACCACTCTAAACTGCCTCAAATAACGGGACAGAGAACTCCTCCTCAGCGACACAGAACACATCTCACATCCCACGTTCAAACCAAAATCAGATCACCTCGCTCTCCAGTAACTGTGACTTTACAAGCAGGAAGGAAGGGTCTGCCACACCAGTGGTTGCTGCTAGAACCTTCTGCTGCTCCACTGCATCCGAGTAGCGGAACAACCTGCCTCGGACAAGCTCCAGCAAAAGCAGCAAAGACAACAAATTCCTTGAATTTTCACCGGTGCAGAGCACTCTGTTCATCACACAAGCACTGCGCTCAGCAGGCGAGGGCATGTTACCCCGGGAGCGCTACGGGAGGCCACATCAACCCCAGCAGTTATCCACACATCTTAACGGCCTCGGTGCCACACTATTGGGCTAGCGCATCCACTCCTAAATCAGGCTCGTATTGCCCAGGACGACAATCACAACAGGAGCAGCTATTAAGACAGGGGCACTGAACTGCACCGAAGACCTAAAAGATACTCCATCAAAATAAAGACTCTTGATCAAGAGAGCAGAAATAGCAATTACCAATGGAATAAGCAACTCCCTGAAGGAGATAAGCCCAATCTGCTGGCCTGCATTTCAATTTTCTGAATGCTGCATGGATCCCCCTTACTTCTCTCCTTCCTCCACTGCACTACACATTTACACACCCTCACAGCCCGCCATTTACGAGCAGAGAAGGCATTTGTTGGAAATCTCTCGGTTTATGCGTTGCTTCTGCAGGCATCAAACTGGGGCAGGATCAGGCTTCACTGCAAAATCACCACGCTGTCAACACCAAGTACAGCAGTCTTCATTTATACTGCAAACTCGTTGCAAAGGAGATGCAGGCAATTAGCTCAGAGCACAGACGCAAGACATTCTGGTCTGACACATTTTATATAGGTCACCAGAAACAAAACTCCACCGAGCCAGAATATTCATTCCTGGGCCGTCCTGGCAGACCGTGCATAAACATGTACAGCTTTAATCCCGGCAGGATAATTCTTCACCACGACGCAAGCAGCAAAGCTGAGTACCTCCAGGAACCAACACTGGCTACAAGCACCAAGGGCTCATCGTTCCAGAAAGGCACAAGTTTGTCCTGGCCAACTAAACAGTAAAGGACACGGGGGGCTACGCCTCGCGTTGTACCTCGGGGAGGCCGCAGGTTTTAGCGACGACCGCGCCGGTCAGACAACGTCGACAACGACTTTGCTTTCCCCCCTAGAGGAAGTATCTGCCGAGATACAGGATGACTCACGACGCAGAAGACAAACACGACCATCTGACAAGTTACCTGGCAAACTTTGCGGTAAATGAGTGGACAGGGCAGAATGTGGGAGTGGCGCTGCGTGGTGGGGGCTGGAGTGCAAGCCAGCTAGAAGACCTAGAGAGAAAAACAAAGAAAGGAGAGGGGAAAAAAAAAAAAAAAAAAAAAGAACAAATACACATTGAAGACAGAAATGAGCAGAAGAACTGCAGCAGTTAGCCTATAGCTCAGCTTCCAGCCATTGGGACTTCTGGGCTAGCTGTAAGGATGTGCCCAAGGTTCTCCAAATGCAACTGCTGGAGATACAAGTGCATGAACTACAGCATGAAGCAACAGCCAGAGAGATGGGTTGGTCTGCAATGGGTTAACACAGCAGGGCATTGGCGTTCTCGTTACTGGACAGCACAGGCACAAGTAACACACACATGCGTGAGGATACTCACTGTGGCCAAGGCCATGGTGGAAAGTTCCTGGAGCAGGTCCCGTCACTATTGCATCCTTTGATACTCCTGCTTTTGGGGAGGAGTCTGAACTGAAGGAGATGACATGAAGAGGGAAGGAATGAATAGGAGAGATAATACCTAGTGGGGTGGAGCTCAGGGCAGCTGGCAGCTTTGGATTGCTGGACTTGTAGGATGGAGCCAGTACACTTAAGGAGGAAGAACTCGTTAGCAGCACAGCTCCACTAGTTCCTTTCTGAAAAGCAACAGAAATGGTCAGTCAGGAGTAGGAAAACCAAGGCACAGCATCATCCATACTTAAAGAAGAGCTGCAAAACACAGAGCGCTCAAGCATTCCTCCTTGCAAGAAGTGCCCTCCCCCAGCCAGGGCCCACGAGCTGCCAACTCCTGAGGCCATCTAAATGTGACCGTACTGGATTTCACTCTGTTGTTCCTTTACTCTGGAACTGTGCCTCCATTAGGCAGAGGAAAAGCTTACATGCTGCCTGTGAGTTCCAGGGAGGATGCCTCCTACTCACTTCTCGCAGCGTATCACTGCTGGCAACTCAAGGCACCAAGGTTTGGCATACCCCTGCCCCCAGGAATGTTATCCAAGATGTCTCCCACAGAGAGAGACACCACTGGGGAATGCTTTTCAGCTCTCTGCCTCAGTAACAGATGAGGTACACGGGCTGAGCAGTACGTGGTTTTCAGGCCCATTTAAATACACTCATTTAATCGCCCAGCTCTTTCTACGTGCCACAGAAGGCAGGTATGAGCGGCCAACAACAAATTAATACAACGGCATTAGGAGCGATTACTTTTTTGCTATACATGAAAATTAAGTTCCTGATACCATTAAACACAATGGCTGAATAATGCGAGTCTGAGTAAGTAACCCAGGAGGCCTTCGTGAGACATTACTGAACAGTATTTTGCTTAGTTGTTACTTTAAGCTGAAAATAAAAGCCTGAATTCTGGAACGCAAGCCTGTGGCAAAGGCCAGGACTTCCTAGCCTAAGCAGCCAAGATCCAGACAGTCATTCAAGAATTTCAGGAAATTCTTTTGAAGTCATCGCTTCACGGCAGGTCTGATCAAGTTAGGAGACAGCCTGACACAGCGCCACGCGTTCTCCTAGGCCAGCACACCCCTGCTTACCGGCACAGAGGTAGAAGATGCGGTGCTGCTAACAACAGCTGGCTTTAGGGAGGAGGTCAGCAATTTGGCCACTCCTTGAGTGCCCCCGCTAGAATCTCCGTTTGAACCTCCAGGAGGTGCCACCAGAGTCAGCTTCTGCGAAACAGGCGTCTTCTTCACCGAGGAGCTGGAGGATGGGCGGCTGGACGCCTGGCCCGAGGAAGGGGTCTGCACACCAGGCAGCAGGCTCCCAGAGGAGCAGCCCTGGTTTGCAGAAGCTCCAGATGAGGAGCTGCTGGAAGAAGCCCCATGCTTGGAGAGGGAACCAGAAACGAAGGGCAACTTGTAAGATTGTCCTGAAGAGCTGGAGCCACTCGAGTGCTTTCCTGTGTAGCTGAGGGATGATGAGGATGAGCCTGGGCTCTTGTGGGAGCTGCTGGAGTTTTGGGTGCTGCCTGGTGATGCAGAGGAATGGAAGCTCTGAGCTTTGGTTGATGACTTGACCTGCTGGAGGAGGGAGCGTTGGGGCAGTGGGGAGGAGGACTTGGGATTCTGCAGTTTGACAAACGGAGCTGGGGAGGTGAAAGTTTTCTGTAGCTGGCTGCCTGAGTGAAAGACCTTCACCTGAGACCCCGGCACTGGGGTGGAGGTCTGAGGCCCGTGGCTTGGCCGGACCAGGCCGTGGTGTTTCTGTTTAGCCTGGTGTGCATCAGGAAGGATTTTGCTGGGGGAGGCTTGGCAGGAGAGCTCTTTGTAATTAGAGTTCTCTGCCTTTTTATCTTGAGAAGATTGGCCCAGTGCCAGGGCCTGCTCAGCCAGGAAATTGAGAGGAGACTGGAGGGAACCAGAGGATGATGTAGGGGAAGGGTTGGACTTTGGAAATGTCCTCTTCTCCTCTGAGGATGCAAGAGTTGGGATCTTCTCTGGTGGAGCTTTTGAAGCTCCAGGAAGAGTGAAGTCAGGGCTCCCTCCCGCTCTGCTGTTCAGCACAGCCAGTTCCTTAGAGACTGCTTCGAGGGAGGACGTGGGATTATGAATTAAGTCCTCATCCAAGGAGTCATCCATGAAGGTAGCAGGAGCGCCAGTGCTGCTGGCTGCTTGGGCTGTCCCAAGGGACAAGAGTTCTCTGGTTTGGGCACTGATGCCCAGAGCTCCTCCCTGGGGCTCTGAAGACAGAGCTAAGGTGCTGCTTGAGTGCACTGAAGGAACAGAAACTGAAACCTTTTTATCTGGCTTGCAGGAAGATTCCTGGAACAAAATTGCAAGAGAAGGCAGAGTCAGAACAGACGCAGGGTTTACCGCTGAAAAGGGAAGGGAAGGTTCCCAGATTTGGGGATAAAAGGCAGAACAGGCATGTCCTGTGCCTGTCGGCTCCCCACCTCCCTCCCGACTGCTGCTGCCATCAACTTTAGCTGCTGTTCTAGTTGGTTTTTTCAAGCCCAATACGAGAGCTATTTCACAGTACAACTTCCTTGTACCTAATGTATAGACACAAGGCTCAAATCCAGGATTTAAGATGGCAGACGCTTGACTCTTGGTGTATGTCAACCATGAGAACCAGAAAACAATGAACTCACCTTCACTTTCACCTTAGTAGGAGCTATAACTTTCTTCTTCGCCCTGTTTTGAGAGAGACAAAAGAAACATGGCTCACTGAATGCCCGCAGGGAAGCATCCAGTTAGGGAGCACACTTGGGCCCTGTTAATGATGATCCACTGAGTCTTTGGCAAAGAACCGAGGGAACAGAGGCAGCATCTCAGGTTGCTAGGATTCAAAACCGTATGACATTTAGTTGCTGCTCTCGGAAGCCCCAACTCCCACACAGGGGAATGAATTAGGGAGCGGAGCAGAGTCTCGAAATGGTAGCAGAGCAGCGAAAGCACTCAACAGACACAACCTGCACCGGCCGCAGGGCTAGGAGCTGCCACAGGAACCCACTGCTGACCTAACTAGAGCAACACCCAGAGAGAAACTGGTACAGAGACTGTTCTGGAAAAAAAGTTACACATTTCTTTTAGGTTCCCAGAAGAAGTCAAGGATGCAAAAGCATCTGCCAAATTCACGGAAAATAGATCATTTGGTCTGGGCAGATGCAATCTCTGGTACAAGACATCCCTGAACTGCTGGAATGATATGGCTGAGGGAAGGATGATTCTACACTCTACTTCATACTCTCTTTCTCACAGTCCCCCTCGCTCATCCCATGCCAAGAACAGGACCGTCTGTCAAACAGACATCAGCCTAAGTCCGTATCGTCATCTATTATAGACTGCCAGCAAGATCCATGGGACCCTTTGGCATTAAAGCACCTGCCCAGCTGGATTCCGATGGCTCTCTGTTTGCCACCCACAAGCCTGTTGCACCCACCTTTGCTAGCCTGAGCTCATTGTACCCCTCCTTTAACCAGGCAACAAGAAAGAGGGAATCCAGAATCCAGTAAGGACCGACTGAACAGGTAGCAATAGTCACAGTGCTGGCATCACACTCCATTTTACACTGATCTGCCTCCCAGGGACTAGCACAGAGGCCTGACTCCAGTCTGTTGAACAAGGCCAGGAGGCAACCTGGCTTCAAAGTTCTTATCTTTGAGCTTACTGTAAGGCTAAAGCCCCTCAGGAAGGCTGTTGCTGGGAGATGTCACACACAAACAACTACTCTCCCTAGACCTCCTCAAACGAAGCAGCGCCAAACTATCTGATGGGAGCCAAGCAAGCTCAGGTACTCCTGCGTGATCCACCCAGGCCCCAGGGAACGGAGTTCACCAGTTATCACTCCAAAGGAATGCTGCGCGATACTCACAGGACTGATGTGAGGTGTCCGTGTACACGCCTGCTCTCCTTAAACAGTGTCCTAAGAAGGGAAGAGAGCAATGAGAAGTGATATCCAGCAAGACCCAGTAGAGCAGCTGGGATCACTGGAGACAGAGCTGCACAGTACAGCAGGGGACTTAAATTAAAACCACAGAGAGCAAACAAATATTCATCCCTTTTCCAGGAAAATCCTCCTGAACTCCCCCACGCAGTTCCCTCTCTGGGGAGCTATACTTGTAGGCGCTGGAAAGGCCATTAAGGCGGTTGTTGGACAATAACTAAGGAAAAAGCTCTGCCAGCTTAAAAAGCTGACAGCCAACTGGAGAGGCAGTACCACTGTTCAAGCTGGGCGTTACTGCTGCCACAGATCGCCCAAGAACGGGCAGATCATCCAAGAGCTCTTCACCAACTTCAAGGGGGAAAGGTTACCTTCCCCTGCCTCAGTACAGCGATACGGATGAGAAGCCTTCGCACACTGCGTGTCTCTTGCCTTTGCGTCCCCAGCAAACGGCTGAGGTGACTTCTTAAATCAACACAACCATTCCTGTAACAATTGACCAACCACAACCTATAGAGCTTCATCCAAAACCCTTTACTACTGAGGCGAACTCAAAGCAGAATCTCACACAAACACAATTTCACCTAAACCAGCTGCCACTCAGCTGCCCTCTTAGAGGCCAGGGTGAGGAGCTTATAAATGCTCCTTCAGTAATGGTATATGCTTCCTGACTGCTAGTAACAGCCTGACAAAGACTTTTGTCATCCTTTTTATTTTAAAAAGGAAGCTTATTTTAACCTTATATTCCATCAATTGCCTTTCAGCACTACCTGAGAAAACAGAATCATGGCAGGGCCTCTCTGAACTCATACACAAAGGCGCTGCTCTGTCCCTCTTCAAATTGCTCTTAAAGATGGGCTTCTGTGATCACGATGACAGTGAATCAGGTTAACTTGACCATAAAGTTGTTTACAGTTCTCCTAGCATTGCCAATCCCTTCCCTCCCCTTCTGTGTGGCTGTCAGTCTCCCTTCTGTCTTTAAACCACAAAGTCATAGAATCACAGAATATCTCAAGCTGGAAGGGACCTGAAAGGATCATCAAGCCCAACTCCATCAAGTCCCAGCAGGAGAAGCCATTGTCCTTAAGCCATTGGAAAGCAGCCAGGGAAACCGCTTTGATTCAGTCATTCTGTGGTTAACTTCACTGGAAGGCCCTCCTACGCTGAGTTTTAGGGGAAAATCTGTATGCCTAAGAACAGTTTCACCTACAAACTAGGGGGAAAAGATTTTAATTTCCTTTCTTTCAAAGAAAAGAGCTTTTAAAACTTGGCAAGCTAAGACCCTCAAGCTGGTAACATCTTCGTTAACTAAGTAGAAATCTGCACCCACCTCTTAATGCCATCATTCAGCTCCCGTACACTAAACCAACACACTACAACCACGCACATTAACTGTACTTCATGTGCATATGCAACTGCACTAAACAGCCATGGACTTTTCCAAACGGATCTGTAATGTGCTACTCGTACTTACTGCTCTTACGAACTGGTACCTACTTCTTCCTTTATCCCCCATGAAACCCAAAAAGCAAATTCAGCAGAGAGAAGAAGACAGTGCTGCCCAGCTCTTTAAATGGAAAGAGATAGAGATTCCAGCAGTAAGACTGTACTGTTGTCCTTTCTTTAAAATTATTGAGCAAAACAAAGCAGGCCAGAAGCTGATGACCGCCCCAGCAGAATGACCCTCTGCAGTTTGCATGGCTCCCTGCAATTGCCAGCTCAATGGCATGGATGATGGAGGGCGTGAAAGAGCAGGAAACAGCAGTGAAGACACCAGATAGGGTAAAGAAAACCACACCAAATTCCTACTTACTCTGCTCTCTGATGCGCCCAGTGCACGTCCAAAGCCCCTAAAACTTTCTGCTTTGCTTTCTTTTGGGAATATTCTAGGGAAGACTTCCCAAAGTGTCTGAAAAACGCATCCTTCGTGAGACAGATTACAAAGCGATCCTTTGTAATACAGATTGAAGAAACCACAGGCCAGTCAGCCTCACCTCAGTCCTGGTTCTACCTTGTAACTTGTCGCTGCCAGTGGCATCCATCAGAGGTCAATAGGGGGGGCCAAGACTACTCAACACTGTACTTTACAACCTGGACGACAGCACAGACTGCACTCTCAGTAAGTTTGAGGGTGACACGAAAAGGGAGGGAGTGAGGAGAAAATGTTGGAGGGCAGGGCTGCCATTCACAGGGACCTGGACAGGCTGGAGAAAGGAGCCAACACAAACCTTGTGAAGTTCAACAAAGACAAACGCAAAGTCCTGCAGCTGGGATGGAATAGCCTTACACAGCAACACAGGCTGGGGGCCAACTGGCTACATAGGAGCCTTGCAGAAAAGGACCCGGGGGTCCTGGTGGACAAGTTGAACATGAGCCACTGCTGCAAGGGTGTACTGCTGAGAGCTAACTACGTACTCGCAGGTATTAGCAAAAGCACAGCCAGCAATTCAAGTGCTTGCACCCCCCTGTTTAGCACTTGCAAGGTCACATCTGGATACAGCATCCAGCTTCAGGGGCCCCACAATACAAGAGAGATGTCAACAAACTGGGGAGGATCCAGAGCCACTAAGGTGGCTGAGGAACAGGGACACGTGACATACAAGGAGAGGTGGAGGGAACTGGGTTGGCTTATCCTGGAAAATGAGAAGACCAAGGAGGTATCTAATGGCAGTCTTCCACTATCTAAAGAGTGGGGGTGGGGGCAGGGAGCCACGAAGAAGATGGAGCCAGACCTTTCTCAAAGGTGCACAGTAAAAAGCAAAAAGAGTGAATATTCAGTTCAGTGCAGCAATGGGAATTTTGACTGGAAATAAGGAGAAAAGATTTCACGAAAAGTGATTAAGTACCAGAACAGGGGCCACAGAGATGCTGTGGTAATCTCCATCCTTTTCCAAAGCTCCACAGGACAAGGCCCTGAGCACTCTGGTCTAACTTTGAAGCTAGCCTTTCTTTGAGCAGGGGTAGGACTAATGACCTTCCGAGGTCCCTTATGACAAGGAATCCCTGGAGTACAACTTGATTCTTGCTCACCTGGCCTGCATCCAGCCTTTTGGCCAAAGGGGCTTCACCTCTCCATCTAGGAAGGTCTTCACATAATCCTCTAGAGACTGAGCCTTATTCTTGTCAAGGTCATAACCATCCAACTTAATCTTCACCAAGTGGCAAAGCAGCTCCCTGAAGAACAGGAAGATTTCAAATACAGTTACGCAGATTAACTTTCCCCAGCGGGAGGTCATGCTGTTCATCCGGGGCCGGGTAAATACGCCAAGACGCGCCTGGCTCTGCCTAACGCCTGGCTAACAAACACGACCCTGCACTGCCTTCGCAAGAAAGAGGAAGGGAAAGGCACGTTCCTCGCTCCGTGCGTGCACGCACCTCGATGCGCCAGGGGAGAAAAGCCTTGTCACCCCTTCCCATCCTGAAACAGCAGAGGTAGTAAACCAGTGCCAGAATTACAGGCGCCATTAACAACCGCACCGCTGAACCTCTCTGCAGACCTTCGGGCTGAGAGGCAATGAGAAGGCAGGCAGTGAAGCTTGCTTTGCTCTAAATGAATCAGCCATCTACGGAGCAGCACCCCAATTTGTTCCAGAGTAAGATGAAGAAGAAAGCTGGATTGATTCTCATTTTATCCTTTGCCACTCTCCCCTTCACCCAGCACTCTGTTCTTTGTCAGACCCCTGGGTGCCAGGGGCAGCAACCCCCATGAGCTTTAACTGCTTTCACAACCACAAATCTGGTCTCGTTAAGAGTCCAGCCAGTAGAATTTCAGCAATTCAGCCGAGTTCCTTCTTTTCCCAAAGATCTGTCCCTCTCTTTTGGCCTCTGCACAGAGGTTTCTTAGCACTTCTCTCAGAGTTGGCCTGTGCCTGAAGTCAGCTTAGTTTTGCAATGTATATAAGGGTGAGATTTAATAAATGCAATAGTGGCTTCCATGAACAGCACAGTCTGTCGCAAACCTCCAAGCTGACTGTTACTACAGATGATCAACGCTGCTCTGAAAACAAGATACGAACACTGAAATGCTTCAATTCCAACTGCATAGAGTAAGACAAGTCACAGGTTCACTTAACGTCTAAGTTATGCAAACCTGATTTCATCATTCCATTGAAATTTCTTTCGTGGTCCCATGACGCGCTTCCCTCCCTTTTCTTCATCCTCCTCCTCATCAGAACAAACTCGATCTCGCTGGTCTTTGTCTTTTTCCTCTTCCAGCATCCTAAAATGAGGACAGATAATGTGGAAGTCATTGTCCTGGAGATTCAAGGATTAAGTATCCCTGAACACTCTTCAGAGGTCCCGGTAGTCAATGGTAACACAGGCATGGGAAGAGGTCCTAAATCTCTTGCTTTGGGTGCAAGCTGAGCTAAGTGCTAAAGGTTAAGAAACCTCCCAATATTGTGTAATAGAGACCACAGGACTGATCCAGCCTGACTGTTCTCAGACTGACATGTTCCTAAAGACATGCCCGCACAGAAGTGAAAGACTTCAGCCAAGTTCTGGTCCCATCAGTGTTGCTGTAGTTGGCATCGCTATAGACAGCACACAGAACACACACAGCTTCATTAGGCCAATTAATGCCCGTCAGCGGTTTTTGACTACAGAACAAAAGTAGGTGGTAAACTTCATGAGAGCAGCCTCCAGGTCACAGGGAGCCTGCTGAGAAGGGCTACAGATGCGTAACAAGCAAATGGGGAGCTTACTTGGCAAACTTGGCCTGAGTGTGGGCTTGGCATTCCTCCTGGTACTTGGCCATCTGCTCCGGCATGGCCCTTCCAATGGCTTCCTTTAGCTTCTGCAGAGGTTCCTTCAATCGGCCACCCTAGAGCACAGCACAGAACAGACTGAAGCTCCACGTGGCGTGTTCCAGCAAGACACCCAAATCTGGCAGGTCGAGACCTTTTGCCAGTTCTGAATCCACACCACCAGCTGCGGTGCCCAAACCACGCTCAGCGGAGAACACCACCACATTAGGTAGACAACAACTGTGCTCTGGAGATCAGGGGTAAGCTGCCAAATCTACTCACCTGCTCATAGAGATAAAGCTTACGGGCACGCTTGACCAGAGTGTCCTTACTGCACGGGAAGAAAGCAGCCAGGTGGGCGTACACCCCTGAGCGGATCTGGCTGTTCAGCTCCCGGGTCTGCAGCTCTATGCTGGAGAACAAGACAAACACAACATTGACCAGGCATCCGGCAGGGGCTCTCTAAGCAGCATAAATGCAACTCTGATGCCACCTGGGAAGCTGGAGGCAGGCAGAGAGGGACAAAGCACAAGCCAAACTACATGACAGTTCTCTAGATTTTAGAATCAACAGACTCAAGCCTTTTATCCCAAGCTAGGCCTTTCTTTCTAGTTTGAGAGTATCTGGAAAAGGAACAAAAGGATGTCAGCAGTCCCATTTATTCTGCATTTCTTCCTGGCAGCTGAAGTGCAGGAGTGTTGAGTGTCAGGCAATGAAATGAGACGCACACGCTGCTTATGTCAGATACTACGGCGGTTTGACGCAGGATAATATAGAATCAAACTTTATCCCTCAGGCTCAAACTGACTTGCCAGTGAGTAGATTCAAGAGGTCAGCATGTGCCAAAGCCATCTACACAGTTAGGTATAACCTAAGAGACCAGCTTTTTAAGCCACCTCTCAGTGTCAATAAGAGATTGACACTAACTGATTCTACGGCACAGTCATACAAATCTATTTAAATCACTTCTGAATGTGGTTAAAGTTATCAGTGGGAAAACAGATTAGGATTGTTTGTGCAGTCAGCACTGGAATGCTAAAAGGTGGTAATCACCACTTGAAATGAGAGGGCAACAGACTCCCAAACTTCCCTTTGGCAATTCGCTTCAAGTGCTTTGATAAACCTTAATGAAATTAAAGCCTCTGTGTAAGTATTATGCTGCTGTTGATCACAAAGCTGCGTGCATTCATCAGCCTTCTCCAGGCACTTGAAGAAGAATGAAGCCATTATCGACAGCTGCGTGAAGCAACACTGGCATTCTGGAACTGGGAGACTCAAAAATACAGAGCACTAACAGAGTTCCTCCAGTTTGCAAAGAAAACCAGCTGAACACAGCAGCCCTATCCCAGTTATAAAATATTCCATATAGCATATAAATTAAATCACACGCCTGACATCTCCAACAGGGAGAGATTTACTGTTCTTGTATCAAGCTACAATCACAGGTCAGATGACCAAATTTAAGTATCAAACAGGTATCAAGCATCATCTTGATAACAGGAGGCCTGGGTACATCCCTTCCAACCTTCTCCTACCTCAGTTATACATCATATCTCAACTGAAAGCCACTTCCAGGAGACTTTCATGTTATCCTAGGCACGTTCTGCGTGGAGGGCCTGTATAACAACACCCCCACAACTCCTGCTAAACCTGCTCCTGAATTTACCAAAACCGCTCTGCCTAATATTCTCCTTTCCCACTCTTCTCGCCTGGCAGCACTTACTCCAGTATGATGTTGTTGATATCCTGAGTGAAGAATCGTTGTTTGCCTTCTCCCTCTGCAGCTCTGGCAGCCTGGAAATTAGAAAATAACACAAGTCGTCATCAGTTCACAGATACAGGTGGGCACAAGCAATCAAGTGTTTTTTAAACCACCTCAGAAGTACTGTAAAAGAAGGCAGGTTTATTCCACCAAACTCTGCACCAGCTGCCCGCTGTAGATGGGCTAAAAGCTGTGACAATCGAGAGACAGGAGAGTGTGTCCTCTCCTCTTACACCTCCTCAAAGTCCGACCCTGCCATCTGAACTGGTAAGAGCATATCCTGCCTACAGACCTTCCCATTCTGGATTCTCCTGTGCAGATACACCGGGGTGGAGTGCACTGGAGTGAAGATTCCTGCATTTAACAGGGCAAAGGAGATGGCTTGGTGGCCACTGGCTTCCTTGGCATACTTCCCAGGGGGAGAAGGGACAGTTGGGACAGTTCTAGGGCATGGTTTTAACTTCACACTAGCGCCATTAGACTGAGTAATATGAGCATAGAGCTTGTCCCTGGAACAGGGAAGGGCATCCCCATCACATTTAATGAGGGTCAGGGATATTTATCATCAGGGTTTCTAGACCAATCTGGACACTAAGCCAAGAAACCAACAGAAAGAGCAGCAGCCACGGGGGATATGTTGTTCCCAGTCAATACCATGGAAGCTAAAAAGAAAAAAAAAGTCCTGTTCAGGAAGCTTCCTGAGCTATGACTGCAACACACACAGTGCTGTCCAAAAATCACACCCATGAAAAATATGTCCAGCAGGAAAATAATTCCAAGAGATGAATGAGATAGTAGAAAATTGCCAAGAGCTTTCAGTCTCTTCTGAGCAGGGATGTAAACAAAGCTGGAATTTACCACAAGGCACCACATCAAATTAGTGATTCCCGGCACGGGAAAGGAGACCAGAAGAAAAGGGCATGATTTTGAAATCCCCCAGTTTAATACTTCAGGGCTGAGGCTGGTAAGCGATTAGTTTATGCCCAGAAGGAGTACATTCCTCTCTGTCAGCAGCAGGTCATAGGCAGCTGGTGGTATCAAAGGAGAAGGCTCAATGCTAAAGAGAATCCTCAACAGGAAAATACTTATAGGAAGCAGAGTTAAAGTCAAATCAGTTCAAGTAGAAGAAGAGATGCCTGGAGGCTCCATTTAACCCAGGAGATGCTCCCATCTGCTGGGATGGAAAAGACCTGGCTCTCAGACAGAGGTATGGCACCTCTTCATTCCTACCTGCACCAGAGTACGTGTCCCAAAATCCTAACTCACCCAGAGGCTTCAATTTGTTAAATCTTGTATTTCTCCTCCTTGGTTTCTTTTCTTAACCTACACAGTCCAGCAACAGGACAGACAGAAGCAGGAAAATCTAACCAGGAAAATCTGTGGGTAGTCTGCTATTACACTACCTTGCAGCAACATAGCGATTAACTTGGTATCACAGGAGCCTCCATAATATTCTCCTTTAACTCAGATATAGTTCAGAAACAGATGTTTCGGTGTTTTCTGTTAACAGCCTGAATAGCAAATAGAAACATCCATGAAGAGCCCATTCTTTTTATCGGCTGTGGCGATACTTTCTGCAATTCCTCCTTCTCATCCATCTGCTCACCACCATTATACACAACTTAAAATTTCTCAGCAGAACACACGTATCTTTAACAGAAGCTTATCTTTAGTAACAGGAGTTCTTAAGAGATGCTTAAGTAACAGCTGCTCTAAATTGATGTGCCCCGGAATGCAGCACACACACCACCACAGATGTCCAAGAGCACTGTTTACGACTTAAAATCAATGTTTAAAACCAACACTAGTAGCAGGAACAAGACATCTCGGCGTTTGTTGACAGGCTGATGGTGTCAGCCCTCGCACCAGAGAAGGTGCACAGCAAGTCTGAAAGCGCGCTTCTTCAACACGCCAGGAGAGGGATCCCTGGCCAGCACCCAGTGTTCTTCCCGCTTCTCCAGAACAGCGGTTCCCAAAGCAGGTCCCAACATGTTGGAGAAGACGGGCGAGTCCCACAGGAGTCCCCCGGCTGCGGGAGGAGCTACCGGTGAAAAGACATGGGATCACCCTTTTGACATATCCCACTCCCTAAACAGTACCCCAACACTGAGGTGTTAAAGATGGGGAAAGAACCCAAATTGCCAGTGACGCAGAGCCAATGCAGGCGATGCCAAATTGCACCCATGCTACAGTGTGCCTGCGTAGGGCACAGCAAACGGTTCTAACAAATCCTCGAGCCCCATCCACAGGGCTTTTCGTGCCACTGTAGAGCAGGTAACGCTTTCCAACTGCACACACTTATTTTACACACAGAACGCTGCACGCCACTTCACAGACCTTGCCCTGACCATCACAGCACCTTAAAACTATTATGGTGGAATTTGTCCTTCAGCCTCATTAGTTCACATTTTCAGTTCATTCATGTTAAATTGACTTTGGAAATTATCTCTTGCATCAGGTCGATACTTTGCCAGGAGAGGTAAAGAAACCATACTGACAGGCAGGATACTGAGTGTTACATTCAGTAGATAACAACGCCGCAGACTTTCACATTACCTGACATCCGGGCGTTCAAGAAAGTGACTTGGCCATGAGAGAAAATTGGGTGACACAAAAGCATGATCCGACACGGCACTGTGAAAATCCCCACTGGAGTGTGCATGATCTCTGGGTGAAGCTACACAAACCCAGCAGAGCTGTCCCCTCTCCAGTAACCACACAGTCCTACCGCCCCCGCAACAAACTGCCATACCTGA
Organism: Butorides virescens; assembly: GCA_017310255.1. Lineage (NCBI taxonomy): Eukaryota > Metazoa > Chordata > Aves > Pelecaniformes > Ardeidae > Butorides > Butorides virescens. The sequence continues at coordinate 46,260 of JADKXX010004192.1, forward strand.
GCCAGTTCTTTGATGCGTTTCTCCAAGGGGGCGGGCAGGCCTTCTGGGAGAGATGGCGGTTGCTTGAAATCCTGTTCCAAGCCCATCCCAATAGGATCGCTCCCATCCTCCACATCAGGAAAGGGACTCCCTTCTGGGGATTCGCTGAGGAGCCGCTCCAGGTCTAAGTCAGTTAACGAGTCCATAGCCGTCGCGGCCTGAAGCAAGTCGTTATCACTGGCATGGCCGAAGAGCGAGAGCAAAGGGTCAGGCATCGCCTCTGCCTCCCTTGGGGCTGGAGCTTCTGCTGGTGAAGGAGTTGCCACTTTCTGCTCTTCATCTTTTTTCTTCTGAGCATCCTTTTCCTTCTGAAACTTCTTCAGCATCTCCTTGACACTAAGAGCGCCAGAGTATTTCTTCTTCTTCTTCTCCTTACTTGCATTTAATGCTGTAAAGCTGTAAACAAAGTACAGAGAAGAAAACAGAACTGAAATGAATACAAGATTAAGGGGAAAAGACAAAGATACCTCATCCCCCTTCACTTCAGCCATACGCACCAATCCCCTGGGAAGTCTTAGCCCCTTAATCAATTACACCAGAAAAAATATGCTTTGTCTCTTAAGGTCTTACGGTCCTGCTGCTTGTTCAGCTTGGAGAAGAGAAGGCTGTCCTTCTTCACAGCAGAGAGGTGATGGAGCTTAACCCATCTCCACCGAGTTATGCTCTTATTTAGCTATGTGCATTATTCCAGCAAGGAAGATTTGGAAACGCACAAACAACTAGAGCAGAGGAACTGAAGCCGAAGAACGTTAGCCTGACAGCACCTTGATGCTTTTGGCCTATTAAAATCAGGAGAGCAAATTCCTTTTCCTTCTCTTCAGGCTCTCCAATATCAAGATGTTCCCACCACTAGTGCTTAAACAGAGCTCCAAGAAACACCAACGTTGCAGCTAGCTGTGCCCCTCTTTGCTCGGCCACTCTTGCTCTGGAGCTGTGCTCCTGCCCTAATCGTCAGCTGCCTTTTTTCTCCCACTTTGGAAGCAGCGGGGGTTACCGGCCAGTATTTATGCAGCACACACTACTCAAGCCACCCCCCAGTGCAGCAGGTACTGCTGCAACACAACAAACGCCACCGGGCACCCCAAAGCAAGGTGTCAAGCAGCAAGCGTTCCCTCCCGCTCCTTACCCAGCTTTTGGAAACTTGGACTTTTTGGATTTCTTTTCCTTATCATAAGAATCGTCTTTCTTCTTCTTCTTCATTTTTTCACCTCCATCTTTCAACTTCCGCTTCTGGACAGGGTCAAAACCAAGTCACAATCAAAACCAAGTCACAATCAAAACCAAGTC
>JADKXX010004193.1:0-10012 GCA_017310255.1 Butorides virescens
TCAAAACCAAGTCACAATCAAAACCAAGTCACAATCAAAACCAAGTCACAATCAAAGCATCTCCTACAGAGCTACCCGCACCCCAAGAATCTGAGAACAGCTCCTGCCCCACTGGGCACATTAACCCAACCCCCATACATCCATCGCCACCATTCTGGCACAGGCGCTCCTCAACATTTCACAGCACAGCTAGCTTTTACGCTAGGGACGACCCTGCCAATAAAGGGGAAGGGAGGCAGAGTGCTCCTGCTCTTTCCCTTTTACGCTTAGGCATTATGAAAATAGGGCTGTCTCCAACAGACATTGCCCTGAAGAGGAGCACAACTCTACAGAGGAAATAATCGAGAAAGCTGGCTTGCTGACCTTGGGACACTTCTTCTTCTTCTCTTTAACATAGTCATCTTCAGATTCAGATGCCTGCCGAAACTGCAGTGTTCCTGAGTTGATGTAAAACCCTCCATACTTCGTAGTAAGAGAAGCCGGAACGAGCTCATCGTACTGGAAATAACAGAGAACAATCTCTTGGCACTGTAAGCTTTGTTATTTTATTCTGTGGCTGAGCGGCTTGGAGAACGGAGCAGGACCTGCGCTCCCCAAGAACAGACGGGGCTGTGGACACAAACACCTGCTGACCAGCGTTCTCCTGCCCTGCGCTTGCCCCAGGAGCTCTCCTTCCCCAGCCCCAGCACACTCCTGCCTTACACCCAGTTCAGGTTCTCCCCAGGTGCCAGCTCAGCCACCCCCAGAGGCTGCCTTTAACCACCCCCATTCCTCCCCCAGTACTCACTGCTTCAGAATTATCGATGAAGGAGTCGGATTCGTCGTATCCATACCCCATATCAATCAAGTCCTGAATACGGTCCTTTCTGCGTCTCTTGCCACCCTAAACAACAAAAGATTGACAGTGCGTTCACCTTTCTTTTCCAATTACCACGAGGATGGTCCCAGTACAGGACATTGACATCATCTCCAGTACAGAAGAGCAAATGAGATCTTTTTTGCTCCTAGCAGTAGCAGAACCAAAGCAGCGTTAACTCCCATCACGCTGTAATCTCGGGATAGGCTAAATGCAGTTTTAGGCCTTGTCATGCAGAATCAAAAACGGTGCTGCCAAATGAAACAGAACGCTGGCCTGCCAGACAGGCTGACTGTGTGCCAGCAGGCTTTACGTTGGATTGGGTCTGCACCCCTTTCAACATTTCCGCCAGCGCAGAGATGGATGGTTCTTCCCTAACTGCTATACGGTCGGTACCAACTCGGTACCACACGCACCAAATATACACGCAGCGCATTAGGGTGACCCATAGGTCAAATTCATATCACACGACAACACAGCAACTCGCTCTCCAAAAGTGCCAGTGGTAAAACATAGCGTAGTTTTATTGCCGTCTACTGAAGTAAAGCGAGAGGAAGAGCAGAAAGGAAATGGGCCAGGCAGGTCAGCGCCCCTCACGCTGCCCAGCCCAGCACTATCCGAAGGGCAGCAGCCTCGCCAGAGCACTGTACTTAGAGACTTAACAGATTACATCGTGCCACAGCTGCAAGGCCTAGAAATTAATTTTTGCTTAGGAAAATTAAATTTCCTAAGTTACATTAAGATAATGACATTTGCCACTACAAGTGAAAGCGTCATTCATTTTAATCAGACTGTCATCTGATTTCAGAACGCATCTGAACTATTTTTGTGGACCACAGCCCTGAGACAGAAAAGGAACAGAGAAAACAGAACCTTCCAGCCAAGACAGAGGACTGCAGGAGAACAGGAACATAACAGCCAACGACCATTACTAAAATAATACTGGTTGAGAGCCAGACAGCATTGCCCATTCTATGGGATAATGTAATAGAAAGAAGAAAAACATACGTATTTTTCTTCAAATTTCCTAGCAAGAGCCTCCACTTTATGCCTTTCCTTTTCGTCATCATTAAAGGGATCAGCAGGCTCCTTCTTCTGTAGAAATAAAAGAGACAAAACCATCAGAATCAATCCTGTCACACTGCCACCAAAACCCCATGCATTAAACCATCGCAACCAGCACATCCAGGCAGAAGCTCAGACAAATCAACGGGTAGTACAGCATTTAGTACAGTGCTGTTCAATGTCTTCATCAATGACATCAGCAGTGGGATCCAGTTGCACCCTCAGTGAGTTCACAGGCGACACCAGGCTGAGCGGTGCAGTTGATGCACCTGAGGGATGCGGTGCCATCCAGAGGGACCTGGACAAGCTGGAGAGGTTGGCCCATGTGAACCTCGTGAGGTTCAACATGGCCAAGGGCAGAGTCCTGCACCCGGGTGGGGGCAACCCCCGGTATCCATACAGGCTGGGTATGAAGGGATGGAGAGCAGCCCTGCCAAGAGGGACTTGGGGGTGCTGGTGGACAAAAAGCTGGACATGAGCTGGCAACATGCACTCGCAGCCCAAAAGGCCAACCGTGTCCTGGGCTGCATCCCCAGCAGCATGGCCAGTGGGGCAAGGGAAGGGATTCTGCCCCTCTGCTCCACTCTGGTGAGACCCCCCTGGAGCCCTGCATCCAGCTCGGGGGTCCCCAGCACAGGACAGACAGGGACCTGTTGGAGCAGGGCCCAGGGGAGGCCCCAAAAATGATCTGAGGGTGGAACCCCTCTGCTATGGGGACAGGCTGGGAGAGTTGGGGTGGCTCAGCCTGCAGAAGAGAAGGCTCCAAGGAGATCTGACTGCAGCTTTGCAGGGCTTAAAGGGGCTGATGAGAAAGGTGGGGACAGACTTTTTAGTAGGGCCATAGCGACAGGACAAGGGGTGATGGTTTTTAACTAAAAGAGGGGAGATTCAGGCTGGATATAAGGAAGAGATTTTTTGTGCCAAGGGTGGTGAGGCACTGGCACAGGTTGCCCAGAGAAGTGGTGGAGGCCCCATCCCTGGGAACATCCAAGGCCAGGTTGGATGGGGCTGTGAGCAACCTGGTCTGGGTGAAGGGTCTGCAGGGGGTTGGACTGGGTGGCCTCTAAAGGTCCCTGACAGCCCAAACCGTTCCACAATTCTGAGAGCATCTCTAGCTTTTGGGTGCTCCCTCAGCTACTTCTGTACCTCTCTCTGCTTCTCCTCACTCTCAAAACAAAACAGCACAGCACGAACTGACAGCTGACTGCTAAACAGTTCTGAAGAGCAACAGTAAAAGCAAGTGGAACCCAATCAACTTCCTTTTCACAGAAAAGCACCCATAAGACAAAGTTCAGATGCTACAGAAGTTTGCGTGCCATCATGTCCTGAGAAATTACTTTCAAAAGACAAACAGAATTGCCAGACAACACCTGGCAGCACCATGTCCACCCCACAGGACGAGATGCCAAGCAATAAGGTGGAAACATTCACGTGCAGTGAGCAGGGTCCCCAGAAAGATACAGCCACCTATCCTAGGAGCATCTCTCCTCCTGATGCTCTTTGGAGAAGGGCCGCTCATAGCTGCTAGGGAGCCAGGTACCAAAAATCCCTTTGGATCAAGCAATTCCCAACTAAACGAGCACCGTTCCCCCCAGGCCACGAGGGCACTTACCTTGTCACCTGAAGAACCACCTTTTACTTTCCCTCGACAACTCTTCAGAAGATCTGGGTAGAAAAATTCCGGACAACGTTTATGGTCTGGCTCAAAGAGAGTGAGTGTGATTCGAACGGCTGTTGCAGCCGGTTCAGAGTCCTGGGGCTGCTCTCCATCGTCTTTCCGAGACCTTTTCAAGAAACTGCTGCTCAGCGGACCGTGGAGAGTGGTGAACGAAACCCTGTGGGGCTCCGTCATGGCTACGGCCAAGTCTTACCAGTCCTCATGGCATAGTTCCCATGGCATCAGAAAAGGTCTGCCCCAGCTGCACAGGTCTGGGTTTCACCAGCTGGTTAAGGATAACGGAGGACGCTGGAAGCGGAACAAGTCGTTTGGTTTTGAAGTTTTGTTGGGAAATGACAAATGCCAGCGCTGCTAGCGCTTGCTGCAATCGTTAAAGAGAAAGAAAGCAGTCAGTCGGTCAGTCCTCGAACCAGAATTCCCTCCAGCGCTGGCAGCCCCCACGCTGTCGCTTCTGCCCGCCCCCACGGCTCGATCTTCGCACCGCTCCGCTCCGCTTCCGAAGGCTGAAGGAAATCCAGCTGCCCAGGAAACCAAACGACCCCGCCAGGCTCGCTTGGGACACGGCCCGGCAGCCCCGGGCAGCAACGCCAGCCCGGGCCGCGCCGCCCCGGGGCCAGGGCTCCGCTCCGGCCGGCCGCTCTCCCGCTGCACGGAGGCCCGGGCACCCCCGTCCCGGGGAGAGCGACCCCGGCCCCGGCACCGCGGGCGGGGCTGAGCGGAGCTCGGGGGCGGGCTGCGCCGCCGGAGGGAGCCCCGGCCGCGCTGAGGGGGAGCGGGCCCCGGGGCTGAGGGGGGACCCGGGCCCGGGGGCTGAAGAGAGACCGAGGCCGCCCGCGCTGAGGGGGAGCGGGCCGCGGGGCGGAGGGACCCGGGGCCCTGGTGCCGAGCAGGGAGCGCGGAACGCCGCTGGCCGGGCGGAAGCGGCGGCGGAGCCGCGGGGCCAGGCGCGGGAGGGGCCGGGCCGGGCCGCCCCGCACTCACCGCCGCCGCTGCGGGACGCGGCCGCCGCCGGCTGAGTCCCGGGCCGACTCCGAGCCCCGCTCCAGCGTCACGTGAGGGGGGCGCTGCCCTCGCGCTGAAGCCGCGCGCCCCGCGCCCAATCGACGCCGCCGCTGCAGTCACGCCTCGAAGGAACGGCGCCCTGACGGCCGGCCCGGCCCACGTGACGAGGGCGGGCCTATCCCCGCTGCCGGCGCCGCCCCGTGCCGCCAGCCCTCGCGCGGCGCTGGGCGGGAGGGGCAAGATGGCGGCGGGAGGGCCGCGCCTGGGGGGCCGGCTGGGGCTCTGCCGGCGCTCGGGGGGGGGCCGCGACCCCCGGGGTCACCCTCCCCCCGTCCCTCGGGGCGCTGTGGGGAGGCGCCGGCAGCGGTGGCTATGCCGGGGGTCTCCCGGGGCGGCTGCCCGCCTCCCCGTCGCCTACAGAGCAGCGCTCGGTGGGGCCTGGTAAAAATCAAAGACGCTGCGGGGGGCGGCGGGCGCCCTGCCCCTCTGCCCCGCCGGGGCCCGGGCGCGTTTCAGCAAGCCGGGACGCCTTTGGTAGAATTAAACACAACTGGCGGGACGTGGCGGCAGCAGATAAGGGCCTGGGAACAGGGAGGCGGTGGGAGTTGGGAATAAGGCCTTGAGCACTGGGATCCCCCGTGCCCTGCGCTGGAAGACTGTGACTGGGGGGGGAACGATGAGTGCCCAGCCGACCCCGAGCTCGTTTGGGACCAGCTGCCCCAGCAGGCGTGCAAAAGGCCATGGGGCCCGACAGGATTCATCCCAGGTGCTGGGAGAGCCGGCCGATGTCATCATGGGACCTCTCCCTGTTATTTTTGGACAGCCTGGAGAGGTCCCAGTCACCTGGAAGCTGGCAAACGTCCCAGTTTCCAAGCAGGGTAAGAAGGAAGACCCTGGTGATTACAGGCTCACATAAGCGCTGGATAAAATTGCAGAGAAGGTTATTCTGCAGGTTACTAAAAACCACTTGGGAGATAACACAGTCACTTGTCATAGCCAGCATGGGTTCAGCAGGGGCAAGCCCTGCTTAATGAGCTTAATTTCCTTTAATGACAAGGTCAGCCATCTACTTGACCAAGGGAAGCTGCTAGAAGCAGCAGATTTGGGTTTTAGCAAAGCTTTTGGTACTGCCTTTCGCAGTATCCTGGATAACCTCTCCAGCACACAGCCAGACAAGTCTGTCATACGCTGGGTGAGGAATTGCCTGACAGATTTATGGTAAATGGGGTCACAACAGAGGATGGCAACAGACCTGGAGGGCAGGACTAGGGAGGAGCAGCTGAGGTCACTTGGCTTTTGGACTCCATGATCCTTATAGGTCCCTTCCCACTTGAAACAGTCTATGATTCTGCCTTTGCTTAAAGCTTGGTGGTGTGGGAAGGAAAGGCACGGGGCTCAGGGAATAAACACACGTGGTACAAAGAGCTCTGCCGCAGCCTTGGCAGGTCAGTAACAGGAGCAGGGGAAACAGCAGCAGCTGGAGCTTTGCATTCCCAGTGACCATGCTGGGAGGAAACCCAGGGAAAGGCTAGGTAAAAGCCATCTATTTCAACTCTCTTCCGCTTTCCAATGCCCAGAGTTTATTATAAAAAAGCAAATGGATGAGTTACAGGAACAAACGGACACACATTAAGAGCTGTAAACAGCCACCTGGAGAAGGCCCCAAAGGCAGGAGGAGCTGAGGAGAGCCCTGCTCACCAGAGGGAGACCCTCCGTCCCCTCAGTGCTCATTCCTGTGTCACTGCTGAGTGCCCTTGGGGCCAGCCCAGAGGGGGAGCGGGGGCAAGATTATTCTCTGCCCCCAGAGAACAGCACTCGTTCCCCAGCAGCTACAAAGCTGGGGAGCCGGAGAGACACAGGCTTTTAGGCCACGGGCAAAACATCTGGGCCTACATGCAGGAAAGCCCCAGGGGACCTCATCCCTCGACAGGGCACAATGTCACTGTCCCTGCCCTTACACTCCAGCAAGGCTGTGCAAGGAGCTCAGACACAACACAGCTCGAAGGGAAGTTGATGTTCCAGGGAGAGCTCACAGCAAGTTCAAGGTGGTGTCCACCTCCTCCAGAAAGCCTCCCAGCAGGGAAGCTCCACTGTCAGACAAGAAAGATCTCAGGATCTCCCAGAGCTCAGTGCCAGGACTCCACAGCCTGCACTGCACATGAGAGAGGACTAAGTAGTCCTCTTAGTCCTTCCTGAGCCCCCAATCTACAAGTCCTTCCCCACCTCACTCTCCCCTTTCTATTCTTGTGGTTTGCAGAGCACTGCTGCTTCACCAGCACACGTCAGCCGCCATGGAGGTACAGGCGAGACCAACCCTGCTGGGCTGGGCCAGGGGCCATGCAGCCAGCAGTGGAGGCCTGCAGAGAACCAGAGCAGACCCAGAGAAGCTGCTCCCCTGCTCCCAGCACCCATAGCCAGGAACCAGAGCCAGAGAAACCGTGCATTTAACAGCATCTGGCAAGTTGTCCTTCCACAGACTCACTAGTCATGTCTGAAGCCAGGTGACCTGCCCTGGCATGCAGAGCTCCCACCAAGGGAGAGTGAGCAGTTTGTCCTGTCCCTCATTCCTTGCCTTGGAACGAGCTCTTACCCCAGGGGGGAACTCTCCCCCTTATCCCAGAGCAGCCCAGTTCCTTAAGCACCTTTGGCAAAGACTCTTATAGCAATGCAGGTAGATGATACAGATTACAGCGCCTTGTAGTGACCAGAGCACCTCTCCCAGCAGTGAGGAGCACACGTTCTCCTGTCCCAGGCAGGTCTGAGAACACACAGGAACAGGCACAGAGCCCAGTTTTTCAGTAAATTACCTTGAGCTACTTGGGATTTAAGATGCTGCAAAGAGCAACAATACCAACTACTTACTATAGTATAGAGAGAGGAAAAAAAGAAATAGCTACTCTTGCAGGCAGCTGGATCACAGAGCTACACACAGATACCAGCTCCCAGGACCCCTCCACCCACACGCAGAACAGAAACCCCCACAGCACGCGACACCGCAGCAGGAGCCAGAGCCAGCCCAAGCAGCTGCGATGAAATGGATGGCAACGCCCCGTGCCCTGTCAGGTACTTCCCTCGGGCTGCTCTTCTCACGTGTAGATCCAGTGCTCAGCCGTGTCCTCCCAGCAAGTCAGCTCCTCCGGCTGGAACCAGAGGGAGATCTCCTGCCGGGCACTCTCAACCGAGTCGCTGCCATGGATCACGTTCCTGTGGGCAAGAAGAAAGGGATCAGCCAGGACTAAGCAAAGAAAAGCAGGAGAGGGAAGCTGCAGTTTGGAAAATTTAATCTTGACCAATGTAATTAAATTGATTGAGCCAGTCACACCCTACAATATTCTCTCCCGCCACATAGCTGCTATTTTCAGCTCAGGGGCTGTTTCTGGTTACACTGAACATGGCTTAGGCCATGGATGAGCAGGAGCTGGCAGTTCCCAGTGCTCCTTCCTCCTGTGATGACGAGCCATTTGTTTGCTACAGGAGGAGCTGCAAGTGGCTGTTGATCTGGAGCTTGCCTTGGTTTTATGGCAGTAATTCAAGTTTTGCCTCCGGATTTCCTTTGTTCCTTCTGTCAAAGCAGGTCCTCTGAAGCAGGTTTGGTATCAGACACCAGGGAACAGAAAGCCAGTCCAGGGGGGTCAGTAAAAGCAGTGTCTACCACAAGGCAGACTGCAGCTACCCAAGGTCACAGCTGGTGGACCTTCACTGGTGAAGAGCCTTAGCACATGTAGAGCTCCTGCTTGGCTTTCATTACAGACTCAGGTACCCAGCAGAGCCAGAGCAGCTCTCCAGGTGCCCTGCTCCCCCAGGAAAGGGCTCCTCCCTTCCTCTTCACAGCCTGACAGTCCTGACTCCCCAGAGCAAAAGACAAGCAAACCCCACCTGCTTTCAGCAGAGAAGCCCTCGTGAGGCAGGAAAGCCACAAACACAGGCTCCTCCTTCTGGCAAAGCCAACCCCAGGCAGCAGAGGTCAGCACCTCCCACCAGGGCTCCTCTGCAAGCTGTTGAGGCAGACAGCTCTGCTCTGAGCACAGAAGGGAGAAGCTCTGCTCTGGGGATGCAGACTGGCCCAGCTCAGGAATGCCTGAACTGGATACTCTGAAATACTGAAGGAACAAAAAGCCAAAACTCACTTGCTGACTTCAACACAGAAGTCTCCTCGGATAGTACCGGGCCTGGATTCGGCCGGGTTAGTCTCCCCAATCATTGTGCGAACTGTCTTGACCACATCCAGGCCCTGCCAGACCTACGTGACAGCAAAACAAGAATCAGCTTCCACAACTCCCCATCAGATCCTATCACCTGTCCTCTAAATCCCCCATCTGATCCACCTGCATAAGAGACAGGAGGGGGTCTCTCCGTAAATAGTCTTGAAAAGTTGAATTTGGAAAATAATCAGAACTGTCCGTGGATTTAATTTACCACAGAAAACAATCCCACAGTTCAGTATGGCTTCAAGAGGCCCTCTGAAGAGAGAGGCCACCTTGTTTCCATCGTACCACAAGCTAACACTGCTTATACTTTGCGCTTACTTTCTGTTCCTCAGCTCAGGGAGAACCTGGCCAGCACTCACCATGGCCACCACGGGCCCAGAGCTCATGTACTTCACCAGCCGGCTGTAGAAGGGACGGTCACGAAGGGCGATGTAGTGCTCTTTCAGCAGCTCCTCCGAGGCCTGGGCACAAAGAGCACAAAGCTGAGTCAGGTCTGAGCAGGGGCAAGGGCTACACCTGAGAGACAGGAGTTAAAGCTGGATAGGGTCTGTTACAACTAAGCTGCACGGACGCTTGCTTCTAGGAGTGAAATGGTTTTACTTTGCTGAAGCCTGATGCAGGGAGGGGAGAAGTCAGATGAGCGAAGTCAGAGGAGTGACAGCAGCCAGCTTGCAAGAGCCATGTACGAGAGCCCTGCAGCACGGACATGGCAAGGGGCAGACATGCTCCCCACAGCAGGAATCGCTCTTCCAGAAGCGGTTCAGGCACCGGGGTGCCAACTCCCCTCTGACCAGCGAGGACCCGGTGCTGCAAAGGGCAGCAGTGGGCCGTGCAAGCTGGGGGGCAGGCAGGACCTCCCCAGCAGTTGCCAGCAGGGCCGGGGCCTTGCTCCAGCCCAGGCCTCTCAGCACCAGGGGAGCCCCCAGCCTGGCAGTGGGGGGTACGGGGGCCGGGCCCCTCACCTGCAGGAGCTTCAGCCCCACCAGCTGCAGGCCCTTCCTCTCGAACCGCCGGATGATCTCCCCGACCAGGTGCCGCTGGACCCCATCCGGTTTGATGGCCACGAAGGTGCGCTCGTCGGCCCGGCTGGAGGCTGCAAGGAGAGGGCAGGGGCGTGAGGGGGGGGACGGGGGGAAGGAGATGAACCCGAGCCCTCAGCCGCGGGGGGGACGCGGGGCAGGGGGGGGGGGAAACCCGACCCTC
>JADKXX010004194.1:0-53097 GCA_017310255.1 Butorides virescens
GGGGGGGGGAACCCGACCCTCAGCCAAGGGGGGGACGCGGGGTGAGGGGGGGAGCCCGGCCCTCAGCCAAGGGGGGGCGGGAAGGGACGCGGGGCAGGGGGAGCCCGGCCCTCAGCCGGCGGGGGGGAACACGGGGCAGGGGTGCCCAGCCCGCACCGCTCTGGAAGAGGCCGGCGAAGAGGCCCAGCACCAGGCAGATCATGGCGGCGCCGCTCTTAAAGGGTCCGCGTCCCCGCCCCGCCCTACGCTCTCGGCGCCCCCTGCGCCACGCCGATACCCGCCCCCCCCACGGAACGATCGTGCCGGGGCAGGGGAGCGGCGGGGCCGATAGAAGGTGGCGCTGCCCCCGTTGCCGTGGTAACGGGCGGGGCCTGCCGCCTCCCGGTCGCCGGTGCTCGGCCATGGCTGGCAGCGAGCGGCGCGGCCCGGGGCTTGCGGCCCGGCGAGCCGCCGCCTGGGAGGTCTCCGAGTCGGAGCCCGAGAGCGAGCCCGAGCCCGAGCCCCGCGGCCCCGGTGCGGCGGCGGCCGGCTCCCCTCCCGCGGCGGGCCCGGCAGAGCGGCCGAGGCGGCGGAGGGCCCCCGGGGAGGCCGCGGCCAGGAGGCGGGAGCGGGAGCGGCGGAAGGAGCAGGAGGCCCTGGAGAAGCGGCAGCGGCGGGAGGCGGCGGCGGCCTGGCGGCTCCTGCGGCCGGATCGGTGCCTGCGGCTGCTGGAGGTGTGCGCCGACCCAGGTGGGCGGCGGGGGCCCGGGGAGGCCGAGCCCGCGGGGGGCTCCGGGGGGGCCCGGCTGTACCTGGCTGCTGCTGCCCGGCTGGCCCCTCTGAGCCCCGGTGTCTGAGCTGCCACCGCGGCGCTGGCCTGGGCCCGCGCAGCCCCCTGGGTGTCTGTCGGGTTCTTTTGGCTTCACTCTCTGTCGCTGCTGTCGTGACTGCAGGCTGGCTGGGGTTAGATGACAGCGGGCAGCTGCTGTGCTCCCCGCTGGGTTCCTGAGCATCGCGGAGGGAGGACCAATGCCTTCGGTGCCGGGACTGACAGGACCCACCTCTGGAAAATGAGCTCTGAACTCCTCCCGGCCTTGTTGCAGAAGCAGAAGGGCAGCGCTTCGGCCCCAGAGGGCTCTGGGAGCTCGTCTTTATAGAGCCCCTGTTTCTGATCTAGTTCTGGGGCAGTGAGCTCCTGGCTGTTAACTGGCTCCTGTCCTCAAGGGTCGTTACAAAGAGCTAAGAGGACCTGCAGCCCCGAGCTCCACCGCCCGCTCAGGCCGGGCAATGTTACCTGTGATCTGGAACTCGCTTCCCAGGACAGCTCCGAGATAAGCCTCTGGAAATAGCAGCGCCTGAAATACCTTCTCTCCAGGTGCCTCGCGGAGGGCTGGGTCTGCTTTCAGAGCTCTTCTGCCTGCTCAGGACGGATGTTCAGGCTGTCAGGACCCTGGAGGTCACGGAACGGATCTTCATTGGCAGAAAATGAGGTGGCTGCCAGCGCATCCCTGGAATCCTGGCTCATTCCCGGCACTTGCAAGTGCCACTGCTGATCCTCTGGCACATCTCACTGCCCGGAGCATGCTTCTGATCCCCCATCCCATGGGGAACGGGGCTGCCAGCCCGTTCCTTGCCTTGAAACTTCCCTGGGCAGCCTAGGGTCGCTGGGTGGGTTTCCTGTCGGGGGCAGAACAGCCAGTGTGACACTGTGTCCCCGTCCCCAGCACCTTGTGTCCAAGCTGCAGCTCATCACTGTGCACATGTAATTAGAGCCGTAAGCATTGTATCTTGAATTGCTCTGTTCGTTAGCATCAGTCCTGCACTACTTTTTGCTAATTACATTATGCATATGGTAAGCGTTCACTGCTACTTGCTAGCAGCAAGATTTGTTTAACTAAGCACGTTGTTAAGGATACGTGTTTTGTATCCTTCGAAGCTCTGTTTAGAGACGCGTTGGTCTGCTCGCTCTCCTCCATGCAGATCTTGGGCAGGTTCTGTTGGTTCTCTGGACAGCAAGGATCCAGCTGCTTTATCCAACATGGTTTTGAGGAACTTATTACCACGTTTGCACCAATAAAATAATTAGAGGTTGTATTTTGGGAGCTCATAGCACGGCTTTGCCTGAGGAAGATTGTCACTGTTTGCTCCAACACAGGCCCGTTGTTGTGCTTATTATTCTGCCGGTAGAAAAGTCTTTGTGGGATAAATACAGTCGTCCATTCTGTTGTGGGATGTGCTGTGAAGTCATGGGTACAGCCGGTGCTCGGGAGGTGGTGGAGGTTCCAGAAGTGTATTTTTGTGGCCTTTCTCCAGGTGAGCGATCCCGTTTGAGCGGGGTCAGCCTGGTGAGGCTGACTGGTGTAATGCACAGCCCGTCAGAGAAAATACCATGTGATTTTTCACTTTAAGAACTCCGTTGTGGCGATTATATCGGCACCCACCACGTCCTCAGAGTTCCTCTCTGTCCCTGGGTTTCACACTCTGCCCTGGGGCTAATCAGTTTAGTTCTTGGTTTAGGTCTTGCTCGTCTCTTCTGCTCCGTTCCTGCCTAGGTCTCAACCCTGCTCCTGCCTTCTCAACGCTCCTCTCCAGCCCTCACCTCCCTGCGCCAGCCAGAGGCTTTTCTCCTCCTCTTGCCGGGTGCCAGCAGAGGGAGCACAGGCAGCACGGAGGAGAACTCTGCCTGTCCTGTGCCTGCAGCACCCAGCCCTGCACCCTGAGGTCCTGCTCTGCTTGGGGCTGGGCCGGGCAGTCCCACCAGCAAAGCTCTGTCCTCAAACAGGGTGTCGGTACTTTTAACATGGACAAACAGCATTTTATTAACCCTCCCCTTGCGTTCTTAGAAATAGCTGTGCTATTTTATTGAAACATCTCAAATAAGTTCAGTCTAGAGCAGGTATCTGGCAAAGAAAACAGTCCAGACACTTGGTTTGACGAGGTCACGGGCAGCTGTAAGGAGGGTGCCTAATGGATGGTGTCCACTCCCGCTAGCTACAATTGACAGTACTTGCAGAGCCAGTAATTAAGGTCACGTTCTCCGTGGTTTCCCAGTGACGTCCGTGTGTGCGTCCAGCCTGGCTGCTGGAGTAGCAGTGTGCCGCAGGAGTGATGGGAACTGGGCTGAAGCAAGCATCGAGGGGGATATCAGGGCTGTGCACGAGTGGTGAAACCTGGCTTCCTAGCTATGAATTGTCCAGCCTGTTGGCTAATTTCAGTCTTCTTTCACAGAGAGAGATTTCAAAAATAATTATGTTTCTACAAATATAATAAAATTTGGTCTTGGGGGAGCAGAAGCGCTTCGAAAGTTTGCCTTTAGTAGAAGGTGCAAGCTGATTTTGAGTCTTTGTGGCAAATTGCCTGTCACTGTCCCGGTCCTTGGCTGGAGTGAAGCAGGACGATTCCTAGGTGCCTGCAGAGATGGTCAGTGATGCAGTCAGTAACTGGGGTAGCAATCCAGCCAGCAAGCTGTAGGGAGCCAGACTTCCCATGCTTGCAGAATTCCTCGTTTTCCATTTGCAGTGGTGTTGTCATTGATTAAAGCTGATAAAACATCTCTTTTTCTCACATCAGGCTTGTTCTGTCCTCCTCCGCAGGCCTCCTCAAAGATCCTGGCTCAGACGCTTGGGTGAAGGTTTTAAGTTCCTTGGACTGTAAATATTCTTTTGAGCCTCAAGCAATTCCCTGCAGCATAACCTGGAGGAGACACACGCCAAGCCCTCTGTCCGCTCCAGTGAGTCCTTCTCATCTTCTCTGCGTGTGTAAGCTGGCAATCGATGTGCTGTGAGAAGAAAGCTTTGACTCGCCTTGCTAAGCCAGGCATTGGAGCCTCAGAAATGCTGGTTCCTGGTGACCAGTTAGCTTGGGGAAAGAACGAGCTGAGGGTAATTCTCACGCAGATTATTCCAAAGCCAACATCTTTTAAACATCTACATCTCCTTGTTTTAGGCAGGCACGCATCTAGGGTGAGCCTGGGGAACCTGTAGTCAGCAAGAAATGAGACCACCACGTTATTGTTACGGAGGTTTCGCTTGGGTACTTGGCAGCGTTTCCAGCCCCGATGCTGTGTGTGGCTCGCTGCCACCGGCAGCTGCTGCACATCTGGAAGAGGCTGGGCAAATTTGCTGTAGGGCCTCTCGTTTGGAAAGCCCAGTGACTGCTTCTTGAACCCCGCTCGCTGGGAACCCAAAAGGGCAGGTACCTTCTGGTACCAAATCCGGTTCCCATTTCAGTTTGGTTTCAGAAGGTTCTGTGTCCCAGCGGTATCTGCGTGGCAGCAGAGGCTGAGGTGGAGGCTGTTCTCCTGCTCACCCTCACTACAGGAATTTCAGGCGGAGGCAGAACTCTTATTTTTGCTGTTGCTGGATAAAACATTGCAGCTACTGCAGCCATAACAGACTACAGATAATGTAGGTGCAGATAACGCCATCATCTAACAGTGCCTGCAGTGCAGACAAAGCCATTTTGTGTCCTTTTGTCTCAGCAACTCCTGCAGTTGTCCCTGCCTTCTTCGCCAGGCTATTTTTGCACCTTCAGTGATCAGGTTGTTCGGGGAAGGTTTTTACCTTTCAGTTCAGCCACGGTCTTTCACCAGCGTAGTATTGACGTAGCTTTGCAATGTGGTGGTGCCTCTTACAGCCTTATGGGTGGAGACTTGCTGTCTGCTTTCACGCCGGACCCCTGCTCATGTTGAAAATTATTTCATCTTCTTTAGGATGGCCCAGAGGTGAAGACTGAAGAGGAGAAAGAGGTGTTGGTGTTGGTAGAGCCGGAAGATTTTCTTAAGCGCCTTTTTTCCCTGACCCAGGTGATACAGATCTCTGAGCCAGACCTACACAAAGTGCTCTACAGCAGAGTCACTTTGCCAGGTGACCACGGAAGGGGAGGGAGGGTTCCTTCAAAACTGCCCTTGTTCATCCCTGAAACAAAGCTGTGGTACAAAGGGCGGTGGTTTGAAAGGAGAGAACTTGTGGGAGAAGCCCGATCTGAGTACAGCAGGAGGCCTTTAGGTTTGGTACGCTGGCACCTGCCTTTAAGCCCAGCAGAGGACGCTGCTTTCCTCACAGGGGAGCTGGGCCGGCCAGACTTGCTTTTCCTTTCATTTAGCTTTTCCATTCTCATGGAGTCCATAAAAGAGTTGTTTGAAAGAAAAATTCAGAGTACACAGCCCTTGGAAACACTGGCATTTCGAAGCAAAGAGATTTGCATTAGTCCTCACTTGTGTGCAGCCCTACAACGTTTTATTTATACCTGTCTAGGCAGCCCTGAGAGGTTCCCAGTCTACCCAGTCCCGTCCAAGACTAGAGAATGACAGGCTAGGATAGGCAGTGTCTGGGAGGAGATCGGTGCTAACGCTCCAGGGAAGCAGGTGAGCCAGAAGAAGCAGCGGGACGTTGGCAGATGTGGCACGTGGTGTCTTGGCTGCAGTCTGAGGCTGGCTCCTGCCCCTTCCCACCGATGAGATGCACCCGCTGTCCTGCCAGAGATGGGGAGGGGTGTTTTGGAGAGGAAGGCTGCTACAGACTGTGGTGTCATTTGTTTCGTTTCAGAGTTTTGTCAATGCCCCGTCAGTGAGTCAGCCGGACCTGAACCAAGTGTTGCCTTTGGCCGGTCTGGAGGGCTCCTCCACCAAAGCCTACAGCCTGGCCGTCGTTGGGCTGGATGCCTACAGGCGGTACGTGCCGGGCGAGCGGTGGTGCCGGGGAAGCGAGCAGCGGGTGGAGATCAGCCTGTCTGGGGGGGGGGACACACATTCGGGGCTGAGCTGCTGCCGCTTGGAGCCAGCGTGGTGGCTGTGAATCACAAAATCCACGCTCGTGGGGGCCGGGGCTCGGGTTTTGCAGCCTCGAGGGTGTACTTTGCGCATGCGTTTACAGTGGCCCCTGGGGATCCAGTAGCCAGGAGGGGTTCACAGGTAAGGCTTCTCTGTACCCCAGGCGGAGGGCCGCAGCGACAGGGAGGAGCTGAGGGAACTGCTCTTGCTGAATTGCCCTGCTATTCAGTGCCCTGAGAGATGTTCAATGCCTGGAGCCCTTTTCTTGTCCCCTGAATGTCTCATTCGTTTGCTGCTCCCAGTGCCTGGGTCCTTCCTGTCCATGAACATGCACGGCAGAGGAATCTCCTCCGTGGTGATGGTGCGATCCCCACATAGACACGGCTACAGTAGCTCGGTCTGTCCTGTCCTGTCTGGAGTATTTCCCAGGGAGAGTTCTTGTCTCACCGCCTCCTGAGCTTTTTCCCACTTAAGCCCGTGAGGATAAATTATACTGAGAGTGTTATGTATAAAAAAAAATCAGCTGTGGCCTGTTGAGTTCTGCCGCCAGAGGAACCGAGTGGCTCTCACCCTGGTTTCAGGTCTCCCCTTTTCTCCCTTGAAGGGGAGCTGCTGCCACCTGGGGGGCAAGGTGGCCTGGGGCAAACTCTGCACCTTTGTCTCCAGACAGAGGAGGTGGCAGATGTGGGTGGGTGGCTGACGGCTGGCCTTTTCCTCTGTACCAGACAGCAGCCCCGAGGCGTGAGCCTGTGTGTGAGCGGTTGTGTCTTGCTCGTAGGTGTAACCAGGAGCAGGGCAGGCAGCAGGCACTGAGCCCCGGAAAGCAGAGTCCCAGCTCCCAGCCTGGCCCAGAGCTGGCTATGACTCAGGAGGAGATACTAGAGGTAAAACTTCTTACAGTCCTTGAAGGTTTTTATGTTACCTGGGGTGGAGCTGTGCAGAAAAGGCTCCCACTGGGGAGCTCTTGCGTGTAAGGAACGCTTTGCCAGGGGAGGTGGTGGCTGCCTTGGATCAGGCTGCATCCGTGCGCCTCCTCCTTCACCCTGGCTGGCAGCGGGGTTGAAGAAGGACTGCAGACGTTGAGGCACAGTTTGGAGCCTCTTGTTCATAAGACCCTGGCTCAGAGCTGATCCGGCCTCCCCTCCCCAGCCCCACCAAGAACTGCCCAGTGAGCTGTGAAAGGAGCTGTTGGTTCTCACTCAGGTCTCTGCCTTGCAGAGCCTGTGTCCCACAGCAGAGCGGCGATGCTCCTTGTGATGCCGCAGCAGTCATAAACTAGGTCAAATCCGATCTAAACCCTTCCCTGATATCCCTTCAACTAAATTCCTGCCCTGCCTGAGTACGCCCCAAAGAGGGTTATGACTCGCTGGCTTACTGGCAGGATGAGGAGGATGAGCAGGCTTTACTGCGGCGCCGTGTAAACAGAGCTAATGTGGGCAGCCCAGCCTCCCTCCCAGCCCCCAGCCCAGCTTCATCCTGCCGAGGGAAGTGTCCTGCCCTGCACTTTCCTTGCTCATCTCGCCGGGCGCCTTGATGGCCAGGGCTGACACCAGCACTACTGGCTGAGGGTCTCGGGCTGTCCTGGCTCCCGGCTGGCCCACCCGAGCCTGGCTTTGTCCCGTTGGTCAGCCTGTTAACATCTTTCCCCTCTGCTGCTTCTCCTCCAGGCGCTGGTGGTGCTGCAGCTCTGGGGTAACATCGATGTGCTGTTCCTAGACACCTGGCAGGAATTCGGCGAGCACGTCTCCGCGCTGACGAAGGCAATAGCAAAACGCCCGTACAAGTGAGTCGTATCGCTGGACTCGGTCACGTCCCGAGCCCAGAGCTTTGGGAAACCTCAGTGGAAGCTACAGGAACACTTATCTGTGGCTGCCAGCCTGTCCTCAACGGCATCAGCATAAGGGCGTCTCAAGATCATTTTCAGTCTCTGTGACGATGAAAATCCTGTTCTCATGGTGAATGCAGTGGTGATTCTGTACTCTGGAAAATGACGGCCTTAGAAAAGGCCTTTCACCAAGGTGTTCTGGAGCTTTCCAGGGAAGGAAAGAAAACTATGAGGGGGAAAAAAATAATTGGTCCTGGGCAGAAAGAGGTTTTAGAATGAAGCCCACAGCTTAATGCTAGGGGAAGGCTGCAGCGCCTGGGCTCTGCAGGCCTGTGCTCAGTGCGTGCGCCGGCCCCAGGTCTTGCTCTCAGCAGTCTGTCTGTCTGCAGGAGGCAGCTGGAGTCGCAGGAGCTGCCTTTCTGCACTGACGGGGCCTGGGCCAGAGGGGTGCGAGTGGAGAAGGACGGCACGGGACTCTGGCAGGTGTGGAAGAGACAAATCCAGCAGTTTAACAGAGTCAGCCCTGCAACTGCAGCAGCCATAGCAGAAGCATACCCCTCCCCAAGCCTCCTGGTACAGGTGAGCCCTCGGACCCCGTGGTGTCCTGTGAAAAGCTTGGAGGATGCAGGCAGGGAGGGGTGCCGCGTGCTTCCTTGCTTAAAGGTCTTTGTTGATGCAGCAAACAAGCCCTGGGTGTGAAATCAGCTCTCCAGAAAGGCAGGGCTTGTCTCCAGGCGGGTGCTTGACCTGAGCCAGCTTTGTTTCAGCAGGAGCCACTTGCCCCTCCTGTTAGCCCTTCCAGGCCTCTCCCTGCCTTGGTCTCGCCTCGCAGGACCTGCTCAAAGCGTCTTTGCATTTGACCTTGGCGATGCCTTCGGTTGCCCACCCCCAGCGCTGCAGCTGAGGGTCTGGTGGGTGCATCCACTGCCCTTGCCCGACACGGTCTGTCCGACAGCTCTGCTTGGTGGTGTTTGGGATGGGTGATGTCTCGGGTGGCTGCTGTTACTGTCCGACAGCTCTACCCTGCCCTCAAGCAGAAAATGCCCGTCACCCCTGCGGACCGTGAGGGATTTCCACGGGACACCCCAGCTCTCTTACGGCTTGCTGTCCCCAGCGGCATACCCCACGTGTTCCTTGCTCTTCTGCTGCCTGATCCTTCAGGGAGCTGATTTAGCTGAGCACATTCTCCCTCTCCCTACTCCCCTTAGCTTTCTGCCAGTTCAGGAGCTAAACTGGCTCAGGGAGGTGTTGGGGGAGCAGGATTAGGCCAGGATGCTGCCTGACCCGTCTGACAGCAGCTTAGCCAATTTATGAAGACACCTTTTCATCAGCAAGTGCTTGGTTTTCCAAGCATTAAGTTTATGAACTCTCTCCATTGGATCAGAAACTGTGACCAAACTTTTTTAAGAAGTCTCATTTAGACAAATACTCTCCTTTTCCTTCCCCTGGAGCTTTGGTCTCTGTCCCTAGCCCAGCCTCTTTGGAAGAAGTGGCTTTACAGCTCTCTCCTTATACGCTGGAGGGGCAGAACACAACTCTGAGTGTGCGTGAGGTCTGTTTGCAAGAGAGAAGTCTTGTTTCTTCTGGGTTTTATCCCCTGATCGTGGTACGTTTGGATGAAGGCTCAGTCATGGATCCTCACTGTAATGATGGGATCGAGCCTTGCAGGGGAGATTGGAGTCTTCTCTTACAGCATCCGTGCTAACCGCTTCCTTCTCCTGTGTGCTCCAAGGCCTACGAAGAATGCAGCACAGAAGATGAAAAACTACGTCTGCTGAGTGACATCCCGGTGAAATCGGACGTCAGCGGGAAAGACCGTCGTGTTGGGCCAGACTTATCCCGCCGCATCTACCTCTTCATGGTATCCACCGACCCTGACCTTGTCCTGGACCTGAGCACCTAGAGGGACCGTGGGCCGTGTCGCTCAGCCACCTTGATTTATCCAAGGCTCGGCAGGGGCCGGGCTGCTGCTGGCACAGCACTGCTGCTGGGAGCCCAGCCAGGGGAAGCAGCTGATTCTGTTTCAGAACAGAGACCTGCACATCAATAAATGTCTTGTTACAGATGCTTTCTTCAGCCTCTTGGCTCTCCTTTCCTCTTTTAGCTGCCCCAGCTTTCTATCCCCTGGCTGGAAAGCAGGCTGTTCCCTAAGAGAGCTGAGGAACGCTTGGAACAGGGGCTGGATGCAAAAGTGTTAGCAAGCTGTCCCGGAGCAGCGCAGGATCAGCTCCCCTGAGAGCGCCGTGGGGTGAGCCTGCCCCACGCTGCCTTTCAGGGCAGTTGTTGAACCAGCCACGTATCTTCTGCGGCGCCTCCTGACCTTTAATGTCCTGCTCCCCGCCGGCTCTTTGGTGAGGCTGGACCTGGTGCTGTAGGTCCTGCTCGTGGCCTCCTCGGGCAGGCGAGTCCTGCTGGAGTCACTTCAGAAAACATTCGCCAACTGTCAAAACCAGCTGGCCGGGGAGGAGCCCCATCCTTGGGTAACGGGGAGCTCAGGGCAGGGGAGGGCAGTTTGTTGGCTGAGCTCCCAGCAGAGGGAAATGCCAGATAAGCTCCAGCAAACTCCATGCAAAATGGTCTGTTAGGAGAGGATTCTCTTTCCCCAAAGCAAAGGCTCAGGTTTTTTACTCAGAAACAGCAGGGGGCAGGGACCCCCCAGCGCCTGAGGTTTTGGTATTGTTAACTAGGGCCTTCCACGATGACACAGAAATCCCCAAACTGTGGCTCGCTGGCCCAAAGCAAGGCCAACTGGTGCCACAGGAGCAGGGGGCCACCCTCCGAACAAAGTTCCTCCTTGCCAGGGATTCTTCTGCCTCCATCTGCTGACACTTGAATTAGTTCCTGGGGAGGAGCAATCCAGCAAGGCTGGGGTTTTTTCTGGCTGCAGCGCCGACACAGATGGATTGACAGAGCCTGTCCTGCTGCATTAAGGTTCTCGTGCAAAGCCTCTCACCAGAGACACGAGACCAGTCTTTGCTTAAAGCTTGGTGGGGTGGGAGGGAAAGGCACTGGGGTTGCGGGGCTCGGCGGGGAATAAACACACGTGGTACAAAGAGCTCTGCCGCAGCCTTGGCAGGTCGGTAACAGGAGCAGGGGAAACGGCAGCGGCTGGAGCTTTGCGTTCCCAGTGACCGTGCGGGGAGGAAACCCAGGGAGAGGAGGGGTAAAAGCTGCTTATTTCAACCTTCTGCTTTCCAATGCCCTTTGCACTTGGCTGATCATAGAATAGAATCATGGAATCGTTTGGGTTGGAAAAGCTGTTTAAGATCACCCAGCCCAACTGTTCCCCTACCCCTGCCATCCCACCCCCAAACCCTGGCCCTCAGCACCGCCCCTGCCCGGCTGTTAAATCCCCCCAGGGCTGGGGACTCGACCCCTTCCCTGGGCAGCCCCTTCCAGCCCCTGACAGCCCTTTGGGGAAGGAATTGTTCCCCAGGCCCAACCTCACCCTGCCCTGGCACAACTTGAGGCCATTTCCCCTCCCATTGCCCGTTCCCTGGGAGCAGAGCCCGACCCCCCCAGCTCCCCCCTCCTCTCAGGCAGTTGTAGGGAGCGATGAGGGCTCCCCTCAGCCTCCTCTGCTCCAGGCTGAACCCCCCCAGCTCCCCCAGCCGCTCCCCAGCAGCCTGGGGCTCCAGACCCCTCACCAGCTCCGTTGCTCTCCCCAGACACGTTCCAGAAGTAGTTGTTTGCCCAGGCTCTAATCCAGCATTTCCCCTCGGGCTGACCGAGGAGCCTCGGCGAGGGGCCGCACTGTGCACAGACGCTGATTCGCAGCTCAGGGATGGGGGTTTGAGTCGTTCGGCCCAGCGCAAGCCGCCAGAGGACGGGTGCTACAACACCCTGCAGCCACAGGCGTCAGTCTGGCTCCGCTGAAGATCCATCCCAGCCGGAGGGGTGTCTCAGCGAGAAGCACGAGAACCCTCCGCGGGGCAGAGGCGAGGTAATCGCCGCTGCCTTTACCTCCTCTAGGTCTGACAAACAAGCGCTGCCTTTAAAACAGCCCCACCAGGCTGGTAGCTGCCCTGGCCTGGCTATTTTTCACAAGTGCCTTCAGATTCCTGCCTTCAAGGGCCATAAGAGGAACCAAAGACGGTTTCTACTTTTATTATGACAGTTGAATACAGTCTCTGATACAGGAGAAGCAGCGGGAGCCAACATGCAAAGCAATGAAAGTCATGGGGGGCTCGAGAAAGATCACTGGCAGCTCAGCTCGTGTCAGTAACTGCTCTTTCCCCACAGCGACGCAGGCGCAGCTCTAGGAGCCCCTTTCCCTACGTCGCCGCTGCTCGATCGCGCCCCGCAGCGTGACGAGTTCATCACGGGTACCAAACCAACACACGACAGGGAGGAGGAGGGGACTGGTCTCTGATTTCATCTTTTGAGGAGTCAAGTCCGGTAGGTGACGAGCGTCTCATACGCTTTGAAATAGTGGGAGGCCGCCTTAAATCTTGTCCCCGGGGACAGTCTGCAGAGGAGAGGGCTCCTTCGGGAAGAGGCGGTGGCTCTGATAGCAAGTCAGGAGATGAAGCTCAGAGATTTGGCTGCACTTCACCTGTTTCACAGAGCCATGACCTCTTTAAGTCTTACAGGTCTTTGCAACGCATCTGGTGGATGCTTAGGCTAAAGATTTCCGACAGCGTAAGAGAAATCTTTCCCAACGAGTAGAAATGGAAGTCCCTGCGAGGGAAGAGGTGCCTCGGGCCCGGCCGGCCCTCGCAGACGGCGGGACAAAACCGCACCCGGCTCCCTCACAGCAGTTCGTCTGCAGTGACATTACGTCCTCCTGCACCTCTTCCTTTGGCAGGCCTCTGCGTCTGAGCCGCAGGAGCTGTCCGAGTCGCTTCCCGAGGAGGAGGAGGAGGAGGAGGAAGGCTTCGACGTGCTATAGTTCATGCTCAAGACCCACCCCAGTTTGTTGTGTAGCACCTGCTTGAGTCCCGGTGGCAAGGGCAGCACCTCCAGCGTGTCCACGTAGTCGGGCAGGAGCTGGCGCAGGCGGTAACAGCAGAGATACTGGAGGGACGTGCAGCTGGCGCAGGAGCGGATCACCTTCATGCTGCTCTTGGCCGCCGTCGAGCACACCATGGGGTAAAACTTCTTGTTCTGCAGCTTCGTAGCTGCAACCCCTGCCGGAGGACAGCATCGGGGGGGTTTCACGTTAGTTTTGACGAGGTGATCTCACTCCTCCCAGCTACCCCGAACCTATTAACTACAGAGCTGCTGGAAAACGCTTGGAAAACAGCCTTTTGAAACCCCAATCTATTAAACAACAAATGTAACCTTCCTCCCACTTGCTGCACGCCTTGGTCTTCTACTTCGCCAGCCTTCCCTCCGCAGCCCTGCTGCAGCCAGCCTCCGAGCTCAGCCCGGGCTGCGCCGCTCCCCCTCCCAGTCCCTCTGCCCGCCCTCGCTCTTACCGATGCACTTGCGGTTTTTGAAGAAGGTGAGCGTCCCGTGCCACGTGTCCAAATGCACCCCGATGATGGAGCCTTGGCCAAACCTCGACGAGAAGTTTGTTTTGTCTCCCTTGTGATGCAGCAGTCCTTAAAACAAACAAAAAAAAAAGGGGGTTCCATGGAAAGCCTGTGCTCCAGGAATTCATCCCAACTCCCGCACTGTGAGTTCCCGCCGCTACGGCCTCGCTCAGTGCCTAGGAAATCCCTCTGTTGCCTGATCCCTGCCCTCCCACCCCAGAGTGGGTGATGAAAAGAAGAAAGTTGAGGTTTTGCGCTACCAGCAGCACTGCAGCCCCCAACCAGTGCTGCACAACCGGCAGCCCAGGCACCCTGGAGGTGCACACACCAGTTCTAAGGGGTCTGCAAAACGCAGGTGAGGCGAGATGCTCCCAGCGCTGCGAGCTGCAGGCAGCTGCTCTGTTTGTCATTAACGAGGGGACTCTCAGGCCTGGTGGCCTTTTTGGCCTCAATCCCCTTCAGAGCGTTTAATTCTCATCCCCTTAGGACAACACTCGCGCCCGCTGCTGCCCTCCCAGCCATCCTGCCCTCTGCCAGTGCCCTGCCCGCGTTACCCGTGTAGGAGAGTCCCCAGCTGTCCTCGTCCTTGCCCAGCAGGCTGCAGAAGGTGTGGCGGTACTTGTCCAGGTTCACATCCGACGTCCCAATTCCCACCATCTGGGAGGCAAGGCCGGGAAGAAGAGCACAAGTTTAGCACCTTTTCAAGCGACAAAACACATCCCAGACTCCACCTCGGGCTCCCCCTCCTTTTCTTGGCACAGTCCCAAACACCCCGAGGTTTTGACAAAGCCAAGTCAGAGGTTTCAGGATGGAGCTGAAGGCTCCCAGCTCCAATTTCCCTTCCTAAGTGAGGAGGCCCAGCGGAACTGCTGGAGAAGCCTACTGTCCTGTTCAAAGAATCACAGGATGGTGTGGGTTGGAAGGGGCCTTGTTGGACCTCATGAGGTTCACACAGGTCCACTTCTCCAGCTTGTCCAGGTCCCTCTGGATGGCACCGCATCCCTCAGGTGCGTCAACCGCACCGCTCAGCCTGGTGTCGCCTGTGAACTCGCCAAGGCTGCACGGGATCCCACTCTGTGCATCCCCAACAAAGATGTTCTCAAACTCAACCTTCTACAGCGGGCAATGCTTCATCCTCCCAGTCCCTGTTCAAAGAACAGTGGACATTTCTGCATGCCCCAAGCGACTCTCCCCCACGTACCATGTCTGTGCCGTAGACTGGGGAGGTCATCTTGATCTCCCAGAAGTGCTGCCCATCTGCCAGCTCCTTGTTCCCCCGGATGGCGGCGGTGCCGCAGCTGTACTCCATGTGGAAGTTCACCTTGCGGTTGTCGCAGGTCAGCAGGGTGGCCGTCGACTTATTCAGGTCATCCCACACCCAGTCGAAATCTGTTCAGGAAGCACAGAGGGGACAAGGATGGGCAAAGGCCCTCAGGGAGCGATCCCCAAGCCAAGGCACAGGCAGACATTTGTTTTGAAGGCCTGTTGGGGGGGCTTATTTATTTTTTTTTACTGTTTAAGAGGGTAAATCCTAAGCTGTGCACGCCAGAGAGTAGTTTGAGGCCTGAATGATGCTGCAGCATCCCACCAGGGATGGTTCAGTGCTTGGAACCCAAAGCTGTCAGCACAAACCAGTTCCCATTTTGGCTCACATGAGGCTCCGCAGACCCAGGTGGAGCCTCCTTTCTCCGTACACTTCTCGCAGGCTCAAGGGGTAGCTCTGCTATGCCACAGGCTTTCTTGGCCCACCCAAGCCCATCCTCTGCCTTCCTCTGCCCTCTGAGCACGCCCCACCGCGCAGCCGGGCACCCTGCCAGCCATCCCGGGGATCAGCAGCAAGAGGGCTGTAACCACGAGGGTCGGTTTCACTTGTGGCCTCAGCCAGATTTGAAAGCAGGTCCCCGGAGGTGAACGCTGATGCGTTAACAAGTTCAGCACTTAGGCCTTGAAACACCACAGGAGGCACATGCTTGTAATCCTCCTCCAGTCTACATGGCCTTGAGATGTAAACAAAGGAGCACCACACGCCGGGACAGAGATAAGGGCCCCCATGGAAGGCAAAGGACCTGTGCAGGGGAGCAGTCTGTGCCACCGGGCCAGGACTGCACCCACCTCGAACCCCCAAAGGACTATGGCAGGGTGTTGGGGAGCCCCTTCCTTACACTCGTCCTCCTCGCCGCACTGGCAGTCCTTGACGCGGTGGAGGGCGTGCAGGCTGGAGCAGTAGGGCGCTTCGCTCTGGTTCTCGCAGTTGCAGTAGGACTCTCCGGTCACAGGGATGGCGCTCGGGATGGAAGGCGAGAGGGAAGAAAACTCTGGCTCTGAATCCGAGTCGCTGTGCTGCCGGGGAGAGCGGAGGAATGGTCACTACCGAACACCCCCAGGCTCGGGAAGCTGGGCTGGCAGAGCTCTGTGAGGCCTGGCGCGCCACAGAGCTGTGCAGGGAGGTCCCCAGGCTCGTGCCAGCAGTGGTGGCAGCACGGCTGCATCGTGGCCCAGCCTGACCTGCCACGCAGGGAGGTGAGGGGCTGTGCCAGTCGAATTACCCGGCTTTGCGACCTGGCTAGCATCTGTCTGAGCTGCAGGGACCTCTCGGCATGGGGCACCACACAACGTGGGTATGTTCTTTGTGCCTTCCAGGGGCAAGGAGCTGTCACAGCAGGCAAGCAGCGTGACAGTCCAAGTCTTTAACACACATATTTTTAAGCAAACTCCATGCTAAAGCTATGTTTTTCAATGGGCAGGTTACAGCCAGCTGGAGAGCCCAGCCAAGGCAGCACAGAACCAGAGTACAGTGCTGCAAATCACTGGTTGAGAGAGCCTGGGAGCTGACAGAGAAGAGAGGGAGGCAAACAGGATGAGGAGGAAAAGGGACAGGAGGCCAGGCAGGGGAGAGGGCAGAACAAAGGGGAACCAGTTCAGCAGCACGGCTGCAGCTCCTCACGCCAGCGCTGCAGACAGGCCCACAGCAAACCTAGGGAAGGATTAAAAGGCTTTTGTTTACTTTCATGCGTGAACACAAAAACTTGATTTACTATTCCCCAGCACCAAGAGACCAAAGCGTCCCCGCACTGGACGCTGTAAGAGTCAAAGCCCCGTCTCACTCCCTGTGTTACAGGAGGCTTGGTGTCACCTAATGGGAGTCTCTTACCACAGACTGCAGCGAGTTACTCTGGGTTTATGCATTGGTCAGGCACAGTTGCTCGTTATTCACCCCCAAGGCAGACATTGTAAGCAGTATTTAAAGACAAAAATCCTTTAAATTCATGTTCTTGTAGCTGTGTGAAATGACTCGGGCTTATGTACTGCCCACACCTCCTTCTCCAGCCTGCCTATTAAAAAGCTCGACTTCTGTCTTTCACCAGCCCTTCCTAACCACCGCTATCTAGAAATCCAGCCAGTCCCATTACTGCAGAAACACAAAGCTACTCTGACTGCAGAGCAAAGGCTCATTTGCTGGGAGCACAGTGCCTGGGTTTGGACACCGTGCAGTGGCCTTGTAAGGTTTTAGCCTAGCTCTGAAGCTGCAGGAGCAGTTCCTTGCGTCCCCACTGCTGCACAGGGAACTGAACTCACACACTCAAAAAACTGAGGAAAAGAGTGAAGGATGGCAGAGGTGGCTCTAAGTCACTCCTCGCACTGTTTTACCAACTGCTCTTCCTGCTGTGTTCCCATCTTCCAGCACACCTGCACGCCCAGGCCAGATTCAGAAGCGATGTGAATGTTACAGAGCAGGAAACGTGAGAGAATTTCAGTTCAAAGAGAGCTGAGGCTGGAACTTCTCAGTCTGAAGCAGCCCCACTCCCTCCACCACCACCTACCAGCTGCACAAAGACCAGAAGTTAGCACAGCCGCACAGCGAGCCAGATGGGAGAACTGATGCAGTTTCAACACATATTTAGATCACTACTTAAAAAAAGAGTATTTAAAAAATATTGTATGCACTTTATATATGACACACACCCTATATGCTTAAAAAAGCATTTAGCTTAGCATCAGTCAGCTCCCTGGCTCAGCTAACAGCAGAGCTGTGGTGGGCAACTGGGGAGCAGACTATGGGCAGTTTAGCCTCCCCTGCCTTGGGAAGATGTGCTGGGAGCCCCACACCATCAGAGCTTGGAGGGAGGCTCGTTAGACAGCCTGTTTTA
Organism: Butorides virescens; assembly: GCA_017310255.1. Taxonomy (NCBI): domain Eukaryota; kingdom Metazoa; phylum Chordata; class Aves; order Pelecaniformes; family Ardeidae; genus Butorides; species Butorides virescens. The sequence continues at coordinate 17,200 of JADKXX010004194.1, forward strand.
TTAAATCTTTTCTGATTTTGGTCAATTCTGCCAGCTAAAGTCCTAGCTGCTCAGTTACACAGACCTTGAGTAGGTGCCTGCTGCCAGGGGAGAGGGAAGCTTTCCCTCCTGTCACTTCAGGGCCACCTGAGCACCAGCCTACCTGCCCATCGGAGTCGTAGCCCCAGCCACGTGCGCCAGTGGCCAAGGCAACCGCCCGGGTGTCCGCCTCGCGCCGCACCCCGCTCAGGACGAAGTGCCAGGCCCTGCTGCTCCGCGTGCGTCGCGCCATGCTGTTCTGAGCAAGGTAAGCTGGGGGGGCAAGGGAGAGGAGGTTACACACAGCAGCCATGTCCCACTTCCATCCACCACTCACCGGGCTCTGCCCCCTGAAGCAACCTCCCCCAGGTCACCATAGGCCTCCCAGGAACAGATCAGCACGAACCACATCTGCACCAGCCCCCTCAGTGGATAAACTGGCACAAAAAATGTTCCCCAAACACCACAAGCCTTGGCAAACTTCAAGCTCTTTCTCCACGCAGAGTCAACCCCGAGCCCAGATGCTGAACTGGCCCCCGGAAACACCCCCAAGATCTGGCGGTGGCAGTGCACACATCTAGAATCCACCTCTCACTGCTGGCCTGGGGAGTGTCAGGATCATCAGCCACCGAGGCACGGCCTCCCCGGTGCCTGCTCACCCTCCGGCAGCTGCCTGGGCTCTGGCCACGCTGCTCGGCCACCTGCACCGGCCTGGCCACCGCCACGGCCCCTGCGCGGCCGAGCTGCGTGTGTCCGTCTGCGGGGAAGGCTGTTTGCTCACCCTGCAACTGCTCACCAAGAGAAGACTTTGCTCTCAGCGCTTGGGGTGGGGGGAGACGACTGAAAGGAACCTGGCCTTTCCATGGACCTGTCCCAGCTTGCCTGAAGGGCAACAGACAGAAGCCAAGCAGCTGCCTGCCCCCTGACTCGAGCGGGGATGTTATTCAGAGACAGACTTCCACGGGTGCCTTCCCTGTGTACAGCCTGACAGACCACACCGGTTCCCAGCCACCGCGTGGGAGCGTTGCACTGGATGTGACAGAGGAACCTCGATGCCAGTCTCGCTTCCCCAAAGTTTATCTTTGCAGAAAACAACTCCCCACCAAGAGGCACCCGCAGGGCTGTAATCCCCCTCCCAGCCCTTGAACCCGCTTCCCTCCGCTCAGCCTCCCTGCCACAGACACAGGCAGGCAGCAGGTCAGCCCCAAGCACAGGCGAATCCCACCAACGTGCGGGGGCTCAGCCCTGCCCCGGTGCCTGCCGTACGGCACCCGTCCCCGCTCCTCAGGCCCTGACGGGCCGGCAGCTCCTGCAAAAGCAAGCCAGGCTGAGCTGTGGATGGTTGCGCAGGTGCCCAAGGATGCTCTGAAGATCTCTGGGCACCTCGCCTGCCCAGATCCGGGGGCTCTCACCTCTGCCACGCACAGCCACGCTGGGAAAGCACCCAAACCCACGCCAGAAACCCCCTTCTCCGGCTTCGAAGGGCGCCCGCAGCAGCCGAACGCGACAGCTCTGCTCCCCAGCACCTCGCCGAGGCCGGGGCTCACGGGACCCGGCACCGAGGGCAGCGTCCACCCCGCACCCACAGCGGGACCTGGGGGCGTCGAGGCCGCTTCGTGGCTCCGAGACCGACGGCCGCAGGCCCCGACCTGCACGGTGCCCACCGCCCCGCTGCAGCTCCCCGCCCGCCGGGCCTCAGCCGCCCCGCCGCGCTCCGGCCCGAGGGCCGACCCGACCCCCGCGGGGCTCCGCTCCGCCGAGGCGCCGCTCCGGGCCAGGGGCCGGGCCCTGGATGGAGCCCCCCACCCCGGCCGGCAGCGCTTCCCCAGGCTCCGAGCAGCACAGACCGCAGCGGCGGGGGGAACCCGGCGGCCCGAGGGGCTCCCCGCAGCGGGCGGCCGCGGCCCAGCCCCCTCTCCCTGACGGCCTGGCCTCAGGGGCAGGCGGCTCCGCCGAAGGGCGGGCACCGGAGCCCCGGCTGTCCCGCGCAGCTGAGGCGCGGCCAGGCCAGGCCAGGCCGCCGCGCTTGGGCCGCACAACCCGGCCCAGCCCAGGCCTCGGCCTCGGACCTCGGCCCTCAGCTCCCACCCGCACCCCGACCCCGACCCCGACCCCGGCCCCGGCCCCGGCCCCGGCCCCAGCCCCGGCCCCGGCCCACCTGCCCGACCCGGCCCGGCCCGGCCCCGCCGCCGCGCTCTGACCTACTTTCCCCTCCCAGGACATAAACAATCCTCTCTCGACACCGCCCCCCAGCCGCCCATTGGGTACGTTCGCGCCACTCTCCTTCACCGTTGGCTGAGCGCCCCGTCGCTCACCGCTGAAGGAAGAGGGAGGGGAGGTGCCTGAGGGGAGTTCGGCACTACTGGCTGCGCGGTGCGTCAATCCTCAGGAAGCCGCGCTATTGGGCGGCCGTTGCCGAGAGCCAGGGAGCTTTGCGGAGGGAAAGCACCAAATCTATTGGCAGGCGGAGGGGGAGATGGCGGGTTGGATTGGCTGAAAAGCCTGGAAAGGCGGGCCCTCAGTGAGTATGCGGCTCACGATTGGGAGCGGTGCCTGCCAGTCTTCGGGGGCGGGGCTTTAACCCGGCGGAAGGCGGAAGCGGGTGGCGCTGGCCAGCAGCATGGAGGAGGCGGCAGGGGGTGAGCGGTGATGGGGCCGCGGCCGGGCGGTTCCCCGGGGCCGCTGGGCCAGAGCCGGCCTTCCGTGGGGCGGGGGAGCCCCGGCGTGACCGGGCTTGGTGGGGGTCCGCTGCTCAGCCCGCGGGGGACGCCCCGCCCGGTGTCACCGGGCCCGTCCCTGGGCAGGGGAATCCCGGGGTGATCGGGCCTGGCCGGGTGCCGCCGTGGTGGGGCCCGGCTCCGGGTGAGGGCAGCTCCGCGGTGCTCGGGCCGGGGCCCCGAGGCGGCGGGGCCCGCTTACCGGGGGGTGGTGCTGGGCCTTGCCGGAGACCCGGGCCTGGCTCCCGGGAGCACCTCGCCGCGGGGCTCGCCTTCCCCCTCCCCTGCCCGCCTCCTTCCCCCCGCTCCCCGTTATCGGGGCTGAGCGCTGTTACCGTCGGTGGAGGTGCGGATGAGGTCTGCCATGCTGCAGGCCGGCTCCATGCCGCCGGTGCCGGTCCTGGTGCTGGTGTGATGCCGGAGCGGTGCGGGGCTGGGCCGGGCCTGCTGCCCTGAGTCAGTGGCCGGTGGTGACGGGGCGCCCGGGAACGCGGGCCCGGGTGGGTGGTGTTTGCTCGGCTCCGGTCCGACCCTCCGCTGCCTGCGCAGCCCCGGGCCGGGGAAGCAGCCCCAAGCGTTGCCTGCTCTCAGCTCGGCGTTGGTGGGATGTGGGAGCTGAGCCCGGAGCGGGGGTCTGAGCGGTGCTGACACCACGGTGAGAAACGGCACGAAGGCTGGCGAGGAGCTTGGGACCGCGGGGAGGCAGCTCCTGTGGTATGGAGGAAGGAAACGCCAAGGGCCTGACCTCACCAAAAGCCTCCGAGCTGTTCCCTGAGACGGCTCGGGCTGGTCCTGGCGGAGGCACAGCGTGACCTGGCCCCGTGGGTGTTTATTGCTTTGCTGCCCAATTGCTGCTTAGGTCATCAGGACAAAGCCTTTGCTCCCCACAGAGTGTTTACTGCTGTTGCTCTTGTTGTCCCTTTTCTGATGGCAAAAGGGCTGTGGCACACCCACCTCCCCTTTCCCCCTCCCTTACGCTTAAAACAGGGTTGTTGGAGCAGTGACAGCCACTGTCACCCTCAGCAGAGACCACTGTCTGTGCTGACCGGGCATGTGCTGCTGGCTTACATCAGGAGAGACTCTGGTGCCTCATTACTGTTCTTGTTAGAGGCTCTGATGCCTCCTTATCATTCTTCCCAGAGAGAAGCAACCTGGCCGGGGTGCGGCACATCCTGCTAGTGCTCTCCGGGAAGGGCGGCGTGGGGAAGAGCACCATCTCCACCGAGCTGGCTCTGTCACTGCGGCACTCCGGGAAGAAGGTGAGCGAGGGTCCGTGGGATGCCGAGCTCTGTCTTCTCCTTCCCAACCTCCAGCTGGGCTGGGTTTTGCTCATCCTTTATGCACGTGTGTGTGTCCTGTGTGGGCAGCATATGGATTCTCTGTGTGCAAACGCTGCTTGCGATAGCAGCTCAAGTGGTTCTTTTTTTTTCTGTGTTCGCTTGATCCAGGGCAGGTAACTGCAGTTCACTTCCCTTTCATCCAAGAGACTAAAAATCACCCAAGATTTGTTGTTAGTTTTGAAACTGAGGCGCTGAGAAATGACTTTGCTGGTTTGTGGTGTAACACCCGTTCCCCTTGTGAAGTTGGTGAGCTGAAGGACGGTGTTGGGGGACGAAGGGGAACTGTGTAGGCTTGGGACAGGCTGAATTCCCTGAGGATTTTTTTTTTGAAGGGCTCTGTGCAGGCAGTGCTGCTTGGATCCTGGCAGGTGTCTGGTATAAAAATCTCCCTAAAGTTCCTGGGGAACACCCAGGAGATGCTTCTCAGAGGGATGGTGATTGGGAAGGCAGTCAAACTTTAAAGCAGTTCTTTGAAACTGTGTTTCAAATCTGGCTGCCGAGCTTAGAGTCTGTTCTGGAAAGTGCTGTGAGCAGCTGAAATCTGGACACTGCTTCCCCCTGCCCAGGGAAGGGAGCACAGCTGGATGCTGCTGCCCTGCTCAGCCCTGTCTGAAAGGCTCTGCCTCATCGCCCGCAGGTGGGGATCCTGGATGTGGACCTGTGTGGCCCCAGCATACCCCGCATGTTCAGGGTGCAGGACAATGACGTGCATCAGTGCGACAGCGGCTGGGTCCCTGTCTTTGTGGACCAAGACAAGAGCATCTCACTTATGTCTATCGGTTTCCTGCTGGAGAAGCCAGATGATGCTGTGGTGTGGAGAGGACCCAAGAAAAACGGTACAGCTGGGTTTTGCTGCTCATTGTCACCTACATTCTGGTGCCCGGAACCTTCTGCAAACCCTCCTGGAGGTGGGGTTTGTTCCTGCTGGGGGCAAGGCATTTCTGGGCAGGCTATTCCTTGGAGCAAGACAAGGCTCCTGCTCTGCAGGAGGGGGTTCAGATCGCTTGGCTGGAGAGACTGCAGCTCATGTTGTGCTGACAGAAAGCCCTGCCATCTCTCCCTGGGCCTTTGTCACCCAGGGTGCCTCCTGACCCCTGCCCTGCCTGGCCCACAGCTCCCAGGGCACCCGCTGAAACCTGGTTTGTTTTGTTGGGCTTTTTTTCCCTGCCCTTTTTATTTCCGTAGCTTTGATCAAACAATTTGTTGCTGACGTGGCCTGGGGGGACCTGGACTTTCTCATCGTTGACACGCCGCCGGGCACGTCCGATGAGCACATCTCCACGGTGGAGGCCTTGCGGCCCTACAAGCCGCTTGGAGCGATCCTGGTCACAACGCCCCAGGTAGGACAGCCAGCTGGGGCTGCACTGGAGTTCCTGGGGGCAGGCTTCTGCCTGTGGGCATGGTTTGGGGGGGGAATACGCACCCCAGGGTGGGTGTTTGCACATGCCTGTCTGTGGCTACATCTGCCTGTCTCTTGATGCACGCCTGCTCCAGACCCATGGTCTGCCTGGACAGACAGACACCCCTAACCTCTCCTCCTCTCCCCCGCAGGCCGTGTCTGTAGGAGATGTAAGGCGAGAGCTGACGTTCTGTAAGAAGACAGGCTTGCGAGTTCTCGGCATCGTGGAGAACATGAGCGGCTTCGTCTGCCCGCACTGCTCGGTGAGTGTATTGGGACTGCTGGGCTCTTGCAGGTTCTCGCTCGTGATGGGGCGTTGTAGGATGCGGTGCCTTGGGTGGAAAATCTGTAAATGCCACAAGGGCGATCTGGGGAGACGAGAAGCTGCCGGCTGCTGCGTGTCTGCTTCGGAAGAAGCCACTGGCTCTGCTCTCTAAAGAGAGCTGGGGGAGGGCAGGGGCAAAGGCAGGACCCTGAGGCTGGAAGGCAGAGGGGAGCTGGCTCTGCTCGCATGCAGGCAGTGCCTGCCCTGTCGTGCAGGGCTCTGGGGTTTCTGACTTGCTGCTTTTGCTCTTCCTCCTTCAGGAGTGCACAAACATCTTTTCCAAAGGGGGAGGTGAGGAGCTGGCCAGGCATGCTGGGGTCCCCTTCCTAGGTGAGTGGCCTCTTGAGCAGAGAGCTTTCTGCGGCTGGAAGTGATATATCCCTGTGGTGCTGTGGGAGTTCTTGAGTGGAGGGGTGCAATGTCATGGGGGCAGGCAGGCTGGGCTCTGGGTCCCTGTGAGCCCCTGCTGCTGGGCCAGAGGTGAGGTGCGGTTCTTGCTCGGCTTCTCTGCCATCTAAAGTGCTCGGAGTGGGCATCTGTCCCTGCTGCGGTGGAGGCAGTGACTATCAGCAGCCCACTCTTGCTGCTGATGTTATGGTGAGAGTAAGCGAGCCTGAAGCTGCCCAGAGCCATCTTACAATGCTCTGGAGTCTCCCTGAGAAATGGGGGCTGAGGGCTGAACCCTGCCCTCCAGCCAGGGGTGGGGTGAGGGCGGGAGAGCATCTTGCAGAGCACTGTGGTGGGCTCTGGGACCCAGAGGGAGCCATTCCTGGTGAGAAGTAGCTCCTGGAGAGCTCGGTGAGGGTAGTGGTTGCCCTCTTTCCCACTGCTTCCCCCAGAGATGACACCAGCAGGGTATTTCTTTAATATCCTGACTCTGGGCCTTTGCCTTGGAATGAGCAAGCAATCACTCTCTCTGTTCCTCCTATCCCACAGGCTGTGTTCCCCTGGACCCCCAGCTCAGCCAGAGCTTGGAGGAAGGCAGAGACTTCATCCAAGAGTTTCCCAAGAGCTCTGCCTTCGCTGCCCTGGCTCACATCGCCCAGCAGATCTTGGATGGTACGTCACAGCCGAGCTCCTGAGGAGGGTATGGAGCTGGACTCTTGCTGGCAGAGCCCCTGGCCTGGCAGCACCACCAGCAGCCTGCGCCGGTGGGGAAAGGGGATGCAGGAACTGTTTAGCTATAAAATCAAGCGGAGGGTGATGGAGGGAGGGGGGAGCACAGCATCAGTGCCACTCACAGCAATCCAAAAAGGGAAAAGCACTGCTCCATCCCCCTGGATTTGAAGAGACCCTGTGCGGGCACTACTGCCCGGCACAGCGGCAGCCTGCTGCTTGCCTTCTCCGATGCTCTGCCTGGATGGTACAGTCGTTCCCAGCCCTGCACACGCAGCACCTTCCTCCGCAGCCAGCCATTGTGCGGGTGCTTGGGGAGCTCTACCTTGTGCCCACGGCGTCTCATACGCTGCGGCGCTTCTGGCCATCACCTCATGTGCAGCTACAGCAGCAAACGCCATCAACTGTTCTTCCCTGAACCCCAAGTGGCACCGATCATCCGGATCGTGGCTCCATGTGCTGCTGCCTTTTCCTACCGCTTTCCTTGCGTGACAGATTATATAGTGCTCGGTTCAGTGGCTGGTGAGTTTGTGCTGGATGCTCCAACGTGGACCCAAGCCAGGCCACCTTGCTCTGAAGTCTCAGATCACTGGTTCCTGATGGGCCATGTTTCACATGGAAAATGTCTTGGTCTGCATCCCGCTGTGCTGGAACCAGGGCCTTTTTGGTCTGCTGGGGGTTATCGTGACTCAGGAATATTTTTAAAAGTCCCAGGCAGTAAACACTTTTCTTAAAATCCAAGTCTGTGACTTACACTATTCCATGGCTTCAGGTCTCATCGTAGCTGGGAGTCTTGGTATTACGAGCACTTCACGTACATCTAGGTACTTCCTGCTTTTGCCCTAGTTTCCTTGCTGGGGTTCAGCTTAAAATCTTCCCTCCTTCCATAGGTGCTTCAAGTGCCAGCCAGTCCCTTGTCTTGCTGAAAGCTGGCCCTGGCAGCCCTTTTTGGGATGCCTTGCTGTGGCCGTTCTCTGCAGCCCTGCCACACACGGGGCTCCTCTCTGTCCGGGGTGGTTCCTACCTCATCCCGCTGAGTGTCCTCTTCCCTTGGGCCTCCTTCCGTGGCCTCGGAGCTGCTGCTCCCATGGGACCTGCCCTCTTCTCGCATGCTCGAGTTAATCTGGGGAGGCAAACGAAGGTGGTGTCCTTGCATCTTATCTCCCTCTGTCCTGGACTCTGAGCCCCTCCTGCCCGGGCGCCCTCTCCGTGCTCCGCACTCGCCCTTGCAGTGCTGTTTTTGGGAGGCAGGGGGAAATCTCAGCTTTCCACTAACCAAGCCAGATGATAGCTGCCAGCCCTCCTTTGGAAGAGACCAGGAGGAGCATCTATCCCTGCTCCTGCTGCACCCGCAGCAAGGACTTGCACCTGACCAGCTTTCCCCACGTGCAACTTTCCGGGAAAATTTTGCCTGACCTTTGGTCACTTATCTGGGATTTGGAGAGCTGGGCAGCGGTGCTGGAGTCTGACCGGGCTGTTGGCTTCTGTGGGATGGCCGGTCACCTCTCGCTCCCTCCCTGGGCACGTGCCACCCACCCGGGGCTCACAGAAAACTCCCTGCAAACTCCTCCAGCGCCCTGGGGAGCCTCGTGCTCCTCACCCTGTGCCAGCCCCAAGGGGCTCTGATAAGAAACCCCCACCAGGAGCAGCACGTGCTTTGGAAAAAACATACTTACAAGATGGGTTGCGATAGCTCCAAAGGTTTATTTGTCTGCTACAATTTATCAGGTAAGTGACGTGTGCGGCTTTCTGTGCCCTGCCTACACCTGCTAGTGCAAGGAACGATTAAAGCAAGTTGTCTGCCCCCTTCCCTAAACCTACTGGGGAGCTCGAGGGGGCTTTTGGGCTTTCTTGGCTGCTCTGTGGCAGGAAGATGCTTTGCTTTGCCCCACTGATGAGTCCTGGCCCTGGCAGGGTTGCCGCTCACCATGGGGAGGGCTCCGGGCTGGGGCGCAGCTCTCCCCCATCCCGGAGGCTCAGAGATGCTCGTGTTCCTGACAGGAGCCAGGAGCAGCCTTGCTGACCCGGGGACTGCTATTTAAATACTGAAGGACTGAAATATTTCAGTTTGAAGCCAGCAAAGCCCATCCGGGGAGCTGGTGCCCACCTCCCACTGCTAACGGCCGGGCACACGGTCCAGCATTGTGTGGGCACAACTCCTTGCTGCTGCCCTGGGGAGCTGGCAGCGGCAAAGCCAGGCTAAACTGGGGTGGTGGTGGGGCTGCTGCCCTCAGGAGCCTGGGATGGGGCTGGGGAGGAGACAGGCGAGGGTCTGTGGTGCGTCTCCCCAGGGAGAGGCCTGGCGTGCATCAGCAGTGAGCAAAGCTGTCCTCGGTGGTGTCACGGAGGTCCAGGCCTGCCACGGCCGGGGGGTTGAGGCAGGTGAGGTTGTTGTAGGTGTAGACGGGGACATGGGCATCATCCCCCTCGGCCACAGACTGCACGAAGCGCGGGACCACCACGGGGTGCTGCAGGGAGAAGTCCCGCAGGCCCTTCAGGGAGCAGTTGCAATGCCAGTTGTTGCCCCCCAGCCAGAGCTGCTCCAGGGCAAAGGAGGCACACAGGAAGCCCACCGAGAAGGTCTCCAGTGAGTTGTTCCTCAGGTTGAGGTACCGCAGGTTGGCCAAGGGGGAGATGACTCTGTTGTCCAGCATCTCCAGCTGGTTATGGGAGAGATCAAGCCAGAAGAGTCTCTGGAGCGGGCTGAAGGTGTCCTGGGAGATCTCCAGGAGCTGGTTGGAGGAGAGGAAGAGGTATTCCAGGTTGCTCAGACCCACAAAGAGCTGGGGTGAGAGGTGGCTCAGCCTGTTGTGCTTCAGGTCGAGCTCCAGGAGCTCGTGCAGTTCGCTGAAGCTTTGGTCTTCAATGACTGAGATGGCGTTGTGTTGCAAGAAGAGCCGCCGCAGGCTGGAGAGGCTGGAGAAGGTGTTTGCGCGGATCCTGCCGAGGCAGCTGTGCTCCAGGTGGAGGCTGTGCAGCTTGGTGACCCCCTTGAAGACGTAGTCAGGGAGGACCTTGATGCAGTTCGCAGACAAGTGCATCACTGCCACATTGTACAGCCCCAGGAATGCCCCAACCTTGATGTCTTGTAGCTGGTTGTTGTTGAGGCTGAGGACCTCCAGCTGGCCCAGCCCATCGAAGGTCCTTTCTGCCAGGCTCCGGATCCTGTTGTGCCCCAGCTGCAGCTCCTCCAGGAACTGGAGGTCTTTGAAAGTCCTGGGCCTCAGGTTGATGATGGAGTTGGTAGACAAGCGTAGGACGTGCAGGCTCAGGAGGCCCAGAAACGTGTCATCAAACAGTGAGGTGAGCCGGTTGTGGGAGAGGTCCAGCCACCGGAGGGACTTCATGCCCATGAAGGCACGGGGCGCGATGGTGTTGATCTGGTTGTGGTTCAGGTACAGCTTCTGTAGCTTTTGCAGCTTGACGAAGATGTTGATCTTGATGCCCTTGAGTGCGTTGCCACTCAGGTCCAGCTCCTTCAGCTCGGTAAGGCTGCAGAAGAGCTGGTGCTGGAGGTAGGGGAGCTTGTTCCCAGCCAGGATCAGCTCCCTCAAGTTGGGCAAGTCATGGAAGACCTTGTCGGGCAGGACCACAAGCGAGTTCCAGCCCAGGTTCAGATACCAGAGGTTGGAGAGCCCAGCGAACAGCCCTTCTTCCACCTTACTGAAGTAGTTGTTGTTGAGGCTGAGGGAGACAAGGTTCTGGGTGTGCAGGAAGGTGTGGGGAGCCAAGTGCTTGAGGCGGTTGCGTTCGAGGTGGAGGTGGTAGAGGCTCCGCAGCCCGTGGAAGGCGTGCTGCTCCACAGCAGCCAGCTGGCTGCTCTGCAGGTCCAGAAAGTCCAGGGCTGAGAGGTTCCTGAAGGCAGCGGCCGGCAGCAGGGTGAAGTTATTGCCGTCCAGCCAAAGGGCTTTGGCGTTGAGGGGGATGTCCTCGGGCAGGCGTGTCAGGTTGCGAGCGCTGCAGAAGACATTGAGCTCCTCGCTGTAGTCATCCAAGCTGCAGGCGCAAGGGCTGGGGCAGCGGGGGGAGTCCACGTCCCCCTGCTCCTTCAGGCTGTCCCCCCCAGGGGGCTGGGAGGCGGTGGCCAGCAGCAGGGCCAGGGGGAGCAGGAGGGTGACGCCTGCTGCGGGGCACAGAGGAAAGGGGACACGGTCAGCGCAGGGTGATGGTTGCCCTAGGGGACCCCCATGGAACCCCCCCCCTGGGTAGGACCCCCCTGTGTGCCGGGGGGGTGGAGGGGTCAGTCCCAGCCCATCGAGCACCCTGGGCTGCTGCAGGAAGTTTCGGAGGCTGGATCTACCCTTGGGAGAGGGCACGGGATCGCCCCCCGCTACTGCTGCAGCTCAGACCCCTTGGGTGCCCAGACTCCCCCAAATTCACCCCTTTATATTGCAGCAGCAGCTTCTCCCTTTTGTGGGGAAGCTCCGGTCCCTTCTCCTCCTCCTCCCCAGCCGCCCCCCCCTCATTAACTTGCCCTTCCTCGGAGCCAAGGGGTCTCAGCACTGCAGCCCCTGCCCATCCCTGCAGCCCCCGGCCAGCTTTGGCCTCTGCCCAGTGGTGCCTGCAAGCGCCCCAGGCAGCATGGGGGCTCCCAAAATGTCTTATTAGTAGCAGAGGAGGGAGAAAAACTAAGGGTGAGTTCAGTGTGAAGTCCCAGCAGAGTTTTTGGGTCTCCCCCCAACCCCCTGCCCTGCCTGCCCCGGGGGGCTGAGCAGGCAGGTTCCCTGGCCTTACCTTTGCCTGTGCTCATGGTGCCCCGCGCTCCCTCTCCGCTCTCCGGCCCCGCCGACTGCGCAGGGATGGATGGAGCAACCACCTTGACGCCTGTCCAGCCGCCCGCCCGGCCAGGCTTAACCCCAGCGCTGCTGGGACGGGACGTGGGCTCAGCCCCTGGGACAGCAGGGCCGGGGTGAGCATCACCCGGGACAGGCTCTGGCTTCTCCCCCCGGGTCTGTAGCTGCCCCTGTGGCAGATTGGGGAGGGGGGCGTGGAAGGAGATGCCCAGGAGGACAAGCTATGGCTGGAACGGTGGGCCTGGGGGAGGGTGGTCCTGCTGGAGATGGGGTTTGTGTGGGCAGTGAGGACAGAGGGGTGGAGGGAGCAGCCTCAGGGGATGCCCCACCGTTGTGCCCTGGGCTCCTGGAGGTCCCTGAGCAGCAGCACTGACCCTTCCCAGGGTGCCTGCCCAGCTCTGCTGGGGGTGCAGGCAGGTCCTCATGCCGTGTCGGGACCCAAAAACCCATGCTGGGGCTTGCAGCATCCGTGTTGCGCGGGGGTCAGAGGCATGGGGATTACCCTTACTGGGAGACAGGCTGAAGTGCCTGAGGATTTTTGGTGATGTGAGTGGGAAATGAGTTGGAAAATAGGAAAAAGCTCTTCTCTGTGTGGCAGTAAAAGCCTCGGGGCTGAACCTGCAGCCCCCTCCTGCGGGTACAATCTGCGTTGTGGGTGGAGATGGTGCTGGGAGCACCACTCAGCTCTGTGCCTTTGTGCCATGGGGGAAGCAGAGCGCCCAGGTCCCACTGGCGAGGTGAGGGCTGTGCCGGTCCCTCAGTTCCTCCACCAGCCCCACGTAGGGTGGGATGATGGCAGATGATGCTCTGGGGCTGGTGGATGGCACTCTGCCTGGCAGCTCATCAAAACCACCCCAGGGAGGCTGGTGACCTTGTTCTGTGTCCCAGGTCGTTTCCCCACCAGTTCCAACACAGCTTCTGCAGAATCTTTTACCAGTTTCCAGGAAAGGGGGGGGGCAAAAAAAAAAAAAAAACCCACCACCAACAGAAAAGCCACTTCTGCCCCAGCGAGAGGACCCCTGTGGGCCAGCAGCTGCTGGATAGAAAAGCCATGGCTAACCCTTCCCGGTGTGCTGGTAGCCCTGTTCCTCCTTGAAGATGCACCAGGATGGGGCTGGCACTGCTCACATCCACACCTCCAGGAACAGGCATCTCCCACCCCAGCTCCATTCCCCCCGCCCTGACCCACCTGTGCTGGTTCGTGAGGTGGAGGTTTGTTCCTGCCTCCACCATTCCTCTTTCAGAGCAAACACCCTCCACCACCAGCCCCGTGTCACGGGCATCCCTGTCGTGCTCCAACCTCACCCATCCCCGTGGGAACCTGGCACCTTCCCCAGAGCACAGCTCCACTCTTAACTCAGGTGGTTTTAAGCCACCTTCTCCCCAGCCAAAGCAGGACCGTGCCCATGGGAAGAGGCATCGGAGCGGGACGGCTAGGCTCCAGCCTTGCAACCCAACTTTCCCACAAGCGCTGTTTTCTCCCTTTCTTTTTGGCCCCAAATGGTGCTCTCCTCCCCCTCTATTTTTAATCCTCTCTTCTGGGAATTATAGATCAGAAAGGAGAAATGAGAGATGGAGGCACACGCACCCGCTAATAGGCGTTAAGCACATATTGACACAGGGTGTAATCAATCTGGAAGCTAAAAAGAGCTGAACCAGCACGGGCCAGCCAGCCAAAACCCACACAACCTCTTTGGGAAGTTTAAACGAGCCCTACCTGTGGCTGGGAGCGGGTTTATCCCTTCCTCTAGCAGCCCTCTTTCAGAGAAAACATCAAAGGAACTGCAAAGGGAAAATAGAGAGGGTAAATAGGCAAATCCCTTCCCGATGTGGCTGCGGTGCGGGGAAGAGCTAGACCCCATCTCCACCCTTAACCATCCCTGAGGGCATCTCCTCCAGACGTGTCCCACCACTGCCTGCGGCAGGGGATGCTCGGACCCTGCGGCACGGTTGGTCCCTCCAGCTGGGAGCCCATCCTGGAACCTTGCCTGGTGTTCCATGGCATCCCAGCCACCAAAGGGACCTCATGTTAGGTCCCTACCAGGGATGTCCTCCTCCCACTGCGGCCCCGGCCCTCCCCAGCCGATCCCCCCATCGTTTCAGCTCCGTTAGCTAATCTCCCTGGCTGGGACCAAAGTCTGAGCCGCCCCACCTGGTTGCCATGGAGAAGGCTGTAATGGTATTAGGAAAAGCAGCAAAATCATAAAAAAAAAAAAAAAAAAAGTGGTGCTTTTAAACCTATTTAAACTCTAAGGAATCATTACCTTCCCCAGCAGCCCTCCCGTACTCGCAGGTCCCTCCCCAGGGTCCCTTCGTGTGGGTAAATGCCACCAGCTGGCCCTGGCTCTCTGCTCTGTCCCCAGCCGCGCAGGCTGGCCGAGCTGGGGAGGAACTGGTGCCGGTGGCCCTTCCAGGTCGCCGGAGCCAGGGAGGCTGGTGGGACCCTGGGAGCTCCCTGGTCCATCCCCCCAGGCCAGGCCACCCAGGGCAAGTGGCCCAGGGCCAGCCCCGGGTGCCAGCAGGGACAGCACCCACCTGGCTCGAGCCCTGGGGGGAGCGGGGATGTGGCATGGGTGGTGGTGTCACCACTGACATAGGAATTATTTTTAGCAAATCTTGCCAAATATTGTCCCCACCTGGAGGAGAGCATCTGCCATTGCCAGGGCAACTGGCACTCCCGCTCCTCATCCCCAACCAAAAAATGTATGAGCTTTGAGAGAGACGGGATGGGTCACACTGTCATCCCAGAGCTTGTGCTACTCCCTTGGGGACACCTGCAGGGACCAAGCTCCCTCCTGGCAGAGATGGGCTTTGCCCCGTGCTTGCTGGCTGCCCACATTTCTGCTCATCCTGGTCCTCACCTATTGCGCCGCGCCATTTTTCACTTAAAAAAATTCTGCATTACTCAAGATGGGGACCCGGCAGTGGTGGCAAAAGGTTTTCGCAGCTGCTGGCAAAGGTCCCCACCCATATCTCCAAGCGTCGGCCCGTGCCCTGCCCCGGTTGCAGCAGGCTCGTGCGGGGAGTTGAGAAAGGCGTCCGATGCGCCGGCGGCTCTTGGGGATGCCAATTACCACACCGGTGTCGCACGCGGCCACGTGAAACCGCATCACCGCCACCAGTCTGGCCGGGCTGGTTGGACTGGGGAGGCGAGGATGTCCCTGAGCTGTGACTCAGGGTGGCCAAGGGCTATCACTGGAGGCACAGAGGGGCAATTTCCCAAACCCTGAGTTTGGGGGGGAAAGGGGGGCAGAGAAAGGAGAGAGAGCCTGTCCCAGCGATGGGCGATGGAGGGAGCAGCCTGGTCCTGGGGGTACCCGGCCGGTGGGATGCGGCAGCGGGGCCGCACGCCTTCCTCCTGCCGGAGGTTTGCACGGCCACAAGTGGCCACGCTGCCGGGCTCCCCCTGCCCGCCTGGGCCCAGCCCCGCGGGGCAGCACCCGGAGGTGCTGGGGGGTGACAGACGGGACGTGAGCCAGGAACGGGCGCTTGCAGCCCAGCGAGCCCATGGTTCTGCCGGCCTGCATGGCGAGCAGCGGGCGGCAGCTCGGGGCTTCCACCCCTCGACGCCCACGCGACCCCCACGCACCTGGGGGGCCCGGGCCTGTCCGAGTGGGTCCGGAGGGGCCCACGGGAATGGTGCGGGATGGGAAGAGCCTCTCCCACGGGGAAAGGCTGGGGGGTCGGGGTGGCTCAGCTGGGGGGAGGCCCCCTCACAGCCCCCCGGTACGTCAGGGGGCCGGGGCGGCGGGGAGAGGCTTCTCCCCAGGGCCTGCAGCGCCGGGAGGAGGGGGGGCGGTGGCGGTGGCGGTTTTAAGCTGGGCGAGGGTGGGTTGGGATGGGTAAGGGAGAAATGGGCTGCGGTGCGGGTGGAGGGGGGGCCCGGGGGTGCCCTGTCCCCGAGCGGCCCGGGCTGGCGGGGCTGGAGCCGCCGGGCCCGGGGAGGCCACGGCCGGGCACCGCGCGGCCTCCCGCCGCCAGGGGGCGCTGCCGCCCCGCCGCCCTCCCCCGGAAGCGGCCGCGCCCGTTGCCTTGGAAACGAGACACGGCGGGGCCGGGCTAGGCCCGGCGCGGTGCCGCGGCTGCCTCCGGTAGGGACCGGGGGGGGGCCTCGCTGCCCTCCGCTTTGCCCGCTCCGCTCCCCCGGCGGCCGCGCTTCCCCCCAGAGGCCTCACCCCGCCGCTCGGTGCTGCCCTAGGAGCGGCCGCGCCCGCCTCGGCCCGTGGCAGCTCCTCGCACCCGCAGCGGCCCTCGGGCATGTGGGCCCACCCGCGGGATGCCCCCGCGACACCGGGCAGCCCTGGCAAGGGGGTGCCCGCCGGAGCCGGGAGCGGATGCAAATGCCCTTTGCTGGCGCTGGAAGCCAGACGGAGCCAGCCGCCGCGCCGGGCCCTGCCGAAGCCCCCTGAGGAGGCGCGAAGGCGGGCGGCTGCGCCCTCCGCTCCCCGCCGGGCTCACCTCGAGGGCCCGGGCACCGGCAGGGCGAGGGGCAGGCCCTGCCCGAGGCCTGGCTGGTGCTGGAGGAGAGGTGAAAATAAACAGCGGGCGGCGGGCTTGAAATCTTCAACCGGTTTCCTCTTGAGCCGCCGTGGATCTGGGGAGCGTTTTCACGTCGTAGAGCTGCGTCCTGGGTGAGCGTTTCGTACCTCGGAGCTCGCTGGAGATCCAGCCACCGCGTCGGCTGTGTTCACAGTGTCCCTGGCAAGAGGAGTGACAGAAGAGCTCGGTACGGAGTTGGCATTTCAGCCTTTAGCGGGGTTAATAAAACATGCGCTTTTTGTTGGGCTTTGCTCCGGAGCGGTGATGGAGACTTTGGGTTGCAATGACACCCTAAAACCTCATTTTTCCACCCAGTTTTGCTATTTGTGGTGTCGGCCAGGACAAAATTTGCTTCGTATTTCCAAACCACAGGGAAAGGAGGCGCTATGACTTCAGGTGCTGGTACAGCACCTCCCACAAAGGTGGCTTTGCCAGGGTCTCCCAGGCACTACAGGTAAATAAATAATACTGAATATGTAGATGTTAATTAGTCTTATTTCACTGTCGGCCAGGGAAATGGGCACCCCTGCGGCTCAGGGAGCACCTGGCTTTGCCAGCATGCTGGGGTGGGATATTTGCCCACCTGAACCGAGCGTCTCGGGGGCCCCAGCTGGGTCCAGGGCTGCCTGGGAGAGCGGCATGAGCCATCCTGCGCACATCCCTGGGCCAGCGTGGGCTGCAAGTGCCCGTCCTTGGGGGCCCATGTGGGGCCAAGAGCCGGCAGGAGCCGGTTCCTTCACGTGCCGGAGCAGCCGCCAAAGACTTCCAAGCCCCCTGGCGCTGTGGGCGGTGTGTGAATTTGGCTTTCTGCTCGGCAGTGGGTGTGAAGAGACTGAATTCTCATCAGCACTTTCATTACCTTAATACAATTACTTCAGGTCTGTTAAATTCTTTTGCAGAAAAATAAGACATAATCGCATGTTCCATTAGCTTCTCCTTCCCGCAGGCCCCAAAAGCTCTCAGCCCCTGGGTCTCGCTTCCATGGCCATTTGTGAAATCCACGTCGAGGGGCTACAGGATCTTCTCCAAGAGCCTGGACCAGGTGAGGAGCTGGCAAAGTGCCTTCTCTCAGGATGGCCCCTCTCCCTCTTTCACCCTCTTAGCTTTGACAGATGCTAAGAGATTATTCGGAGCTATGGTCTCTTTGAACATTATGTTGTCAACGCTTTTCTTCTGTAAGAGACAAGTCCTTATCTAAGCTCGCCCGCTCTACAGAAATAGCGGTGATAATAAGCCCCAGATGAAGAGATTAAGAACTGGTGTTCATTTTACCCCATGGCTGCCATTCACCAAGGTCTCCCAGTGTCACCCACTGGGCCTTATGCCCTCCGTTACCCTCGCTCTTATGCCGGCGATCCCGTTTGAGTACTTTCAGCTTTGCCCATGCTTGGGGGTTGTCCCGTTTGGGGCTGAACGTTACCATTTGGAGTCAGTAGCAGCATGTAGACTGGCATAATCCAGATGTAGCACTCTCTGGGATAATCAGAGTCGGTTTCAGGGTGTGCTGTGCTTTAAAACTTCTATTTTTCCACAGAGCACCTCTGGCGTGAAGTGATGAATTGGGGAGGGTCTTTCCTGCCACCAGCTGTAGCTTGGTCAGAGCTCAAAGATCCTGGTGCCCTTCGGATGGCTCATTGACACAGGTACAAGGACTGTAGAGGTCAAGAGAAAATGGCCTGGAAGTTGGTGTTAGATGCTACTGGATGGTCTTGGGGCAGATGGTTGGATTAATGGATTAACTAACGGGTTAATCAGATCTTAAATTCTCTAAAGATCCCTGCAGTAGAGATGGAGGCCATCCCTACAGCCGGATTTTGGGAATGGTCTGTAATATAAATGGAGCGGTACAAGCGAGCTGGCAGTACTGCTTCACTGGGGCTGTCTGCTAAGCTTCCCATCTTGGTATCTGCTGTGTGTCGCCTCAGGAATACGGAAACCTCCTGACAAGTGTCATGGCTTTTCCTGGGGTGGCTGTCGTAACTGGCTCCGCCTTGAGGTGGATCAAGGTGGATGCTGCACCCGCTAGTAACCAAAGTTGTTAGCAACATTGCTCGTGCCCTGCCTGGAGGGAAAACAGATAGATAGAGATCCTCAGATCCTTCCTTTGCTCTTCAGCCACCACCTGCCTGATATTGTGCAAAGGTCCTGGACTGTGGGCGCATGGATTTGGCAGAGAATGAGAGTGTAAGTACTCTGACGGAACCCCCGCAGCGTCTTGCTAACGAACATAAAAGAATGAAGCCCCTGCAGCCCCTTCCCAGGTCGTGGAACTGGGAAATGAAATTTGCTCTGCAAATGAATTCCTAATCGCAGGAGGAAAACGGCAGCTGAAAATCCCATCTACAACCTGTTCGAGCTCTGGAAAAATGGAGATATGCTGTGGTCTTCCAGCAGCGCTGGGGTGGGAGTGGGATGGGGGAGAGGAGGGCTGGGCTGGCTGTCAGAGCTGTTGTGTGTCTCTAGGTGCAGCTGCAGGACAGGAATGAGAGGCTGTACGGGCTCGGAGACCTGCAGGAGAGGACGGGGAAGCTGGCCGGCTCCAAAACAGATTCATCAGCCGGAATGGCCTTCAGTGAAGAGGAAAAACTGAAGGTAAAATGAATACTTCAGGAGCTGGGGAGAACCAAGCCGTGAAGGCGTGTGAGGGTAGTAGATCTGCAGTGGAAAATCTGGTGGGAAACGCTGGGGCCTGGTTCTAGGGGCGTATGTGTTGTGCTCAAATTCCCCGGTGCGACCCGTTGAAACAGTATATTGGCCTCAGGATCAGCCCGTGGCCTTTATAATGTCCTTTCTCTCCTCCTAGATTTCCAAAGACCTTGTTGATCTCCAGATCGAGGCAAACAAAATGAAGGAACAGTATGAGATGGAGAACTTTGAGCTGAAAAATATGGTAATTTTGAAGTAGAGTTGCTTCATCTCTGCCAATACCTTTAATTCAGAACCTCAGTTCATTACGCATCCATCTTTGCTTTGTTTGGTGTATTCTCTTGGCTTTAGCTAGAGCAATGAATCCCCACCCCCTGATGCCTCAGATACCTTGAAACTCATGTGAAGCGCATCTCTCTCTAACTCACAGCGTGCCAGAACTTGTTTGGCCAAATAAATGTCCCGCGATTGCTGCTGGTCTCTGCCACAGTCTGATTCTGCTGCCTCTCCTCTTCAGATCATGGCCCTGGAGAACCGGGTGCTGGAGCTGGAGCTCTGCACTGAGAAAGTCACCGGGGAGCGGGATGCTTTACGGGAACGTCTGCATGCTCTGGAGACCAGTCGGAAGGAGCTGGCGGATGAGTACATCATTTTGAAAAGCAATTACCTGGCCCTAGGCAAAGAACTGGACCAGGAGGTGAGCCAGGCTGCAGTGTTCATTCTGGGCTTCTCGACTCCATCCCACAATTACCTGGTCTGCAGACAGCTTGGCTGGCTTTGGCTTGGCTTTGGCTTGCCTATCCACCTCACAGCTCGCGTCCAGTAAGGGTTGCCAGCCGTGAGATGGCGTTGCTTGGGTACAGTTTTGTTTTTTCGGGGCCCAGGGATTTCACATAACACGGCTGCCTTCTAGCAGGGCTTGCAGAACCCTCTCTGCTCAGCAGGGACGGCGCTGAGCCCACGCTGACCCGTGTGCCGTGCTCTTCCGGGCACGCTGCTATCAGAGCCTTTCTCTTTCCACGCCATCCCAGATCCCCGTCACCAGCAGGAGCGGGGAGGTCACCACGGGGCTGCTCTGAGTGCACGTCGCCGGTCCCTCCTGACTGCCAGCGCGCTTTGTTTCCCTTTTTTTCTGCATGGCTTGCGCCGCCTGCACGTGAACTGATTGTAGTCACTCTCATTTCGTATGGCGGCGGGAAGGGGCCTGGAAGTTTTTAAGGTCGGCAAGTTTATAAAAACATGGAACGTCAGCAAGTTTCTGATTGTCCCTTAAAACGTAGCGAATTTCCTGGTGACTCTTAGCTTAGCGATTCTTAACCAAAGTCTTTTGGACCCGGATCTGTGCGTTTCTTTGGCAGGAATAGCTACTTCAATAGACCTTCCTCCCTTCCCTCCCTCTCCCCCCTCCCAGTTTCTCCTTCTTTTTGAATCCGGTGGGATGACTGACACCCTCCCACCTCCCATCCAGCGGATGGCTGAGCTGGTTCAGCCAAATGACCTGGTTTACCATGCAGAGCTGTGATGGGAAGATATGGGGCTGGGACTGGGCATGCTGGTTTAGGCAGTGTCCAGGCTCTCTTTACGGTGAGCATCCTTCTGCAGAGCTCCGGTAGAGGAGGATACAAGGGCGTGATCATCTCCCGTTGCAAATAAGTGAGTTAGTGACTCTCGCGAAGCTATCGTTTGCCTCCTGTTTGCTGAAAAATGGAAATCTCTTACGAGGAGGCAAGCTCAGCTGCGTGCACGGGTGCAAACCCGCCCCGTCGTCCTGCCGGAGCACGAGGCAGAGAGCGTGCAGCTGACTGTCAGCAAGGCAGCACGCTGCCGAGACACGGTACCGCCGGGCTGCGGAGGAGCAGCTCGGCGCTCAGCGATCTTGGTTGCTTCTTGTCCCCAAGGGGGTGCAATACGTTTGTCAAAAATCGGATTTTCAGGTGGCTGACATCTCTAAACGATGGGTTTAACGGGTTGGTGGTAATAACACCATGTTTGCACATGGATCCTGGAATCTTTCAGAGGGTGAAGGCACATGGATTCAGTTATGTGCCTGGATGCTGTCCTGAAGAAGTGATGGAGCAGGGTCCAGGAGCCAAAGGTGAACTCCTGGGCTGTAATTCACAGGCGGAGGATATTACCCCGGTTTCTTGGCTCTGACTACCGAATATCCTCGCCCGAAGCAAAAGAGGCTCCAACTTGGCAGGTTGGGACTTGTCGCGGCATGGGCCTCTTGCTCATTATTTTCCCAGTGTGGACTTTCCCAAAGGAAATGGGAAAAGCAGCCTGCGGTTCTGCCCCCTCCCCTTCCCCGGCGCTCTTCTGGGGAGACAATGAACCTTTTACACATTCCCAATTACAAGTGCTACTTGTGACCTTGCCAATATGTTGTCATGGCTGCTTGGCGCAGAAGCAGCTCGGCGAGCTCATTCACGGCCCCTCGTCCGGGCACAGTTTGAGCCTCTGAATGGCGGCGGCCCCCATTGTACGGCTCGGTTCACACATCGCCCTGTGTCTGTCCCAGCCGAAGGAGCGCGGCGGAGCTGGCCTTGCCTCTCCCTGGGGAAGTGCCTTCCAGAAGATGCCAGTCAGTCACTTTGTGCCTGTGTGCTAACTGGCTGTAAATTCTTCCTTTTCAAGGCTCTGACCTTTTCTCGACTCCCCGTTTCCTCCTCCTCTTTTGTTCGGCGGGCTTACGCCGTCTGCATCGGGCCGTACAAAGTGAGGCCGTCGGAGGGAACCCGAATGGCTTCGAACCGGTTCCACGCCGGGGTTTTCCCTGGAGCTGGGCCAGGGGAGGCAGCGAAGCCCATTGCAAACCTGGGGCTGCCTCTTTCTGTCGCCAAGCCGGTACTTCTGCGCTTGTGTGACCCCCTCTGATCAAATTGTCAGGGCTGACGGCTGCAGATGGATCGGTTTTCGGTTGGAGAACAAGCAGCCTGTCTCTGCGGAGCTGTCAGTTTTCACAGCTGTATATCTCACCTCTTTGTCAGCCGCTTTTCTCCTCTCCTCTCCCCCTCAGCCCACCCTGTGCTATCTTTTGATAAGCTATTCTCTCCGCGGATGACTCAGATGACCTGTGCCTCCCATCCTCCCCATTCACTGCCATGGTAACAATTACTCAAGCTTGTCCCCAGTCATAAACCCCATCAAAGCTTTGTTATCTACATAGAAACCCTCCCGCGAGACATGAATTCCCCCAGTGTTCCTTCCCGATCACCTGTAACAGAGCCTTTCTCATTCAGATCCTCTTTATCTTTTGGAAACGTGTCACTTCGCACCAGCGCCCCGCTTTGCATCTCTTACTGCCTACGCCGTGCTGTGGGCTGGCTGCTGCTGGAGGGCTGCGTTCAAACAAAACTGGAATTAGCTGGGTGGCGTCAGCCCAGATGGATGGAGATCGGGCCCTTCCCCGATGTTAGGGGAAGCCCAGCACCGTCCAAAGCCGTTGTACGGGGCAAGGCATGCCCGAAGCGCAGGGGAGCTGCGTGGAGGGCACGGGGTTGGAGGGAGGAGGGAGGTTCGAGGTCAGGATGGAGAGGTGGCCCCAGAGCTGTGCCCAGCGCTGGGCTGGCTCCGGGATCTGTACCCAAATGCAAGAGCGAGACGGGCAGAGGGAGCAAGGTTACGTGTGAGTGATGCCCAGCGATGATGCTTACCCAGCCTTTCCATGAGAATTAGAAAATCACTGATGTCTTTGGACATATGAGAGAGAACTAAAAATAAAACGCGCTTTCAGGAAGGGGATGTGAGTGCCCACCTTGCGTACGCACCAAGAGCAGCGGGTACATGCCCAAGCCAGACAGCGTGCGGAGCCGGCGAGGTGGGAGTCCAGAAGCTCTTTCCTTCTTGTTTGTCCTGGCAGGTCATGAAGAATGAAGAGCTCGGCCTAGAGCTGCTCAATTTGGCCAACGCCAGGAGCACCCTTCCCCGCACCGAGAGCAACCACGACCACTCCCCCGCCACGGCCGATGGATCCTCTGCCGAGCTGGAAAAGGCGCGAGCAGCGGTGAGCCGTCTGCCGCCTCGGAAGGCGAAGGTAAGGACCCCTCTGCCCGGTCGCCAGCTCCTTGGAGAACAGAGGTCTAACAGGCACCTTCTTCTGTCTCTTACTAAAACCAGCCAGAAGATGCGGTCGCCTCGGAACACGAGCGGCAAAAGCTGGAGAGAAACGTGAGTGTGGGGGGGTCTGCTGCTGGATCCTTGGGGTAGCAGAAGGGGAATTTATTCCAACTGGCTGGCACCTCCTGGTGCTAACTTGAATTTTGTGGATGAGGTGATGCCTTGATTTATTTTAACTATTTTTTTTTTTTAAGCTGTGCAGTTGAAAAATGAGACTCAAATAACTCCAGGCAAAAGCTGAGAGAGGGCAGCTGTGGTTCCCCCCGCCAGTGCCCCGGGGTAAACAGAGGCAGGCGTTTAGAAGTCAACATGTGCAGGGGACATTTGCTTATGTTCTCCTCAACATTACTTGAGAAAGATGGGGGTGATAAAGCACCCGAAACTGGGAGCGCTGGGATGCTCCCTGCCTCCTTCCCATCTGCATCCCGTGTGGCACCAGCTTGGGCTCCGCCGCCAGCTCCTGTGGGGAATCTGACGCTCGGGGGGAGACTCTCCCTTGGGGGAACACCGCGTGCGCACCGCCACGTGCTCCGTCCCCAGAGCACACACCGCTTCTGGTGTGCTACAGGGCACTGGTCGCTCCCAGTTAAACCTCTCCTTTCCCCAGTCTGTCACTGGTCAGCTGGCCCTGTGCTCAGCTGGAGGCTCTCCTGACTTCTTCCCTGTTCATGGATCCCTCCGCTTAGCTCAGCCCACTGTCTCATCTTCCTCTTTGCTTCTCCCTCAGTTGCCTGGAAACCAGGATCACATAAAAGTGGAGTTTGAAAAACTGAAGAAAACCTATGATCTGCAGCAGCAGAAGCTGGAAGAGAGAGTGTGAGTGTCTGGGGGCACGTCCTTCTGTTTGGCTGGGCATTTGCGGAGCTCGTCGCCGCTGAATTTGATCCTCGGGCACAGGAGAAGAGGCAGCCCGCCTTCGGTGGGGTACAGGCTGGGAAACGACGAGTCACCCGTGGAGCAAGCGAGGCCTGGAAGCAAACGCTTTTGAGGCTTTTAAGGGGATCAGCTGTCTCCTTAAAAGTCGGTGGTGCTTAGGTACCCGACTGGCCCTTGCACTGCTGAAAATCCACCCTCCGTGACCCACACGGCAAACGTGTGACAGCCCAGAGATGAAGCCAGCCCCAGCCCTTACCCTGGCAGTGGTTCTTCTGTTGGCAGGCAGGGACGGGGTTGGTGTCCTGGCAAAAGCTGCTGCAGCTGGGATGCCGGGGAGCTAGACCCTCTGATGGGGGGGAAATTCACTTTTGGTTGCAAGAGCTCTGTGTCCGCTGGTTGGCAACACATCTGGTTAGGGCCAGTAGCTGCCACAGAGGGATTTCTGTCATCCTGTAGTGATTTCCTTCCCAAAACTGGCTGTATTGGACCTACAGAGAAATTTGAGGAGGGTTAAAATAAACACCCCTTCTTCCTATGTGCCCAGGGTCGCGATGGGGAAGGAGCTGCAGGAGGCGAAGGCAGCGACGGGGGACACCCAGCACAAGCTGGCGGAGCAGTCGGCGGTGAGGGCAGGCTCCCTTCCAGCCCCCGGCACCCAGGGCTGCCCCTGCTCCTCCTGGGAGCCATGTGCTTCTCCTGGAGCTAGCGGGGGGTGGATGTCTTGCACTGAGGCACCCCAACAGGTCTCCCTCTCCGGGGAGTTTGTCCGACCACGGTGCTCCTCCCCGCACAGTTTCCTTCTCTAGGGGTGCGATGCACGTGGTGGAAGGTGCTGCTTGCCACAGGTGGTGGGAGGAATTTTGTTCACTGATATTGAGAAAGGGTTGGTGAAATCACCCAAGGTGGGGGGGGATTGCAAATGACAGAAGGTAGCAGGGGAATAGAGGCTATAAACATTTCCACTGGGCTCCTGGGAAAACCCAAGACCTTCCCAGCTCCAGTGAAGCTGAATATCTGAAAATGAAGCCCCCCCATGTCTTACAGAGCTGCTTGGTGCCCCTCGCCGGGGTGGGGGACAAGGGCAGCAGCGAGCGTGTTTGCTGTGCCTAGGTGCTGCTCGCCTCCCGGAGCCAGCTCCAGGAGGTGGAGGCGGAGAACTCCCGGCTGCAGCTCCAGCTGAAGGAGCTGAACGAGGAATATCGCTCCCGGCTCACGCGGTACATCAAGGACGTGGCGGTGGGTACCCCCGGCCCCAGGGGCTCTGCTGGCCTGGGGAGGGCTCTCCACGTTGGTTGCTTACTGCTTGCAGGCTGCTGCCGCTTCCCCTCCTTGCCAGGCTGTGGAGCAGAGCGGGCAGGGGGGTCGGGAGCTGTGCTCACAGCTGGAAGGGGGCTCTGCCCCCTCGGCTTGGCTGGGGGAGGAGATGCCCGCCCCCCTCCTCGCCCCGATTTCCCATACGGCCACACTAAAGGGTCTGTGAGTTTCTGCTGGGACTTTCTTGGTCAGATCACTTGGCTTGAAAGATCCTCTTATTTACAATGGCTGCCTTCCAGTTGGCTTCCGATCTCCATCGCCCTGACAACTTCCCTCAGCAGGCCAGGCGATGCCACTGGGGGCTTTGTCGCCGCCTTGGCGGTGGCTCTGCTGCCATCCCGGCAGGGCGCTCTGCCAGCCCCCAGGGTCGGCTGCAGAGCCGTGTCACGCCAGCGCCTGGGACCCGCTCCGGGGACGGGCACCGTCCATGTCGAGTAGGGCCCCCAGGGCATGGTGAGGACTCGGCACAAGGCAGGCGTTTCAGGCAGGTTCAGACACAGATACCTCGTTATACTGAGCAGTGAGACTGGGAAGAAATCTCTTTCTACCCCCGCCAGGTAGCAGTAAGCAGGTTTTGGCGAGAGCTTTGCGCCGGGAGAAGGCTGGTACCAGAGAGTGCAGCGTGATGATGGGTTGGGAGACAAAGCAAAGCAATTGTTACTGTGAAGAATAGTTTAATTTCTAACGGAGCGGTGTCAAAGCATCTCCTAGCTAGCAGCAAGAGCAAAGCTCGGTGGAAAGAATCATAGAATCATCGAATGTTTTGGGTGGGAAGGGACCCCTAGAGATCACCCAGCCCAACCCCCCTGCAGGAGCAGGGACACCTTGAACCAGATCAGGTTGCTCACAGCCCCGTCCAACCTGGCCTGGAATGTTCCCAGGGATGGGGCCTCCACCCCCTCTCTGGGCAACCCCTGCCAGGGTTTCACCACCCTCATTGGAAAGAATTTCTTCCTTAGATCCAGTCTAAACCTACCCTGGTGTAGTTTAAAGTCATCCCCCCTTGTCCTGTCACAACCGGCCCTGCTAAAAAGGTTGTCCCCAAAGAATACGGGACCAGAGGTGGTAACTCCCAGCGCCAATTTGTGTTTCCCTGGGTGGGTCACTGATACAGAACGGGTGCCTGCTCTGCCTTGAAGGGCCATGATGGAAGCTGAGTCTTTCCTGCTCTTAGAAAATGGAAGAGATGCCCTAAGCTCTCCACTGTTAGCACAAATA
This sequence comes from Butorides virescens, assembly GCA_017310255.1. NCBI lineage: Eukaryota > Metazoa > Chordata > Aves > Pelecaniformes > Ardeidae > Butorides > Butorides virescens. The sequence goes on from JADKXX010004194.1 coordinate 43,617, forward strand.
TTCCTGGACCTTCTCTGTGGGAAACTGGTTGCATGCCTTAGGGAATGACTTGATCACCTCCATTTCTTTCTCTGTATATTTAAAGGACTACATGGACAGCAAATGCAGCAACCCAGCCAGGCCCAGCAAAGCCCCAGCTGATCACGCTCCCATGAAACGCGCTGTGGACAGCATGCTGAAGGATATCAGGGCTTCCTACAAGTCTCGGGAAGAGCAACTGGCTGGCGCAGCACGTGGCTACAAGAAACGCATGAAGAACTTGGTGAAGAAGCACGAGAACCTGCTGATTGCTTACGGGTAGGGCTAAGCCAGGCTCTGGGCTACCTCTACGTCTTCAGCCTATTGCTAAGGGCCAGCTGGAGGTGCCCCATAGCACCCAGCCCCCTTGCGGAGCGGATCCGGAGTGCCTGTTTATCCCCGCGCTCTTGACGAGCCAGGAGCAAGGTGTCTCCAGCTACACATCAGGGAGCTCTTGGGCACCCTGGGGCTGCTTGGCACAGAGGTTTCTCTGCCGTAAAATTTGGGGTGAGAGATTGATTCCACGTTGGATGGTGTGGAAATGCAGAAGCACCACAAATAACTCCTGCCTCCCAGCCCGTCCCTGCAGTGTTCTCAGCTCTGCTCCACCACTCTCTCAGCAGCTTGGGCTGTGGGAAGCAGCAGAAATTCTTGTGGCATAAAAGCCGCAAATAGCTCTAGGACGAGCTCCCCTCAGAAACTCTCCAGGAATATCGTGCGTACTGCTGGGCTCTCCCACTTACCCTTCGCAGGTGGACAGGCTCCCGGTGGCTAGAAGCCGGCAGGTCCCACGTAAACGGGCCCTCCACCAGCAGCAGAAATGCTCAGTGTTGTCACCCGACCAAAGCTGCCAGGGACTAACCCCTCTGGCACGTTACAGGCTCCAGCGAGAGCAGATCCGGTCCTTGGGCAGCAGCGCTATGGATTGTGGCCCTGCCGAGCTCCACTTTTCCATCACGGACCCAGAGCTGCTGACAAACACAACCCGGGAGCTAAACCGGCTGCGGGAGGATAAAGCAAAACTGGAGATGCAGTTACAGGAATTGCAGAAGGTGGCGGCTGGGCTGCTGGCTGTCGGGGGGGGGGGGTTGGGGGGGGGGGGGGGGGGCAGTGGGGAGGGTCTCACAGGCGATAGATTTCAGCCCCTTCCCCAGGCATTCCCTGCAGGTTTGCTGTGCTTGTGGCACAGGCAGGGGTAGTGCTTGCTCGCTTTCTTATTTGGGGAAGAGACAGGATGCCCAAGCAGTCCCCTCGTGCTGGGCAGCCCCATAGATTTGTGTCACTGAGCTCTGGGAGGGCTGAGGAGTGGCTGCTGTTACGGGAGAGCTGCCAGGCCAGCAGACCCACTCACTAGTAAAAGAAGAGGCGAGTAAGGGAGGATAGGATGGGGCTTTCGGTTCCGGAACGCCTTTGCCTCATCGTGAATCGCTAACTGAGCAGGGGACCACGCTCAGAAACAGGCCAGCCAGCTCCACGTCCTCCCGCTGGTTTGGCCTGGGCAGAGACACCTCTCTTGATTGGTGTGAGATGCATTGATCGAAAAATCCAGACGATGGGAGACCGAAACCTTAAGATCGTGCTGCACATCGCTTCCTCACCAGGGCAGCGGGTGGCTTTGGAGTGCTGGGATACCCCGTGCTGCTCCAAAGTGGCAGGGACCGTGGGGGGATTGCAATGGTGCAACGCTTACGGGAAAACTCTTCTTCCTTTGCCTGCAGAAAAGACCGAAGGAAACCTCTGGCTTCCCGCTGTCTCCCGAGCAGTGAGTGCTGTTTGTTTCTCTGGGTATTTGTAATCCTGAGTTCTCCTCGCTGTGTGGATTGAGGAGTCTTGTCTGCTTTACTTGGAGATGGTAATAAATAGGGAGAAAGCAAGCTGGTAGGGACCCATCCGAGAAGAAAAGGCAGCTGTCGTCCCAGGGCAGCGCTCCCTGCGGCAAAATGAGTTGGTCATTTAGGCCTTGATCCAAGAAAGCTCTTAAGCACATGTTTGATTTAATCATGGGCTTAGTCTCACAGATCTCTTTGGAAGCTGAAGTTAAGCGTACGCCCGAGTGCTTTTAGGAGGAACACAACCTGAGAAAGTCCAGCGCAACTTTGCTTTGGGATGGTCTTGTTTCTCCTCCCTCCCCGTGCAGAAGCTGGGCTGGAACCCGGAGGTGACCCTGTACCAGCACCTCCCTGGCTTCTTGGTGTGCCCTTTATCTGCCCATTTTTGATGGGTCTCTTCCCCCTGCTCGCTCAGCCGGCTGAAACTCTACCAACCATAGCTGTGGAGAGGTAGAAGAAAGTGTTGGGGAAATCTGAGCTGGGATTTTTCAGCCTTTTAAAACGCAGTAGCCTAGAAAACATGTCAGGTATTTCGGTGACTGGATGCCAGCACGGAGAGGTCGGCCAGTGCCTGAGCCCCCAGGCTCCAGCGGAGTTGTCTCGGAGAAGAGCCTGAGCCTTAACCAGGCTTTGCCAGGCTGAAAAATAGCAGCAGTCCTTGAAGAGGCGCGTTAAATTTGGCAGCCTCGCCACAGGAACGAGACTGAGAAGTACCAGATCCCGCATTTTAGTGATGCACCTTGTTAAGGTTTTTCCAGCTGCCAAGTTTTCCGTGTGCCGCTGGGTCTTACCCACGCCGGTACCTTGTTCCTCCTAGCTAGGGACGCGAAGCCCGGTGTAACCCCAGCGCTTCAGCTCCAACTCCTGCTGCTTCTCCTCTTCATCGGCTGCGCGGCTTCGCTGTTTGTTGTCCCCTTTGCTTCTGCCCCCATGAAATCTCGGCCGTGATTTCCCATGTGCCTGGGCCAGGAGGCGGCAGCCACCAGAGGGAACTCGGGCAGCCGCAGCGGAGCCGCTCTCGAGCACAATGCATTCCTCCCTTCACGCATCCCAAATTCCCCCCAGCATCAGATGTGACCTGTATTTTGCTGCTTCAGACTGGGACAGAATGGGAAGCACTTTCCCACGGCTGGGCTGCACAGGCAGCTCTACCTATCGCCCTCAGCCACCCGAACCGGCGGGTTCGTGCTCCGAAACATGAAAAGCGCCAGCGTTTGGCACGGATCGCGCTCCGTTTCCATCAAATTCAGTCCTGCAGCATCAGGTTAAGGGCTCTTTCTGCACGGAGTCCACTGATGTGTGAGTGCTGATGTGAGCTTGGAGCAAACCCAGCCGTCACAGTGGGGAACCCCAGGTTGGCAGAAGGGCTGTGGCTCTCGTGCGCAGGCACAGGGACGGCACCGCGTGCCCTGAAGTTTGGGGCATGGGGTGAGAAAAGGTTCAGGGTGCTGTGTGACCTGCGGATGGGCTGGATTCGAATGTCCGGGCGTGATCAAAATCTGCTTTTCTCTCCCAGGCAGCTGGATGAGGAGGGCTGGGCACAGGTCAGGCAGCGGCTCCGGGAGTTCGCATGCACCACCCAGGTAAAGGTCTGGAACAGCCCGTCTGAAAAAACCTTAACCCTTACCCCCAGGTCAGAGATGTTCTGCCCCAGCCGGGCATTGCCCTGGGACCAAGACGCTGCTCCGGGCCGGAGCGGGGAAGCTTTCCATGGAGCCTTGCTGTGGCTTTGGCCTCAGCCCACCGCACAGCACCAGCAGGTCCCCGGCCGGTGACGTATCAAGGCTGTCCTGTCCCTGCTACTGCAAGAAAGAGAGCGGCCGTTACGGCTGCTCATTGCTGGACTGTGTTGCTCCCTCCCGTATTTTGGCATCTGTATAACAACCTGGGTCCGTATTCAACCTGGTTCAAGTCTAGTCTGAATCGAAATCAGCTTCCCAGCCTGGTTCCCCCCGAGTGCAAGGACATTTGTGCTGCACTGGGGAACGGGGTGGCCCAGAGTGGGGAGGAGGAGAGCTCTCCCCATCCGCAAGGCTGCCCTACAGCCCCCGTGAAACCGCGCCGATGCTCACTGGGAGCGGGCTTGGCTGGGTTTTGCCGTCCGGCAGCGATGGCGGCAGCGGGAAGAAGGGTCGGTGCTGGGATCCCTGCCGTGCTGACTGCCACAGGCGGGGAGAAGGGCTTTGGCAACCAAGCAGAGGTTCGGTTTTCTGTGGTAGACAAGGCTATAGATGGGCTACCACCCTGCTTCCATGTCGTGCCTTCCTCTGTCCGCAGCGACCTAAGGAAGTGCTCCACCGTTCTCTGGTCACGTAAAGCCAAACACCGAAATTGCGCTGTATCTTCACAGCCAGAAGGAGGGAGACGCTGTGGCCGAGAGGCTGGAGCACCACACTGGAGCAGGTCCTGCTCCTGGCTCTGCTCTGCACCTCGGGGCCGAGCTCCGTCAAGTGCCCCTGATCCTCCTGGTGACACGGGGACAGTGCAGTGACCTTGGGGAAGGTGATGATCTACTGCCTGGAGATGCTGCACAAAAAACAAATGTTTTTTTTTTTACCTAAAAGGGAAGGTCAGCTCCCTTTGCAACCAACTACCGGTGGAAAGGTGTGAAAGCTGCGTCCGAGTGCCAAATCTAGCGACCGTGCCGCCAGTTGTCTGCGAAGCCTCTGGGGGAGTTAATAACGGGGCTACTGCCCGTCCCGGGGTGGCCCTGGCCCCCACACCCACGCTCTGGTCAGGGCAGGCTGACCCGGGCTGCCTGGACGATGCCCTGGAGCGGTGGGGCTTGCAGAAAGCTGCGCTATCGTCGCTGGGCTCCTTTCGCCGGGCGCATCAATTTTCGGTGGCTTCTGTAGGCAAACGCCAAGCGGTGCCGGAGCTGAGGGATGGGGAAGTGGTCAGCCTCGCCTGGCAGAGAGGGGCTGAGCAACTTCCCTCCCATCTCACGGAGCTCCCTGTTTTCTCCATGTTTCGTTGCCTCTCCAGGAGGATTTGGAGCAGGAGAGGAGCCGGCTGCTGACTCGGGCGATCGTGGCGGAAGAGCAGGTGTCGGAGCTGCAGGAATACATAGACCAGCACCTCGCAAGGTGAGACGGTAGGATCCCCCTTCACGTGTTCTCTGCTTCGTGCTCGGAGTTTATCTCCCAGGCTAATTGCTGGTGACATCGCCGTGCCCGCCACGCTGTCAGCGCCTGACCTCGCCGCCGCCTTCCCACGGCGCTGCCAGCACGGCTGACGTCCCGCAGCACATCCAGCTGTGCGGGCAGCTGCCACCATCCCCTGTTCCGTGGGGAGGGGGGGCAGCGTCTGGCCTGCCCTGCCGCACCACTCCTTCCCAGTGCACTCACCCTTCCTTTGGAGGGAGCTAAGAGAGGGGCTGCCTAAAATCCAAAGCCTCCCAGCAGCCCCCAAACTATGGTCCTCTCTCTTGGGCTGCCTAAAATCCAAAGCCTTCCAGCAGCCCCCAGTCTACGGTCCTCTCCTGGGCCGCCTGAAATCCAAAGCCTTCCAGCAGCCCCCGGTCTACGGTCCTCTCCTGGGCTGCCTAAAATCCAAAGCCTTCCAGCAGCTCCCCTCTTGCTGGCTCATCACGCCCCGAAGCAGAACAATTGCTTGGGCAAAAAAAGGGCGAGCACAAGCAGAGCGCGCCTGTGGGTGCCATGGTCCAACCGTGCCTGCCGTAACGCCCCAGCCAGCTCTGCTGTGACCTCGGGTCAGACTCGTGGGCTTGATGTGGGTCCCGTTCCCCGGCAGAGCCAACAAACACCTCGTCCTGGGGAAAAGGCTGCCACATTCTATCTGCCGAGGCTCAGCTCCTGGCGTGGCTCAGTGCCCGGGCTCAATTAACCGACACCGCGTGTCCTTGGCGTGCAGCAAACGCAAGGCAAAGTGTACATTTAAATTTTACCACTCCTGCATGTGAGCTACCAGCGGGGTTGGGACCACACGGGCAACATCGGCGCCGCTTCCCCGTTGCAGGTACAAGCAGGAGATCCTCCAGCTGCAGAAGCTCGCTGCCGGCGAGGTGCCACGCGCGCTCAGCGCTGGGGCGGCCGATGCTCATGCACTGCCCGGAGCCAGGACCATCAGCCACCACCCATAGCTCTTCCCCACGGCTCCAACAAGCAGCACAATCATAGGAGAGAGCAGGATTTAAAAGGAAGGAGCTTTCTGTTGTGTGGGCTGGCCAGGGCACGTATCCTTCCCCGGCTGAGAGCTGGGAGGCACAGCGAGGGAAACCACGTGGGTGTTCTCGGTCTCAAATTAACGGTACTAAAATGGGACGAGACAACTGCGGCTCGCCTATCCGCTGACCCCTCAGCTGCAGGAATTCTGCTGCTCCCTGAGCACATCACGCCTCGGGACACAGGGTCAGGTTCCCAGGCAGCTTTTTACTGCGGGGCGGCAGGGACGGGTCCCCGTTCCAGCCTCCGAGGACGCTGCCGTAAGGTTTCTCCTGGCTCAGACCTAGACCAGAGTCCAAGGGCTAACTCTGCTCCTGCCTTTGCTCCCTTCTCAGCTTCTAAGAGTTAAGGCCAGGGCTGGTTCGAGCTAGGCTTTGGTCTAAGAGGTCAGACAAAGAGGATCAGCTGCTCCTTTGCGGTGGGAAAACCTTTTTTTTTGTTGTTTCCTCTGTGTTTGAGTGGAAAAGGGAATGTTCTAGACGGTGAGCAGGGCCAAACTGATCCTTCAGCGGGAGGTGAGCTGGACGAACCCCCCCCGAGCTGCCCTCAAAGGGATGGCGGAGCAAAGCCTGAGGCCGGGAACAGTGGCTGCTCTGGCTCCAGGAGCACCCTGCTGCTCTAGGGCAAAGCAAAAGCCTCAAAAGAAGAACTGTCCAGGCATTTATTTTGAAAAATTAACTAGAAATAAAGTGGCATAAACATACAGAAAGAGGCACTGGAGATTTAGCCCTTAAATCCTGCGATAATTCCAGGATTTCTAGATCTGGTTTTCTTTTCCCATGCTTCCCTCAAACTGCCTGCTCTTTGGACGACAAGGAGGGACCACCCTGCAATCCTTGGGAAAAAGCCTGGCTCAGCAGCCCTCCCACTGCTGTCCTGAGCTGAGCCTAAGGGCCAGAGAGGCTCTGGCCCCTGCTGACCCTTAATGCCAGGCTTAACGAAGTTGGCCTTAGACCGGGCTTCCCTCTGCACTGCTCCGTGCCACTCGCCGCACCTCCTTCATGTCATAGGCCCAGACTTGCTCCAGCCCCTGCCCAAGGGTGCTGGTGGGGGTCCAGGAGGGGAAGGGGAAGCGTCCGGCCACCACTCGGGCTTCGTCGGGGAGTTCTGCAAGGAGCTTGGCGGCCAGGGGCGGCTTCTGGGGAGAGAGAGAGAGAGACAGCCAGGGCCCGGCGGCCTTAGGAAATGGTGACAGGGCAGCTTCTCGGCATGGCCGGTGGGTCCCAAGCAGACAGCATCCACCGAAGACCTTTCCAAAACACAGGGCTGGGACAGGGGGCTGGGACTGGGGCCAAATTGGCGTGGTGCTGAGCACTGTGCCGCTCACTCGCAGCGATGCCCATGGCTGCTGCAGTCTCGGCGCTCCACAAGACTCCCTGCTCTGCCTTACCGAGCCCGACGGCGGAGCGTGGACCCTAACGGGCACCCGTGACCGGGAAGAGTGCCGGGTAACCAGCACCATGGGGGACACGGGGACGGTGCTCCCAGGGCTGCACTCCCTCGGGAAGACGCATGGAAGAGGGTCCCAGACAGGGTCACATCCATCAGCTGCAACGGGCTGCGTTGCTGGAAAACATCCTCCCGTTTGGCTTTTTACCCCAGCATGAGCAACTCTGGGATTTTCTTCACCTCTGGTCTCTTATTATCTTTGCCACTGTCCGAGATCCTCTCTAAGTAAACCCTCCCTCGAGCTCGCTCAGCCAAGTCGGGGTGCCAGGGACCGACTTACCACGCTGGGGGCCAGGAACACGATCACGTTGTAGCAATCAGAAAGATTCACCTTAAAAGAGAAGGAAAAGGGGAATGAAAGGAGCAGCCGGCAGAGAGGGGAGCGGCGGGGAGAACCATTCGAGCAGCCAAAGGCTTTGCGGGAGATCTTCTGAACCTCGGAGGAAGCAAAGATGCCCCACAACATCTGGGATGGGGACATGTCGGTGCGACGGGGAGCTGGGTGCGAAAGCAGCGCCTCTTGCAAAACACCCACCTCCAACATCCTCCCAGAACCATGTTCCCTGCCCTGGGGTCTCGCCGCTCAGGCTGCGGGTACCGGCCGCCAGCGTTAGCAGCATGCCCATGAAGGCCACCGCCGGCCAGCAGCACCTACGACCTCTTCTCAAAGCTGCCCCAAGAAGGAGCATTGCTGCCTGCGTGGCCAGCAGCCAGCCACAGGTATTCCCCTGGAAAGGAGGATGGTTCTCCCAGAAAGGAGGATGGTTCTCCCACCTCCAGGAGCAGCGTGGCTTGGGGAAGGAGCAAGCAACCATCACCAAAGGCTGTCTGGAGACGCAGACCAAGCCCTGCCCTAGCTACAGCCAGCCCTGAGCACAGCCAGACCCTCGGGACGCCGTTACCTTCCACAGATCTTTCTTCAGGAAGGAAACCTTCCCGTGGTACCCAGCCTTCCAGGCCCGGTAGTTGGAGAGACACAGCAGCCAGGGGTTGAGCTCAAAGCCAACGGCTGGGCTGAGACCTTGCTTATAAGCCTCTACCACCTGGGGGGAGAGAGAGATGCAACTCAAGTGAACCTCGGTGTTGAGTTTGGGGGACAATTTGGGCGACAGGGGCTCTTGCCCAGCTCCACTCGCTCCCTCTGGCTGGTTCACAGGCAGAGTCACCTCAGTCCTCAGCACCTTCCAGGTGCAAAGGCTCTTTCCTCCTAGAGTGGTTGTTCCCACCCTGCTCACTGCATGGGATGCCTTCTAGGACTGTTTAGGACCACCTAGGGTTGTCTAGGACCACCTAGGACTGTCTAGGGTTGTCTAGGACCACCTAGGGTTGTCTAGGACTGCCTAGGGTTGTCTAGGACCATCTAGGGTTGTCTAGGACAGCCTAGGACCACCTAAGGTTGTCTAGGACCGCCTAGAACTGTCTAGGGTTGTCTGGGACTGCCTAGGACCACCTAGGGTTGTCTAGGACCGCCTAGGAGGATCTAGGACTGTCTAGGACCACCTAGAGTTGTCTAGGACCTCCTAGGACCATCTAGGGTTGTCTAGGACCGCCTAAGACCACCTAGGGTTGTCTAGGACCACCTAGGACCACCTAGGGTTATGTAGGACCACCTATGGTTGTCTAGGACCATCTAGGACCACCTAGGACCGTCTAGGACCGTCTAGGACCATAGCCAGGAGGGCCATGTAGAACCACAGCCCGGAGCGGGGCAGCAGCCGGGTGGGGACTCCCAGCCCCCTCCTGCTGAGCGCAGCCCCCTGCCCGCCCTTCGCTCACCCCGGGGCAGCCCCAGGCCCCCCCAGCACCCCCCTGCCCGCCCTTACGAGCCGTCCGTCTCCCGATCCCAGATCCACCGTCTTCCCCGAGCGCCCTCGCAGCAGCGCCAGGGCGTTCGCCACTTGCCGGGGCCCGGAGGGCTGGTAGGGGACCTGGGGAGAGGGGGGCGCTCAGGGCCGGGGAGCGGGGGTCCCCGGGGGGGTCGGGGGGGGGGGGCAGCAGCGG
>JADKXX010004200.1:0-13717 GCA_017310255.1 Butorides virescens
AGGGCCCGAGCTGCCGGCGGGGCTGCACCGGCACCGGGTACGGCACCGCGGAGGGCCTGGCCGGCAGCGGTACGGGGGGCTGAGGGGCAGGGGGGAGCCTGAGGGGGCCACGGGGTGGGAGGGGCCCGACCCTGAGGGGTGGCAGGGGGCCCTGGGAGGGCCTGAGGGGGCCCTGAGGGGTGGCAGGGGGCCCTGGGGGGGCCTGAGGGGGCCCTGAGGGGTGGCAGGAGGGCCTGAGGGGGCCCTGAGGAGGCTCTGAGGAGCAGGAGGGGGCCCTGAGGGGTGGCAGGGGGCCCTGGGAGGACTTGAAAGGGACCTGAGGAGTGGCAGGGGACCCTGAGTGGGCAATGGGGTGGCAGGGGACCCTGGGAGGACCTGAGGGGGACCTGAGGAGGCTCTGAGGAGCAGAAGGGGGCCCTGAGGGGTGGCAGGGGGCCCTGAGGGGTGGCAGGGGGCCCTGGGAGGGCCTGAGGGGGACCTGAGGTGTAGGATGGGGCCTGAAGGGGCTATGGGGTGGGCGGGGAGGGGTCCTGAGGGGTGGCAGGGGGCCCTGGGAGGGCCTGAGGGGGACCTGAGGAGCAGGAGGGGGCCCTGAGGGGTCTATGGGGTGGGAGGGCACCCTGAGGGGTCTGTGGGTCAGGAGCAGGCCCTGAGGGAGGGAGGAATGTGGGGTGTGAGGGGGGCTGGGGGTCCTGGTGAGGGAAGGGTGTAGGAGCAGGAGGGCCTGGCTCATGGGGGAGCCGGTCTGCGGGTGCTCCCAGAGGCCCTGGAACCAGCAGGCAGCCTTGCTGGCCCCAGGGTAGCTGCTAGGCCCTGGCACCCTGGCCTGGGACAGGGATGGGAAGAGCTGCCCCTCTGCTAGAGGAGCAGAGTGAACCCCTGCCTGTGCTGCTTGCAGGGGTTTGGGGCACAGGGAATGCCCCGCGGAGATGACTGCGGCCTCGTTTCACCCAACCTCTTGCTGGAGATGCTGCTCTCCGCAGTCCACATCGTTGTAGTCAACCTCCTGTAGCGTCACCACCAGCCACTCTCATCGGCAGGGCATCCTGGGGGGTTGAACTGAGGAGGGAACAAGAAGCCCAGGAAAGGTTTTCAAGAACTCCCTGAGAGGGAGTTACAGAGGGCAGCAGCAGGAGGAGAAGCCCGGCGTGGGGCTGTATCTCTCTCCCCAAAGGTAGCAACCAGGCTGTAGCCTCTCACCTCTGCGGCCCATTGATGTGGCCACAAAAAGCTGCGGTCAAAGCCACCTGGGCCTGCCAGGAGCTGCGGGAGCCGAGCCTGTCCCTTCCCAGCTCTGGCTGAGGTGGAGCAGGGCGGCCGTGCGAGCGTGAATGCAGCCTGCGGGGACACAAGCCTCCGAGCCTGCTCCTGGAGAGGGGAGTGTGCCCCAAGGACGGCCATGGAGAAAATGGCCAGGGTCACCACTGCCCTGGGGGGCAACGCCCTCACGGGACGGACCATGTTCTGCCACTTGGATGCCCCCGCCAATGCCATCAGCGTATGCCGCGACGCCGCCCAGGTGGTGGTGGCCGGCCGCAACATCTTCAAGATCTACTCCATCGAGGAGGACCAGTTTGTGGAGAAGCTGAACCTCCGCGTCGGCCGCAAACCCTCCTTGAACTTCAGCTGTGCGGACGTGGTGTGGCATCAGATGGACGAGAACCTGCTGGCCACCGCCGCCACCAACGGTGTGGTTGTCACCTGGAACCTGGGCAAGCCGTCCCGCAACAAGCAGGACCAGCTCTTCACCGAGCACAAGCGCACCGTCAACAAGGTTTGCTTCCACCCCACCGAGGTCTACATGCTCCTCAGCGGCTCCCAGGACGGCTACATGAAATGCTTCGACCTGCGCAAGAAGGACTCTGTCAGCACCTTCTCTGGTACGAATGCAGGTTGTTGCTTGCCCCCCCGCCCCCGGTGAGAGGCAGAGGTTGGGGGTTTTACCCTTTCCCCATGCCTGGCAGGAGGGGTTGCTCAGGGCGCGATGTCTGGAGCAGGCAGGGAGGGAGCTGAGAGGCGTTTTGCTGCTTTTTTTTTTGTCATTTGATGGCTGGCTGGGTCTGCACAGGAGGTCAAAGGTGGCCGCATCGCTCCCTGCCTCCCCTTCTTTCTGGGCTGGTGACCCCCGTGGCTCTTCCAGTGAGGCTTTTAGCTTTGCCAGAGCTCTGTCCCACCAGATCTCAACTTCTGTCCCCGCTCAGGCCAGTCGGAGAGCGTGCGTGACGTCCAGTTCAGCATCCGGGACTACTTCACCTTCGCCGCCACCTTTGAGAACGGGAACGTGCAGCTGTGGGACATCCGCCGGCCGGACCGCTACGAGAGGATGTTCACGGCCCACAACGGGCCCGTCTTCTGCTGCGACTGGCACCCAGAGGACAGGTGGGTGTGGGGCTGCACCCTGCCGGCTGCCCGGCCTTGGCAGAGATGAGAGAGCGCCTGGGAATGGGACTGGGACCTTTGGGTGGGGGAAAAGCAGGGACTCTGATCCCGTGGCCCCTTGTGTCAGGGACTGGGCCGTTGCTGGTGGAGGGGAGCAATTACTACGTTGATTTGGGGGGTGTCTTGGGGTGGTTTGGTTTTGGGTTTTGGCCAGTCAGGGGATCCTGAGGTGCTGGATTGCTCATGGTGGGGTATAGCAAGCTGCTGTCTTGCCCCTCATATCAGGGTTGCCTCTTGCTCCAGTGCTCGGGGAGGGGAGGGTGCAGCGCGGCTGCTCTGGGATGCAGCTTGTTTGCGTTGGACCACGCTTCCCTCCTGCCTTTCCCCGGGGCGGTTGGGGTGTGTCTGGAAGCTGCTGTTGTGGTGTGCAGGTCCCTCCTCGCCCCCTGCCAGGCAGTGCTGCTTAGAGAGCAGCGTGAGCTTAGAGAGACGCTGAAATAGGTTCAAGCTGGCCTTTTTCCTCTCTGCTGTCCCTGGTGGATGGAAACCAGAGGTGGGGGGAACTGGTCTGGCTGGGAGCCCTTCAGATGCGCATGGCTCTGAAGACGCAGGGCCTTAAACGGGCGTGGGAAGGAGGGGTGTTGCCTGACCTGGTTATTGGAGAGCGGAGGAGTTAGGGTAGTGTGTGAGAGGATGCAATTGCAGCCCAGCTGCCTCCCCTTGGCGTGGACGTGGTTGTGCCTGTGTTGTGAGTGTTCCTGTGCCGGGGCAGGGAAGAAGTGATTGGGCACAGATCCTGGCCCAAGCTGGCATCTCACCGTCTTTCTCTGTCCTCCTCCCAGGGGCTGGCTGGCAACAGGCGGCCGGGATAAGATGGTGAAGGTGTGGGACATGAACACCACGCGGGCGAAGGAGATTTACTGCGTGCAGACCATCGCCTCCGTGGCCCGGGTGAAGTGGCGCCCGGAGTGCAAGCACCACATCGCCACCTGCTCCATGATGGTGGACCACAACATCTACGTCTGGGACGTGCGGCGTCCCTTCATCCCCTCCGCCATGTTTGAGGAGCACAAGGACGTCACCACAGGCATCGTGTGGCGTCACCTCCACGACCCCTATTTCCTCCTGTCGGGCTCCAAGGACAGCACCCTCTACCAGCACATCTTCAAGGACGCCAGCCAGCCCATTGACCGGGCCAACCCTGAGGGGCTGTGCTACAGCCTCTACGGAGACCTGGCCTTCGCCGCCAAGGAGAGCCTCATCTCCTCTGACTCCAACCGCAAGCCCTACATCGGCGACCGGCGTCACCCCATCTTCTTCAAGCGCAAGCTGGACCCCACGGAGCAGTTTGAGTACATCTCCTCCTCCAGCACCCTCAGCGTCTTCGAGACGGACGTGGAGAGCGGCAGCATGGACTGGTTTGTGCACACTGCCAAGCAGTATGCGCTGGCCGGCAGGCCCCTGGCCGAGCTCTGCGACCACAACGCCAAGGTGGCCAAGGGCTTGGACCGCAACCAGGTGAGGCCTAGGTGGGAGACCCTCGCTGCAGACCTAGGCTGGTGCTGAGGTTGAAAACTGCTGTCGGGATGAGGCTTGCCACCAGAGCTGGGTGGCAGCTCTCTGCCTGGCTGTGGCCTCTGGCTGTCCCCAAAAGGTGTACCTCTGCCTGGCACCAAACCTGTAGCCCTGTTGCCTATAACAAGTGCAGATCGTGGCCCAGAACCTTGTTCCCCCGAGACCCTGCCCAGCTCTCTAGATCAGCTGGCGATGGGAGTTTGCAGTCGGGCACATGGCTGCACTGAGCCTGGTTTTAGCCAGGCGGGGTCTGACCAGGTCTGTGTCTCACGCAGGTGGCTCAAACGTGGACGATGCTGCGAATTATCTATTCCAGCCTCGGCACCGTGTCGTCTGCCAACCTCAACCACAGCATGGGGAAAGGCAGCACCGCCCTCCCGCTCATGAACAGGTAAGGGGTGCCAGAGCCACCGTGGGCAACGAGATGGCTGGGGTGGCTCCGTGAGCAGGAGAGTGGGGATGGCTCCTGGGCTGGGCTGGAGTCGCAGGGTGGCAGCTGCCTGGAGCCAGAGCTGCTGGTGTGGAGGGGTTGTCTTCTGCCTTTCAAAGAGAGAGAACAGCCCAGCTCTGTGAGTGGAGTGTCTCGCTGGCAGGGAGAGCCCCATCGTGGGCTGATGAAGCAGGAAAACTTGTTTTTCCTCTTCTCAATGACATATAAAAAGCGAGGGGTGAGGACTCCAAATTAGCTGTCAGTCACTGCAGGGCCAGGTTCCTGAGCTGAGTGGCAAATCTTTGAATAACATCAAAGGAAACGCTCTCCTTGACCAAGCTCTGTATCCAGACGGGTCACTGTCCGTTGCTGCCTTGAACACCACAGGCAGCAAGCTGAACAGCTCTGCTCCAACCCTGTTCCCTTCCTTTTCCCTCTCGGCGAAGCCTGAGAGCGGTGATGTGTAAGAAAGAGCAAAGCACCTTGTAGCGAGGCAGCTCCTGTTCACCTACCTCTGAGGTGAAGGTAAATATTAAGAGATGGAGTCAAGAGCCTGTGCCCAGCTCTGAAATCCTTTAGGGAGACTTTTGTGGGCACCTTTGCAGTGCATTCGCAGAGGTACCAGGTTTGGAGAAAGGGCTGTGTTAACAATTGCAAGGTATCTTTATTTTTAAGTTACAAAGTGGGGGCGGCCGTCGTCTGTGTACTTGGGGACATTGCCATATCTTGCATTGTTCGGATCACAACTGGAGACCTATCTCCAGGCTGTTTGCTGGCTGGAACGGAGGCTGTAAGCTTCTGTGACTGTTAAATTTGGCTTCTTTGCCAGCTTTAACCTGAAGGACATCCCCTCTGGGCTGGGCAGCGAGTCAAGACTGGACCGCAGCAAAGGAGAAAGCCGCACGGAAAACATCCTCATGGATTCCTCCTCCACCCTGATCAACAACGAGGGTAAGGTTTCTGGGGTGGGCACAGTCCCAGTCCTACAGCTCTTCCCTCCTTAGCCCTGATATGGCCCTGATATGGGATAAACCGGTAAATTTATCCCATAAATTGGGGTGTTTGGATGTGCTGCAGCCCCCAGGTGAAGCACGCAGAGCCCCGGGGTGTTGTAGAAGGATGCTTTACCCCCGTGTCCCCCACAGTGGTGGCTGCAGGTGCCAGGAACGCGACTGCGGTGGGGAGCTGAGCCATCTGGCTCGGACACAGCCTGGCACGCTGGGGCGGGACGCGGGGGATGTGGATCCAACTGCATGCCCGAGGGGGGTGAGCTGATTTCTCTCTCCCTGGGCACACAGACAACGAGGAGACGGAGGGCAGCGACGTCCCTGCGGACTACCTGCTGGGAGATGTGGAAGCGGATGAGGATGACCTGTACATGATGGACCACGAGAACCCGCACGGTGAGCACAGGGCTGGTGCCAGGAGGTGTTGCCCATCCCAGATTTTTTTCCTGGATTTCCCTAATCATTCTTGATCATCCCTTTCTCTCCTCATAGCTGAAGAGCAGGAATACAGCCTTCCCCAAGAAGCCTTTCCCCTGCGCCACGAAATTGTGGACAACCCGTCAGCCTTGGACCACCTGCAAGACAAGGCTGACTCCCCTCACGTCAGCGGCAACGAGGCCGAGACGGTGTCGCTGACGCCCGTGGAGTCCTTCTCCCTCATCTCCATCTCCCACTCGCTCTACGAGAACCGCCTGCCCTCCGACTTCTTCAATCCCATCGTGCGGGACACGCTTCTCTTCTACGCCGAGCAGGGCGACGTGCAGACGGCCGTGTCCGTCCTCATCGTGCTGGGGGACCGCATCCGAAAGGAGATCGACGAGCAGACCCAGGTAGGACCCCAGGAAGCCCCTTCCTGGCTGCGTAGGAGCTGAACCCTCCCATTGGGGCTGGTGCAGCGACCCCACCAGATGCAGTAGGGCACCTTGGTGGGAGCCAGAGGTGGTGTATCCCAACGCAATGGGATCCCACCGGCACTCTGGGCACCTCCCTTTGTCCCCAGCCCGTGCCAGGCCCGCTCTAACCCCAGGTAGGCAGCTCCAGGACCCCTGGTACCTGGCTGGGTGCCCTACCACTGGTCCTGGCAGGGACCCAAGGTGGTGTCCACAGAGTCAGGGTGGAGAAGAGGCCTTAGCCTGTTGATTTGGGGAAGGACGCCTCTCCCTCAGCCCCACAGAGCAATTCTTCCAGCTGCAGGGATTTTGCCTTTGGGATGCTGGGGGGATTTGGGGGGTGGGAGTCAGGACTCAGCTGTCTGCGGCCGTCCCTAGGAGCACTGGTACACGTCCTACATCGACCTGCTGCAGCGCTTCCAGCTCTGGAACATCTCCAACGAGGTGATCAAGCTGAGCACGTGCCGGGCTATCAACTGCCTCAACCAGGCTTCCACCACCCTACACATCAACTGCAGCAACTGCAAACGGCCCATGAGCAACAGGGGCTGGATCTGTGACCGGTGAGGGCGGGGAGCCCCGGGCACCCTCCTCCCCTCACCCGGGGAGCCCCGGGCACCCTCCTCCCCTCACCCGGGGAGCCCCAGAGGGGCTGTAGGGGCAATAGGAGGGGGTTGTGCCCCCTCCCACGGCTCTCGCCCTCACCCCCTTCTCTCGGGCGCAGGTGTCGGCAGTGTGCCAGCATGTGTGCCGTCTGCCACCACGTGGTGAAGGGGCTCTTCGTCTGGTGCCAGGGCTGCAGCCACGGTGGCCACCTCCAGCACATCATGAAGTGGCTGGAGACCAGCTCCCACTGCCCCGCCGGCTGCGGCCACCTCTGCGAGTACACCTGAGCCCCTCGAGTACACCTGAGCCCCTCGCTGGCCAGCGGAGACGGCAGGGCGGGCAGCCTGGGCCTCCTGCCTCGCCCCCTCCCTCCCTGTATTTATTTTGGGGTGAATAGGGGCCCTGTGTGTGCCCCCTCGCCCCCTGCCCAGCCCTTTTTGTACTGGATTAAAACAAAACTGAGCAGTTGAACTGAGCCAGGCCTCTTGTCTTCGCTTAACCTGGCGGCAGCGGCCCCTGGGGGGAGCAGATCCCGGCCCCCTCCCCGCTGGGGGTCCCTGCCCCGCAGCCCTCTGCCGGCTGTGGGCCCCACGGACATGGGGGCCCTTTTAAGCAAGCCGCGGCCCCTTTAAGCAAGCCGCGGCCCCTGCCGGGATCCGTAGCGACGCGCTCAGCCAATGGCAGAGCGCCACGTCACGCCGGCCGCGGTGCCTGCCGGGAAGCGTGGTCCGCCGGCGGCCCCGCTCCCGGCGCCGGTGCCGCTCCCCGATGGCGGCGGCGCGGCGGCTGCTGTCGCTGCTGCTGCCGCTGGCCTGGGCCGGGCCCGCGGGCTGCGCCGACCCACCGGGCGGCGGCTGGTAAGGGCGGGGCGGCTGGCCCGGTGCGGGGCCCGGGGCCGGGCCTGGTGCCGAGCGGAGCCTCCCGTTGCAGGCTGGCGGGCACGGTGCCGGAGGAGGAGCGGTGCACCGTGGAGCGGGCCGACGCCTCCCTCACCTCTTCCCTCTTCTTGCAGAGGTACGGGCGACCCGGCACGGCACGGGCGGCCGCTGACCCGGGAGGGGGTCCCGGGGCGGGGGTAGGGGCAGAGCCGGTGGGGAGGAATGGGGCCAGGCTCCGGTGCCCCGGGCAGGCTACCGGGGAGGGGCCCCGGCGGGATTAGAGGGGCGAGTCCCGGGAAAAGGTGGTTGGGGCCGGCCCCGGTGCCCCGAGTGTGGGTTGGGACCGGCCCCAGTGCGGTCGCCCCCGGTGCGGGACCCCGGTGCGGTGCTCCCCCCCCCAGGTTCGCCTTCTCCCGGCCGGTCATCCTCCGCGGGGTCACGGACAACTCGGTGAGTGCCGGGAGGGGGACTGGGGGGTCCAGGGAGGGCCGGGCCGAGGCGGGGGGCGGGGGGAAGGGGCACACCGGGGCCCCGGGAGCGGCTGCGTCCCGGCCCATCCCGGCCCCGCCGTGCCTCCCCCCCCCCTCCGCCAGGCCTTCCGCGCCCTCTGCACCCGGGAGAAGCTGCTGGCGGCCTTCGGAGCCCGCCCGGTGCGGCTCAGCACGGCCAACACCTACTCCTACCGCAAAGGTGAGGCTGAGGGCGGGGGCCGTGCCCCGCAGCCCCCCCGGCGGGGGCGGCTCTGCCCGGGGGGCACCAGCCTGGCCCCCAGCTCTGCCCGGGGGGCACCGGCCCGGCCCCCAGCTCTGCCCTGCCCGCAGTGGACGTGCCCTTCCAGGAGTACGTGGAGCAGCTGCTGAAGCCGCAGGATCCGGCCCGGCTGGGCAGCGGTGGGTAGCTCCGTCCCGCTCTCCGCAGCCGGCACCCCCGCTCCTCACCATCCTCATCCTCCCCGTCTCTCTCTCTCCCCCCCCAACCCCAGACACCCTCTACTTCTTTGGGGACAACAACTTCACCGAGTGGGGCCCCCTCTTCCAGCAGTATGTGCCCCCTACCTTCCGCATCCCGGGCACCAGCCCTGCCTACAGCTTTGGGATCGCAGGTGGGTGCAGGTGTGGGCAGCCCCCGGGTGGATGGGTGGGGGGATTTCGGGGGTGGGGGGGTGTCTCCCCAGCATCACCCCCCCCAAACACACACTCCCACCATAGGCTCCGGCTCTGGCGTTCCCTTTCACTGGCACGGCCCCGGTTTCTCTGAGGTGATCTTCGGCAGGAAGGTGAGAACTGAACCTGGGGGAGGGGAGGTATTGGGGGGGGTCAGGGAGGAAAAAAAGACCCCAAGGGGCATCCCCTGAGCGTGATGGGATGGAGAAGCCACCCCCCCACACCCCAGGGCTGAGCCCAAGGGGCTGGAGGGGAAATAATAGGGGTGTTCCCCCTCTCCTGGTGTCTTCCAGCGCTGGTTTCTGTACCCGCCGGATAAAACACCCCACTTCCACCCCAACGAGACGACGCTGGCCTGGCTCTACCGGACGTACCCCACGCTGCCACCGGCCGAGCGGCCGCTGGAGTGCACCCTCCGCCCCGGGGAGGTGGGTCCAGGGCAGCCCCCCTGCCACCCCAGGTCCCTGCTCCCGGCGGGAGGGCGGAGGGGGCACCCCCGCAGCCCAGCCAGCACCCTGGGGTGGTGGGAAGCCGCAGGGTGTAGCTCCCGGAGCCCATGGGAACCCCCCCCCCCCCCCCTCTCTCTCCCCGCAGGTCCTGTACTTCCCCGACCGCTGGTGGCACGCCACGCTCAACCTGGACACCAGCGTCTTCATCTCCACCTTCCTGGGGTAGAGCCGGGAAGGCTGAGGCCGTGCCGCCATCCTCCCGGCTGCGGCGAGAGCGTGCCGGGGCGGCCGCTCCGGCTCCTGCCACCACCGGGGAAGGGCAGCGCCAGCGGCCGCCCACTCAGCTACTGGTGTTGGGACCAAGTGCCTGAAGAAGTTTGGTTTTTTACTGGTCTTTTCCCTCCCCCTTGGATTAAAGGTTTTGTTTCCCCGTAGCGCTTCATGGCGTGCTGCGTCCCGGTGCCACCGGAGCGCAGGCGGGCAGGGTGGGCCGTGGCACAGGGGCGAACCCACTCCCTGTGGGATGGCACCAGTTCCCAAGCCAGGACATGGCCCACCACCGTGAACCACTCCAGTTCTCTTCCCACATTTATTGCTGAATTTTTTTTTTTATTTTCATATATATATATTTTTTTTTTTTTAATTGACATTGGCAAACTTCCAAAGGGCGCTCAGAAGCCAGGCAGGCTGCCGGCCGACCGAAACGCTGGCGCTCAGTCAGCCGGGGACTCGATGGTTGGTTTGGTTTTGGTTTTTGGTGGTGGTGGGGTTGTTTTTTGTGGGTTGTTTTTTTGTTTTTTTTTTTTAAAGGGATTTCAATAAAAGGAAGAAGAACTTCAACCCAGGCGGTTGTTTGCAGGGACCCACACTCCCAGCAGGCGAGGGGAGGCGCGAGCCAGCCCCTTCCAGCCCCGGGGCAGTTGTTTCCCAGGAAAAGCCGGTGGGCAAGTCGGCATCCGCAGCGGGAACATTGGTCTCCCTCCCCGGCAAGTGGCTATTTACAGGAATGAGGCGAACGGGACCCTGGCCAAGGCAGGAGATGGAAGGAGGAGGAAACAACTGTGTACATGGGGAGGGGAGCGGGCCAGGCAGCACCAGGCGCTCCTCCCGGCACCTCCCCGGAGCAAGACGTGATCTTTGGGGTTTATCAGCTGCCGTAGCCAAGGGGGACCCTGTTCCCCAAGCGATGAAGACGTTGGTGAGACCTTCCAGGCCACCGCGAGGAGGCAGCCTTCTCCAAACCGCCGGGCAGGTCTTCCTCCAAGTGCTGTGGTCCGGAGGAGCTGGTGGAGAGGGGAGCCTGGGGGGGCGCCTTCGTGCCCACCCGGCCGCTGCAGTTCCTCGGGAAGGGGAGATGGCAACGCGCCCTCACCCAGCGCTGCTGCTGGGTCTCTGGGCACCCGGAGCGGAGGGGGGAACAGCCGGAGAGCGAGTAAGGCATGGTGCCAGCCCGGTGAGAGCCGCCGGGGCCGGGGCAGGGAGGGGGGGGCCCGGGCAAGCCAGCGCCGCCCCCTCAGTAATCCTCCACCCAACCGTTCTCCGAGATGAATGCGTCTATCACCTCCTTCATGGCGAGGTTGGGGATCAGCTGGTCCTGGGTCAGGGGACTCCGCGTCACCGGATCGAAATGACCCACGCGCTGCAAGGGAGGAGATGGCCACCAACCGGTTACTCCACGTGCCCGGCCTTGGCCCTGGGGCGCAGGCAGCCGTGAGGCCAGTGCCGTGCCGGCGTCCGGCAGCAGCCGGGCACCCGTGCGGCTGTCAGGGGGCAGGGGGGAGAGCCCCCCACCCTCTGAAGGCGTCTCCAGCCGGATGAGAGCAGGTCAGGGCACACGATCCCTGCCAACAGCCGCCTCTGCTTTGGGCTGGGCCCGGCAGCGCCCACTGCCTTCCTGCCCGCCCCGGCACCTCTGCTGGGAGCTGCCCGGGCAGGTAACTGGGACCAAACCCAAGGAGGCTTTGAGTCCTCAGTTGGGCAGGCAGCTGCCTTCACGCCTGGGGAGGGCGGGCAGGAGACAGGCAGAGGAGGGCGGGTGGGCGAGGTGGCACCCCCCGGCCTGGTGGTACCTGGAGATGTTCCTCGATGTCCTTCCTGTCGTAGGTGATCCCGCTGGGCGTGATGCAGGGCTCTCTCATCAGCTCAAAACTGATCTTCCCACACAGGTAGTCAGGGATGTCCCGCTTCTGGCTCAAGAGAAGCAGAGCTTGGGTCACGAGGGGCTGGGCCAGCCCAGCATCAGGAAAAAGAAAAAAAAAAAAAAAAAAAAAAGGGCTGGCTCAGAGGGGGAATTGGGGAAAATGGGAGAGTTGGTAGCACACGCACCTTCCTCTTCTCATCCACTTGAGAGAAGAGCTCGTCCATGTCTGCCAGGTACTTGTCCTGAAAGAGAAGGCCTTGAGGATGAGGGGACCCCGATGTTAGGGGGCTACGGGTCCCCAGGGATCGAGCCCTGAAGCCTCCCAGCTGCAGCAGGCAGAGACGAGGCAGCAGGTCCCCGGTGGCCCCTCGGCCTTCACAGCCCCCGGCCCCTGTTCGCATGGCTCCAGGCTGAACCACGTGGCAGGAGTGATCCAGCTTAAAAATAACCTGCCTTTGTGGGGCTATTTTTATCCCAGGATTAGTCCCCTGCACCAGGCAAGCACCCAGACCCATACGCAGCCGTTGGGCCCTCGGAGAACAGGTACAGCAGCCGGGGCAGCGCAAACAGGCGTCACTGCTGCCGGGCTGCGACAAGAGGTGACAGAGCAGGGGCAGCCATCACGGGGGGACACGAAAGCCCTGCAACAGCAGCTCGAGCTACAAAATGAAGGCTGAAAAGACGTGCTCTGCCCCATGGTCTCCTGGCTTTTGCCTGCACAGCCGCAGGCCTGCGGCTTCCTCAGCTGCAGTAAAGCATGGGGATGAGGATGGGATGAGGAAGCCCCCACTCATGTCCCAGCCTCCGTGAGCAGCCCTGGCCCCCTGGCTCACGTGTTTGGCCTCGATGCTGGCCAGCTGAACTCGGCTCCGGCTCTCGTCCGCGTTTTCCTCCTGCTGAGTCTTTCGGCACTCGGCCAGCTCCCTAGGACAGAAGGGGGACATGGGAAGCGATGGAGGGATGCTATCGCTCCCTTCCCTGCCACACCTCCAGGAGGGCAGAGGCACCCACGCAGATGGCTTCATGGCACTGAAAAAACCTTTACGGGTGCCGCCGCTGCCCCGCACCATGTTACCTCTCCTTCTCTGCCATGATCAGCTTGGTCAGGTAGGAGTGCAGCTCGTTCTCCTGGTTGATCCGTTTCTCCTCGATGCTGTTCCAGCGTTTCTTCTTGGCGATGCGCAGCGCACTGGGGATGTCGTCCCCGAAATTCAGCCGCTGTTCCTTGGCGAGGTTGTAGGCTGGGGGAGAGAAAGGGCGTTTCAGAGCTGACACCGCCTTCCCTCTCGCCCTCCCTGACCCTTTCCCGGCAGATGGGCAGAGCGAGGAACACCGGCCCCGTGCCCGCTCACCTCTCTGCAGGTTGGCGATGGCCTCGTCGTAGTTCTCCATCTCCATCTGGCACTGGCCCAGGAAGAAGTGAGCCTTCACCGACTGGCCGTCCAGCTCCAGGGCTCGCTTGCAGTCCGCCAGCGCCTTGTCGTGCTGCTGCATCTTCAGGTAGCAGAGGGCTCGGTTGGTGTAGTAGACGGCCACCAAGGGGTTGCGGTTCTGCAAGGCGAGACCCGTGTTATGGCCACTGCTGGCAGGGGTGAGACGCGGCGACAACAGGGTGACAAGTGGGTGACTCGGTGAGCTGGCTGCGCAATGCCGTCACCCCGGGGAGAGCCAGGAGTGCCGGCGCGGGCCTGTGGGGAGCTGCTGGGATGGATGGGGGACAAGCTGGGGTACATGCGCCCCCCCTGCACCCCCGGGGGGGGTCTGCACTACCAGGCCCGGCCCAGGGATGGGGCAGGGTCAGGGGGAACAGGCCCAGGCTGGGGGCACCCTGGGGCAGAGGGGGGACAGGAGGGTCCAGCTCAGGGGCTGGTGGTGGGACGTGCCTGGCTGGGGGTGCCCAACCTCGGGGGGGGGGCCCCACCTCGGGGGGGGGGGCCAACGGCCCGGGGGGGGGGGATACGCGCGGGGGGGGGGGGGGGGACGCCGGGGGGGGGGGGGGAGGCCAGGCCAGGCCCTGGGAGGGGATCCAGACCTGGGGTCGGGGGGGTCCAGGCCCAGGGGGTTCCGTCCCGGGGGTACCCAGGCCAAGCCCGGGGGTAGGGGTCATGTCCCAGGGGTACCCAGGCCAGGCCCAGGGAGGCGATCAAGGCCCGGGGGGGTGGAGGCGTCCAGGCCCGGGGGTTCCGTCCCTGGGGGGGGG
>JADKXX010004201.1:0-47489 GCA_017310255.1 Butorides virescens
CATCCCAGTATGGGTGCCAGCATCCCAGTATGGGTACCAGCATCCCAGTATGGGCACCAGCATCCCAATATGGGTACCAGCATCCCGGTATGGGTACCAGCATCCCGGTATGGGCACCTGCATCCCAGTATGGGCACCTGCATCCCAGTATGGGTGCCAGCATGTGCAATCTGGCACAGGCACCTGCAAAACCCACCTCCACCCTGACCCTGTTGCCCCCAGGCCAGCGCGGGCCCGGTGCGTCCCCCATGGGTGCTCCCCCTGGCACAGGGCGCACGGTGCCTCCAGCTCTGGCACTGCCACGGTGCGGAGCACGCGGGGCAGCCGGGCACCAGGTACCTGGCACTGGCACCCGTTCCATGACGTGCACGGTGGCACCCAGGCCAGGGCTGCTCCCCCGGGCCCAGCCTGCCTTGGGCTCGGCATCGCCTCCTCCGCCCCGCACGCTGGCACCGGCCGCGCTCCCCCCGTCCCGACCCTGGCACACGGCTGCGGTCCGGCCTCATCCAGCTCCGAGCAGAGGCCCTGGAGGGGCGCTGGGAAAAGCCTTTTCCCCAGCTGTGCCCGCGTCCCCAGCACCCAACGCCCGCAGAGACAGAAATAGCAGAGGGGAAAGCTGCCGCGGGGAAATGGGGGCAGGCAGGGGAGGCGGCACAGCCCCGGGGGCTGCAGGCGTACGGGGGGAAGGCGGCTGCAGGGAAGTGGGGAGCCCCCAACCCTGCCCGGGGACGGGCATGCAGAGCCACAGGGGCAGCTGAGTCTCCTGCTTCCCTCCACCCGTGAGGACACGGGGACCCACCACCCCCTTCCCCATCTCTCCCCGCTGGCTGGCACTTGTTGCGGAGGCACCCGCGTCCCCAAGCACCGAGGAGCCCTGGGCCAGCCCCAAGCCTTGTCCCATAGGGCCAGGCTTCAGCTCCTGCCCTAAATCCCTGTAAGTGTCCCCAAAGGGGCTCTGCAGCCCTTGGGGTCTCTTCTCTCACACCACAGCCAAAGGACACCCTGGGCTTCGGCCAGCCCCGGCAGGGGTGAGGGGTCCTGCTCCCCAGGAGACACAGGACACGGTGTGCAAGCCAAAGGTGTGTAAAAATTTATTTTCACGTAGAGAACAACCCCCCTAAAACAGTATGGCTTTGCCAGCCCTGGACTGGTGCCGGGAGCGGGGTCAGACCACCAGAGCCACACGCGGTGGGCACGGAGAGGGGATAAGGGGACACTGGGGACGTGGCCCTGGCAGCGCCATGAACCATGAGCCAGCCGCAAGCGAGGGCAGCGGGGGCCCGACTGGCAGAGGGGCTCTGGCACAGGCAGGGACCCCCCATCCAGGGACTGGGCACTGGCAGGATGGTGGCACCATCCTGGGGACTGTCCCTGTAAGAGATGCCGGCTGCTGCCCAGCAACTTCTGAACCCCCTTCACCGGCTCCAGGCCACGATAAAAAGTTTAAATAGACAAAAAACACAGAAAAGCAGCCCCAGCTGTACCTCGGTGCTGCCCCACCAGCTGCCTGCAAATAAACCTACCCTGAGTGTGCTCGAGAAGCTGAGGAGCTCGTGTGACGGAGGCAGGAGCTGCCCTGGGTTGCCCCCGGCAGGATGGGAGCCCAGGGCTGGGTGAGCTGGGTGCGGAGGCCAGCACAGGCCGGCCTCGCTCTTTGGGACTCGGAGATGGGGACGCTGTGGGACTCTGGCCCCAGATTTGTGTTGGGCTGAAGTCACGGCAGCTGCCCGGCAGCTAAGGCTGGCTCGGGTGCGGGCAGGGGACAGAGGAGCTTCCAGTTGTACCAGGAGATGCAACGCCCAGAGCCTCACACTCTGGCCATGTCCCCATGGCGGGGACAGTGGGACAAGGGCCGTATGCCAGCGCATGGCACGGCACGGTGTGGCACCAGCTCAGCGATGGCACTGCCAGGAAAGGAGTGCAGCCCACCCTTGGGAGCGCAGCGGGCACCCTGCGCCCTCCCAGCCCACCAGGGCTCCTGGGCCCCAGCAATACTGGTGGTCATCGATACTGGTGGCCAGGGCAGGGGTGGGGAGGGGACGGGCCACACAGTCAGGTTGGGGAGAAGGGCAGATGGGCCCAGAGCCTGGCACGCTGTGGGACACCGAGTATTTTTGTGCAGAAACATGAGGGAGAAGGGGCCTGGGACAGGTCCCAGGTATTGCTCCCCTCCCCGTGCAGCCCGGGGCTGGGGGCTGCAGCCACAGCGTCCCAGCAAGGGGCAGGAGCGACCCCAAACCGCAGGGGCATGGGGGGTGTAAGCACCTGGGCCTTCATGGCTGCCTTTCCCAGCACTGGCTGAGGGAAACAGGGCCCGGGGATGGAGGTGTGCCCCGGGGGGCCGAAGCCATGAGCCCAGCACTGCTGCTGCGGGAGTGTTGCCCCCCCAGAATTGAGGGCACCAGCACAGCCCTCTGGGGAAGGGGATGTGCCCGGCCTAACAGATACTGAAACACTCATGTTTGAGCTTAAAAACAAACGTTAAAAAAAATGAACAGAATAAAAGATGGCGGGTGATCCTCCATCTGCTGGTGAGGCAGAGCCCCCAGGGCGAGGAGATGGCAGAGGCCGGCAGGGTTGGGGCCAGCCGGTGCTGGGGAGTTTATCCTGCTGGTGCTGGGAAGTTCAGTTTCACTGGTCCTGCAATCCCGGCGGGGGGGAAAGGAGGATCTCCCACCAGGGACCAGCTTGAGGCAGGGCCCCTCGCCGGGGGTGTCACTCAGGAGGGGGAGGCTGGTGTCACGGGGAGGACGGGGTAGAGACCAACTCTCATTTGTTCTTGGCTAGCAGGCGGTACAGCGTGAACCCTACCAGAGCAGTCACCGTGGCCCCCAGAGCCACCCGCAGCCAGAAGGACGCGGCTCCCAGCTCCACGGCGTTCAAGTGGCTGCAAGGGAAGAGAGAAGAGGCCGGTGAGCGAGGTGCAGAGACACGGCCGTACAAACGCCAAGCTCCCCGGCAGCCTGGAGTGCTTCCCCCCCAAAAGCAGGGAGGTTGGGGTGTCCCTGGGGGATGGATGGTGACCACGGCGCAGCTCCAGGCTGGGGGATGCAGCCCAGCTGAAGGCAGAGAGGAGCGAGAGGCTCCCCGGCCCCGTGAGCTGGAGCACCCGCCGCCCATCATCATCATCATCATCAAGGATGGCTGCCCGCCCCGCTGGCGGGACGGAGGTGGCTTTACCCTCCCATGATCTGGAAATAGCACACCAACACCTAAATAATTAGTACGAGCAAGGAGGTACGCATCTCCCTTTCTAGGTCAAGCTGCTTTTACAACTCCAAGTGCAAAGAGACCCAGAAGCGGATGCAGGCGGAGACACTGGCACAGCCGGTGACACCAACCCAAGGGCAGCGAGGGAAGGGGCCCAGTCCTGCCTGAGCGTACACATTCCCTTCCTAAACACGTGCTGTCCTGCATCAGCGTGCTCCTCTCGGAGGAAAAAAGACATATCCATTATTCATTCTCCACTAAATCAGGGGAGAAGAGCCAATCCCCGGCCCTCCATTACGCCGTTATTTATTTATACCACATACCCTAAGATATATTAAGAATATTTAAATTTTAATACTGCAGAGGGGGAAAAAAAAAAAGTGTCAGTTCTAAAAATAAAGTTGTTTATTGAAAAGAAGCTAGAGGGAAAACCACTCACTAGTAATCCCATCCTGTCTTCCAACGCACCCACACGTTCTCTCTGGCTGGGCTCTGCCCCCGGCATTGCGCCCTCGGCTTTCGGCCCCCTCCGCCCCTCGAGGGGAGCGAGGCCACACGCAGACACGTTCCCCTTCCCAGATCTCCCCCCACCGCCCGTGAGCGGCCTGGCTGCCGCCCCTCCCCAATGCCCAGCCCCTTCCAGGTGCGGCTCCTTCCCAAGGGGAGGCTGTGCGAGCAGAGGTCTCGCTTCACCGACCTCTTTTTCAGTCTGATCCACCTCATCAGGAGAAAATAGCTGCCACCTCTGTGGGCCTTGGCAAACTAGGCTGGCTACTCCCCTTTGGCGTTTTTTTTATCTTAGGCTTCAAAAATAAAAACTCCTGTGGCGGGACCTATCTAAGAAATCTGCCAGAGACGCACACAAGGCAGAAGAGAGCCTCCACCTGCTCTGAGCAGGAGAAGACGCGGCCCTTCTGTTTCAATGTATGAGCAGACGACACCAAGAGCTAGAGGGAAACCAAACCAAAAGCAATGCGGTGGAGGCAGGGTTCGGACACAGCCCCCCCCTCCCCACGCTCTGCTCCCAGTCGAGAGCCCCCTCCGTGGAAGGATACTAACGGGAAGGTGGCGGCGGTGGCCAGCTTGGTGTAGACGGTGGTGCCGGGCGGTCCCTGGCCGTGGCAGGAGAAGAGGAAGGGTGGTGGGAGGCAGTGCTTGTAGCAGAACTCGGCGGGGGAGAGCCCGGGCTGCTGGCTCGCTTCTGGCAGGTCCGTCTTGGAGGCCACGAAGACGCAGGGGATCTGGCTGTCCATGTAGTGTTGCTGCAGAGACAGGGAGAAGCCCCAGCAAGGGGTAAGCGACCGAGCCCTGGGAGAGGGGGGGCTGCCACACGAAGGCTGAAGTCCCACAGGGCCCCTGCCAGCTACCTTATAAAGACTGGCACAGTAGCTGAAGGATCTGGGGTCCCTCAGGTCGTAGATGAAGCAGGCGACATCGCAGGCTGCGTCCGATGGCTTCACGAACTTCGTGTCGGCGCTGACCTCATACAGCTGGAGCAGGAGGGGAAAGGACGCGTGGCACAGCACCGTCTGCGCAACCGCAGCCCAGGGGTGCCAGGATGGCACCGCAGCAACACGGGGGGGAACGTGGCCCAGCCCTGCTGCAAGCCAGACACAGCAGCGATTCCCTCCTCTCCCTGACTTACTATAAGGTACTTTTCCTGGCCGTTGACCTGCACCGTGTTGATGGCGTAGAGGGATGGCTCTCCTGGGTTCTCCCTCTGGGCCTGCCAGCGATGAAAACACCGTCTCAGACAGCAGGGAGCAAGAGCAGTGCTTGGGGGAGGGAGAGCATGTCACACCGCCCCGAGCCCTGTGGTGTAACAGCCGCTTGAAGGCCAGCCGGAGCCTGCCACGAGACACGGGGCCGTTCGTAACAAGCAGGGAAAGCCAGCATCACCTCGGGGAGATACGGCTGCCCGGGAAAGGCGCAGCCCCTCCAGATCCTCGGGACAAGCAGAGGGAGTGGGCCCGCTGCCTTAGGCAAAATTAAGGATGCAAGAGCCACAGCAACCGGCCCTGCCAGCACGGAGGGCTGTGAAGCCCTTTTGCTGGGATGCTGGGGCCTGGCCACGGGCAGGGAGGTGCCATCACGCGTCAGGTCGCTCAAGGGCCTCACGGCTCTGCCTCCTGCTCCGCCGGGACGCCCTGCCGCAGCGCGGCCGGAGAGGGGAGCAGCCACTCACCGCGAGGCTCCTGCCGAGGAAGGCCTGCAGGAAGGCGGACTTGCCTGCGCCCCTGGCTCCCAGCACCTTGCAGAGGAAGACGTTTCTCTGGGTCTGGCCTTTTTCCAGGTCAATCCTCTTCTCCCGGGTCACTGGCAGGAGAGAGGCTGGGTGAGCGAGAGGAGGGACCCGAGCCGTGACAGGAGGGGAGGGCATGGCCGTACCTGTGAGGGCTTGTGTCTGGGAGTCTTGCTCCGAGAGGATGGGGTAGCCCAGGTAGCCCAGGCACTCCAAGCAGTGCCGCACATCCAGGTAAGCCACGAGCCTGGAGAGACAGAGCGCACCGGGAAGCCGACAAGGTCAGCAAGGGCTAAGCGATGTGACTAAAGGCAGGGGAGAGGGACTGAGCTTACGTCCACTGGCAGAGGAATCCATGCAGGGAAAGCAGGCCTTTATCAGTGGTGCATACCGTGTTGTAGAGCTCGGGGCCCCAGGGCACGCAGGGGAAGACGCTGAAGAAGTTCTGCAGCTCTGTGGGGGAGAGGGCTCCGTCCTGGTCCTGCCAAAACAAAGGGGAGCTGGCAGCTGAGGCAGGACACAGCCCACGCGCGCGCCGGCAGCTCTCTGCAGCCACACCAAACGTTGTCGGGGTCCAGGGAGGGTCCCCGGCACGCAAGCCACCCTGCTCGTTGCTGCAGAATGACACAGGGATGCTTTCAATCACAGAAATCAATTGCAAGCAAGGCCAGAGCTGCGTGAGCGTGCAGAGAGCCTGTGCCCCAGGGACTCCCATCACTGCACGAGAGACAGGCTGCTTCTGCTCTGTGATTGCAGCTGGAACCAGAGCCAGCCCTGCTACTGGTCAGGACTTGTCCACGCTCACCCCACAGCCCTCAGCTTCCTGGGGGCCAGCCACCCCGCAGCAGCCTGCGTCAGTCCAGCCTGGCCTTCCCCGCTGCAGGGTAACTAACCCAAGGTCTGTGTGCGGCCACCGGGCTGCTGGCCACCAGCTAACCACGTGCCAAGGCAGCACCTTCGGGCTGGTGCGCCCCAAGGCCATGCCACGGAGGATCTGCCAAGATCTGGGCACACAGGGATGTGCATCGACTCCGTGCTGCAATTCCCCGTGGCCAGAGAGCTGCTGTACCCCAGGTGCACATCAGCATCTCAATACCCAGTCCGAGCAGGTGCATGCAGATCCAATACAGCCCCTTCTCCCACGCTCCAATGAGCCAGAGTACAGCACAAATCAGTTGCTTTCTCTCCCTCTCTTCGGCCTGGCTCCCCCTCCACAGGGCTGGCAGCCGTGTGGATGCTTGGGCTCGGTCCGTGGCTGCAGGCCAGCAGCTGTGCCCGCTCCCCCTGCCACCCTGCCTGCTGCAGCCAGGCACTACGAGGGGCCACACCAGTTTGATGTTAACTCAGACCCATCCCCTGAAGGCCCAGACTTTACTGGCTGCCCTCTGGTCAAGGGTAGTGACCACAACCCCATGCCCTTAACATGCTGCGGCCATCAGATGGCCTACACCTCGCCGTGACCACCTCCTGCTCCCAAAGCCTCCAGCAAGAAGCTGTAACGGGAGCGCTGTGGCAGCGGGAAGCCCTGGAACAGAGGGGCCATCAGGAGAGCTGCTACGCCCAAACCTGCAGGCCTAGCAGAGAGCATCCCCTCGCCAGGCAGCTCCACCACGCGCTGCCCACCTTGTCGTGCTTCTCAAAGAGCCGCTGCAGGAACTGGTAGCCCAAATGGTTGAGCTCTGTCGAGCAGCCGGGGGGAAGGCGGAACCTGTTGGAAGAGACCCAAGTGAGCCTCCTCAAGCCCTGAACGAAGGGCAGCGTGCGAGCGGGTCTTCGGCCAAGCCAGATCTCACCCAGAGCACACAGCTCCCCACTCCCTCCCTGCTCAAGTCCAGTGGTTGTCACCAGGCCTGGCTATCCCTTGACACAGCCCCCTCGTTTTGGGGAGGAGCTCTCGAGGGTGCACAGTGGCCTCTCCTCGGCACATCCACGCTGCCCAAGCAGCCAGAGAGACGACGTAGCCCTCGCTCTGCCTCGTGCCCAGGGCTTCAGAAGGGCACAGCACTACCCCTGGGGTGCTTTCCACCAGCACGGGCCCTGTTGCCTCCCCGCGCAGCCTGCTGTCTGGGGAGAGGATGAGGCAGCTCACAAGCCAAACCCTTTCATTACTGCCAGATCACCACCTCCGGGGTGGCAGGGAGCAGAGAGGAGACAGCAGCTGCAGAATCAGCCGGGAGGGCTATGCTGACAGCTCGCTGCTCCCGACAGAGCCGTTCTGCCTCAGCTCAGGCAGAGACAGAACAGCCTTCAAACACCCCTTGCTGATGTCAAGGGAAGTCAGGGACAGGCCTTCATTCCCCACCTCCTTGCCCGCCTACATCAGAGCCAGCAGCACAGTCAGCAGCTCCAAGGACCATTGTATCCGTTGCCAACCCCATGTGTCAGCTCCTGCCCATAGGGGAAGGTGAGGAGCATGAACCTGACCATAGGCTAAGGGTCCTCAGCTGAGGAATGGGGTAGACCCCAGGGTGCAGAGAGGAGCCAGCAGAGGTGCTGGGGAGCCCGAGTTGGATGTCACACCCTGCCCGCCCCACGCCACGGCAGGATACGCACTGTGGGTAGAGATAGTCATCTGTCAGCTCCAGCTCGTCGTCGTATCCGAAGCGGCGAAGGATGGTCCAGGTGGTCTCGTGCCGGCCCCTCTGGATGAAGAGTGTGTTGAGGAAGAGGAAGCCTGTGGGAGAGATCAGGTGGCTCAGACACAGTGGGGCCAACTGAGCACTCAGCCTCAGGGATCCGTTCATTGGGACCATGCTTTTCCTGGGAAAACAGGCTGCTGGGACAGAGCTCTAGTAGCCACAGCAGGCTCAGGCTTGCTTTGACAAGAGGGACTAATTAGGCTTGGAATGAGAGCGGGGAGGCTCAGCTTGAGGACAGGGCCCCTTACAACGTGCTGAAGAAGATGGGTCCCTCCACCCTTTACTGAGAAGGGACACGGAGCCCTTGTGCCGTTACCGTTCAACGTCAGGCCGTTGTCCTGCACCCCATCTGTGGTGTTCTTCCATACAACCATCTTGACATCTTCCAGGGCCTGGGGAGCCAGTGGGTTTCCAAAACAGGACTTCTACCTCCCAAGAACAAGAAGATCATCATCAGCAAAGCACACAGAGAGCATAACCCTCTGTCTCGCCAGCACCCCTCTTCCCTGGAAAGGAGATGGCGTTTCTAGGAGAGAAAATCCACCCAGCTCAGGGATTACCACCTTAGACCTTGACCAAACCCCTGTTCTTCAGCATCCCAGTAACATATGACTCTCAACATCTCCAGAGCCTCCTGCTCTTCCCACTGCAGAGCAGCAGAACAACAGAAGTACTGAATGCCAACAGGATGGCTGTGTCAGGAGAAGGGCAGCCTTTCTGCCTGGCATTTGATGGAAAGGGGACCCCAAGGGCTTTCCACAAGGGACTGGGGAATCCCTCTGCTCTGCAGCCAGCCATACCTGGAAGTAGTTGAGTTCATCATCGCTAAGGATCTGGTTGTTATCTTGGTCCGAGAGGTTGAAAATCCGCGTCAGCGCTCGTGCACACGCAGGTTTCAGCTGCAAGGGACCAACCATGGCGACAAGAACAGGGCATCACCTTCAGCCTGGCCTTCCCCCTGCCTCCTGAAACCCCATGCCAGAAGCATTCCCTTCCTGCACTGGCTGGGAACATGGTCCAGCTCGGCCAGTACCACAGCCACCTCGGAGGTGGGAGTCAGAAGCAGGACAGCCCACGGGGAAGTTTTCTCCTGGACCCTTCCCACCATGGCTGCCACATGGGCTGAAACACCAGGGCTTCTACCCCAACATGCCCCTGGTCCTTGCAGATCAGTCTGGCCTGGATACACCCAGCTGGCTATGCTGCACACGGGAGAGGAGTATTTTCCCTTCTGTCGGCTCCCCCCAGAGGTACCGCTTTCCCCTTGTTCTGGCTGCCTCAGCCCAAACTTTCCACCCACCTACCCAGGGGCAAAAGCACAGCACCAGAGCTGAGCGCTGTGATGGGGAGGAGACTCCTCCAGGGGCTGTGAGCAGCCCTTCCTACCTGCTTCTCCTCGGGGTCATAGAGGGGGGCGGTGGGGTGCAGCACAGCCTTCTGGGCATAGTAGAAGAGCTCAGAGATGTTCTTGAGGTTCTTGGCAGAACACTGGGGATTCAAAGGAAGAAACAGCCCTGTAAGCGTGGACAGGCGATGGGCTGGTGACAAGGGGCAGGAGAAGGACGATACGAGCTCCCCGAGCCAGACAAGCTGTGCATCAAAGCCCAGAGCGATGTCTGTCCACCATTAGGAAAAAACAAAATGGAAACCTCTGGCTCACACTCTGACTTTGCTGCACCCATTCCACAGCCCCGGAGCCAACAGGGGCTGCACATAGCTCCGACACCAGTTACAAGCTAGAGAGCTGGAGTGGACAGACACTGAAACCCACCCCCTGTGAGGAAGGCAAAGGACAGAAAGCCTAAAACACAGGCCCTCAAGACCCAGACAGGGGTACATCTGCAGAGCAACATTAGCAGGGCAGACCTCTTCGTGCTCGAAGGCTCCCTGGCTCACATCAGACAAGCGCCTCTACCCCTCAGGGAATTTTTGCAGAATCCCCCCCTGGTTCCCTCACCTCCACGCAGGTCTCAATCTCCGAGAACTGGTTCATGATGGGCAGGATGACATCCATGGAGCTCCCCACCTGCAGGTCAGACTTGTTTCCCACTAAAATAATGGGGATCCTGGGAAAGACAGACGAAGAATCAGAGTCCAGTAGTGAGGCCATCCCTCTCTTGGTCTCAGCGCTGCCCCCGCCACGCGTGCTCCCAGGCCCCAGGCAGCAAGCTGGGGAGCCTCCCCACCCTCCTCCGCAAGGTCCACAGCAGCTTTCCTGCCTCCCACGGCTGGGAGCATCCATCTGGAGAAACAGACTGCCTGATCCCGCTGCCGCTTTCACCCAGCAACAATATGTTCAGGAGCCTTTAATCCAGCACAGCAGCCTTCTGCCTAAGCAATCCATGCACAGATTGCGGCTTCTGTGCTCCCTTACTCCCTTGGCAGCCTCTCCTCCCCGCCTGGCTGAGGAGCGATCAAGGGGGGAAGGAACCCACTCCCATGGCCCTCTGCCTCAGCCAGATCTGTGAGGGAGAAAAGCCCCCACATCCTACTGCTACCAGTGGTCTGGCCCCAAGGTGGTGAGAACCCTGCAGCCTCCAGAATCCCCCAATTCTGCACCCGCAGACCACATCACACGTGGTACCTGGAGCCCTTTTCAACTCCTCCGTTCACCATGGGGATCCACTTTGTGCGAATCTGAAAGGCGAGCACAGGGAAAGGCCTGTCAGCGCAGCCTGGGGAGGGAGAGGCAGCTCCCAGCACAGCTCCCAGCACAGCTCCCAGCACAGGCGCGGCGGCAGTCAGCAGGACCCTGCAGCCGTCTGCTCCCTGGCATTCCCCCGCACCAGCAGGCAGAGCAGACCCAGGGATGCTGGCTGCCAGCAGGATGATGCAACAAGCCTGCTGCCCCCCAGCATGTGAAGGCAACAGCCAACGTAGGAGCAAGCTTGGGCTGTGCTCAGCCTGTCTCTGCTTGCGGGGGTCCCCATAGGGCAGAAGGGCATCAGCGCCCACCCAGATCAAAAAGTCAGGGCAGCTGGGAAGGACCCGGTGCTGGGAATCCTTTCCCCTCCAGCACTGCTGCCAGAGCGGGGCCGCTCAGGGCTCTGGGGGGGGACCTGTTACCTTCTCAATCGTGGCCTCCTTGGTGACATCGTACACCACGCAGACCACGTTGGCCTGCAAGAAAGAAGCGTCAGAGCGTGGTGAGTGAGGGTGCCTGTGGTGCATTCATTGCAGCAGGGAGGCAGCCTGAGCCCCAGGCACAGCTTTGCCATAGCTGCAGGCCAGCCCCGCGGCCAGGCAGCTCCAGCCCCACGCTGCTGTCACGCTTGCACCGAAACCCGGCCGCGACGGCTGAGCACGCGTAAGCGTGCACACACACACGCAGCCCTCCAACAGTGACGACTCGCCTGCTCTACAATGGGCTGCTTGGGGTACAGACTAGCTCCTCTGCTTGGGGAGCTGCTGTGAGCACATCTGCCTCCATGCCTGGCCCCCCAGTTCCCTGCTCCCACACCTCACTGTCCCCCTGTGATGGCTCTGCCCGTGCCCCATGCTGGGCCGGCGGCCGCTGCCCTCCCCAACCCCATGCAGACAGCGCTGACACCAGCGCTTTATTTGAAGCAGACAGGAGGGATCACTGGCCCTTTCAGGAGAGAGTTTAGCGCTAATCCCGAGGACATACAAGGGTTTAGGCAGGATTTCCTGGAGCCATTTTAAGCCCCTGTATATTCTTTCTGTCTGGGTGGAGGGAGCAGGACCCCCATGCCCACCAGCCCACCTCCTTGGCTGTTAGCCACTGAGGTGGAGAGATTAAATAGCTTTGCTCATGTGCAGTGCACAGAGGAGAGAGTTTTATTATCCGTAATCAAGAGGTCCTCCTCTGTGCAGAGCTGAGGTTAATCCTAGGGCAGAGAAGAGCAGCTGGGCCCACCCCAGCCAGCCGGCTGGATTATTCCTCCGTGGCTGCTCCGAGGGATGTGGGAGCCCTTGTCCCTCCCTGTCCAGCGCTCCCCAGGACTCCAGCTCCCAAACCAACTCTTTTCTGCCACTGCTTCATCAGGCAGTCACAGGGAGCTAACGTAGGGAGCAGGGGGGTCTTGCCCAAGCTCGACAACTAATTCTCCCCTCTTCCCATTCCATTGGGAACATCCTGAGGCTAAGAGCACATCATCTGCTCAGCAGCCTCCTCCTCTGCCCGGTGGGCAGCAAGCTGCCCCCCACGTCTCTCCTTCTGGAGGCTCCCCGGAGGGCTAGGACAAGCCACATACAGCAGCTTACAAGACAGAGAAGGATTAAACAAACCTCTAAACAAACTGATAGCATTAATCCACAGATAACCAACTGCCTGCACATCTCCGGGCAGCTAATGGGGAGAGCCTGCAGCCATGTGTCACTTGCCAGCTGCAGGGCTAACAGGCACCACAGGCTCCTGTCCCACAAGACCCCCGCCCCAGCCCCACTCACCTTAGCTATCTCCTCCTGCAGCTCATCCTCTGTCTGCTCCGACTCTAGACAGGGAAAGAGAGACATCACCAACCACCCCCGGCAGTGGGGACCCCTTCCCGCTCCCCTCAGCCGGGCAGAGAAGGGGAGACGTGAGGCCAGCAGGGAGCAAGGAGGGACAGGGCCCTACCTGAGTAGTCCACGATGTGTGTGGGGACCTTCTCGGGTGTGACGTCAGCCGGGATCGTGATCTCCTCTGCACGAGGAGGCACCTGCAAAGCCAACAGAATCTGTTCCAGCCAGCTGCGACGAACGCAACCAAGAGGACAGGTGACAAAGGACTTCAGGTCCCCAGGTGGCCCCTGCCCAGCGCCCTCCCTGCCAGGGTGGGATGAGCTCCAGACCACAAATCGCTCTTGGCCCACCGGGCCGCAGCTGCGGCTTGGCTCGCTACAGTTCAGCCTTCGCACAGACAGCGTCCCCGCAATGGAACCTCCGACCGCCTCCTGGCCCCAAGCCCTCCCTTGAGATGCAGCTGACAGCACCGAGTCCCTCCAGGGAAGCTGGCTTTCAGACAGGCCACTGCTGCTGCCCCCGCCACAGCTCCGGAGATAAGCCCTCAGCACTCCCCCAGCTCTCCAGCCTGACCTCTTGGCAGCTGGGAGAAGCGCTAAGCTGATTGCACAGGCTTTGCTGCGAGAGCATGGGAAGGTGCGTGGAGCCGGTCCTCCCCCAAGCCCCCAGAGCTGATGTTTCCCAGCGCAAATGTTGCAGAGGGCACCATCTGCTCACGGGCAGCGGGAGATGCAACCTGATGGCCAGACCGACCCTGTTTCCCCATCCAAACCGTGATGGGACAGTGACCCACGGAGCTGGAGGGCACAGACTGGATGGGTGCTGCTGCGGGCTGGATGCTGCTCCTCGCAGATGGCCCGGCCCAAAGTACCCAGCCCTTCTCCAGGCAGGCACAGAGGGGCAGGGAACGTGGCTCAGCCCCTTCCAAGGGCTCTGTGCCGGTGCTGCCACAGCAAGGCCGGAGCTGGGGAGCAAACGGCCCCGCTGCACAGGTAAGGCTGAGCCCCAGAGCCTGCTGTGCTGGCGGACGCAGAGACCCCGCAGCAGCGGGGAGCAGGGCCCTGGGAGGTACCTACACCCCTCCCCAGGGGGGACAGGGCCCCAGGACAGGGATTAGAGCACAAACTGGAGAAAACACCGTTTCTGGAGTTCCATGAGGTCCTCGCAGGCTTAAGCTCACCCGAACCAGCCCCGTGGCTGTCAGCAGTCCCTGGGGAGCTGCACGCACCCCCAGGCACCCCCACCTCGGGCCGGTGCCACTGGGGACAGAGCCAGCCCGTCGCTGCCTGGCAGGGCACCCGGTGAGGGGCCCAGGGGTGCCCCTCGCCTCACGCTCACCTCTTCAGGGAACTCCTCGCCCACCAGAGCCATGATCAGAGACGTCTTCCCCACCTGGGCTAGGGAGGAAAGGGAAGACGTTGGCACCAGCCCGGCGCCAATCCCACCCGGGGGGCCCGGGGCGGCTCGTCCCGCGGGCGAAGGGGACGTGGGTGCCCTTGCCCAGCGGCAGCCCTCGGGGCGGGGGCCGGTAGAGCGGCGCAGCGCTTCAGCCCAGCTCGCCCGCGGCTGCCGGGGGGAGCCCTGCGGGAAGGGCCCCGCCCGCCGCCGCTGCCGCCGCCAGAAACGGGGACCCGCAGGGCTGGGAACGGCGGCCGGAGGGCGCCGCTCCCGGGGCCGTCACGGCTGGGGACACGACTCCCGCCCCGCCAGCCCCCCCGGGGGCCGGGGCCACGGGCGGGCCCGGCCGCTCCCCCCCGGCCTCTCCCACAGGCGAGGCCTTCCCGGCGCCGGGCGGCACCCCGCGGGCCCCAGGCCGCCCGGGAGCCCGCCCCCAGCCCCGGGCCTGCCCCCGGCGCCCGCCTTACCCTCCCCCAGCAGGAGGATGCGCACGTCCCGCTTCATGGCGGCGCCGCCGCCGCTACCGGGGCCGCCGCTGCCCCCCCCCCCCCGCCCCCCTTCCGGCCGCACCAGCGAGCGGCGGCGCAGAGCGGCGCGGGAAGGGCGGCGGCGCCCCCTAGCGGGCGGAGGTGGCGCGCAACACCCCGACACCTCCTGGCTTGGGCTTTCGAGATTTTATTAACAAAAAAAAAACCCCAAAAAAACCCAAAAAACAAAACAACCCCAAAACCACAACAAAAAACCCGCAAACGCAACCGCCCGGGCCTGGCCTGCGGGCCCGCCGCCGCGTCCGGCCCCAGCAACCCGCGGGTGGAGGGGAGGTTGGGGCTGGGGCCTGGTTGAGGCCTAAGCCGGGGCCCGGCCTGGGGAGCCCGGGTGGGGCCAGGGGAGCTGGGGCCAGGGGAGCCGGGGCCAGGACCCCCCCCCACCCCGCCGCTGGAGAAGCACCGCTGGGTCACGGGGGCTCCCCGCTCAGCCGCCCGTGAGCTCCCAGAGGAGGACGGCGCTGTGTGAGGCCGTGAGGAGATGGCGGCCGGAGAGGGCGAAGCGGCAGAGGTGGACGATGTCGTCGTGGGCAGCGTAGTCCTGTGCGTGGCTGTGGGGGCAGGACAGCAGCCTCAGGAGCCGTTCTGTGGGGAAAGGAGGGGGCTCAGGGCCGGGGAAAGGAGGGGGCTCCGCGCTGCGTGTCAGGCTGTCACACACGTCAGAATCACAGAATCATTTAGGTAGGAAAAGCCCTTTAAGCTCCCCCAGCCCAACCATTCCCCTACCCCTGCCATCCCACCCCCAAACCCTGGCCCTCAGCACCGCCTCTGCCCAGCTGTTAAATCCTCCCAGGGGTGGGGACTCAACCCCTTCCCTGGGCAGCCCCTTCCAGCCCCTGACAGCCCCTTGGGGAAGGAATTGTTCCCCAGGCCCAACCTCACCCTGCCCTGGCACAACTTGAGGCCGTTTGCCCTCATCCCATCGCCCCTTCCCTGGCAGCAGAGCACAACCCCCCCATCTCCCCCCTCCTCTCAGGCAGTTGTAGGGAGCGATGAGGGCTCCCCTCAGCCTCCTCTGCTCCAGGCTGAACCCCCCCAGCTCCCCCAGCCGCTCCCCAGCAGCCTGGGGCTCCAGACCCCACCCCAGCTCCCTTCCTCTCCTCTGGACGTGTTCCAGCAACGCAACATCTTCCTTGTAGTGAGGCCCCCAAAACTGAACACACAGAGTACAACTCTACCATCTTACACACCCCCAAAGCACCCGGCGCCAGGCTCAGCGGATGCCCCACAGCTCTGGGGCAGGTCTGGAGCTCGCCCCGCTCTCGGGAGCCGCTGTCAGAGCAGGATGGGCCCCCCTGGGGCAGATACAGCTATAGGAGCAAGGTGCCCTTGAGAGCAGGGTGCTGATCACCCCCGTGCTGGGGGAAGGTTCACTCGTAAGCAGAGATGAAGACAGCCTGTAACCCCAAGGAGTCACCCAAGTGACAAATCCTGCTCATTGACAAACAGGACTAAGCTCGTGCATCTTGTTTCTGACCTATGTGTGCCTTGGAGCATTCTCCTTGCCTGATGCACATCCCACCCGCAGTCCCAGGAGCACAGCTCCCAGGGTCTGAGGACATGGGCTGGTGCACGCGCACGTGTCTCTCGTCGAAAGGAAAAAAGGACACTTGGTTCCCCTCCTTTGCAGGAAGAACAGGAGATCCCTCCCCACGGAAGGTAACACGAGGACAAGGCAGCCCGGGCAGCAGAGCTCTCTGGTACTCACCGCCGAAGCCGACAGCCATGAAGCGTGCCGCAGGAGACAGGCTGAGCGACGTGGCAAAGTATGGCAAGGCGATCCTCTCGACTACCTGCGCTCCAGCAAGAGAAACACACCAACACCTCAGAAACCAGCAGGCAGGAGACCAGAGCCGCTGCCGTGACAGTCGTTAGGAGGGTAAAGGATTCCTCTCAAAGGGGAGGCTGACAGATGCACAGCACCTCTCAGGAGCTCGGAAACCTGCCAAAAGGCATTGACTTTCCAGAGGAGACTTGACTCAATGATTTAGAGACCGTTTGCGCTCCTGAAAGCAAACGCCTTCTCCTCCGGTGGGATGGAAAGGCAGCAGGGCGGCAGCGGGGACTGGCAGCCTGCCCAGACGCGGCCCGAGGCAGGGGCAGGGCCCTGCCACTCGCCGGTTACCTGGGCCAGGCTCTTCCCAGATGAAAAGCTGTTGCCCTGAGCAGCTGCTTACCTGAGCCCACCCCACAGCCTCAGACTTGGCTTTATGTGCAGGGCAGCACCGCCTCCCCCCACTGCACCTCGTTTGACGTGGGCACGGCCCCACAGCGGCAGAGGAGCGCCTGTGCCACCCTGGCAGGGCACGAGTACCTGTTTCTTGCGCAGACTGTAAAACAAGGCTTCCTTCTGCATCCCAAAGCCGACGTAGACCAGGGTACCGGGTTCCCAAGGACAGAATGCGGCCAGGCTGGGCGGGAGGCTGCCGAGACCCTGATGGGGAAAAGCAAAGGGAAAAAAATTGAGGCTAGCTTCTCCAGCCTGACCCAACACAGCGGGGGACAAAAGGAGAGCACAGAGGGACACCAGCCCTTGAGCTGCAGGTGTCCGAGTAGCAGGAATTTAGTATGATGGAGGCCGTTTCCTCTCTCTTGTATTGCCATCTCAGACATGCTCACAGCAAAGCAAGGAGAAACCACGTGCTGCCATAGAAACCTGAAGCAAATTGTTTACTGTCATAGGAGCGGGACACATGAGGGTCCAACAGGTTGAATTTCCACTGAGTCATTATTCCTACGTGGGCTTGAAGGTGGGATTGGGTTATGGATCGGTTTAACACAAGAAAATAGGGCCCAGAAGATAGATCTTTAGTACATCCCCGGTTCACTGTGGGGGAGACCTGTCCTGAGTTTCCTTCCTGGAGAGGAAATCCATCATTTTGGAAACAGACAGACATTGACAGAATCCAACTGCGGTATGGGCCTGGACAGCGCTTGGCCCTGAGGGTGGTGGGCTGAGGCACCACCACTTGCCCCTGCTCCCCAAAAAGACCCAGCTCCCTTCGGCATGCCAGTGTCACGGGTACTGGGGACCATCACCACGTCCTCTCCGATGCAGACCCTCCTCCCCTTTCTAGCGGGCGTCCTGCTGCCCAAATCCCACAGCTGGGTGGGAGCCCAAGGGTTCTACAAAGCGTCACAGAGGCACAGGGCTGGAGTACTTGGCTCTATGAACCCGCCGCTGGGCTCCTGGCTCTGAATATTCATGCTCTTTGGGAGCGTCAGAGCTAGCAGCGTGCTCATCCTGTGCGCTGCGCTCACTGCTGCCTGTGCTCTGTTTTGCATAGCACAGGGGTGTCAGCTCTTTGCAGATGCAGTTTTTGACTCCTCACGCTTACAAGGTCGGTGCTTTGGCACTGCTACAGTTCCCACTGCCTTCCGACACGCAAGAAAGTGCATTAACAAGATACTCTACGAGCAGCAGAACTAATGAAGATGACTCTCCTAACCACACGCTCTCCTTGGCCCCGTCCCACCGAGAGCCTCGAGGCATCCCTCCTCCAACTCGGCTGCTGCCAAGACCCGTGCCACAAGCAGGCAGGGCCTGGCAGGGGCTGGCAAGCGCCACGCTCACCTCGGGGCCGGCAGGAGCCGGGAAGCTGAGCCAGTCGAGGAGCTCGCACTTGTCCTTCAGCCAGTCGGAGGCCCAGACGCTGACCCGCCGGTCCGAGCTGGTGGCCAGCCAGAGCTCACCTCCTTCCACCCCAAAGTCGCGGTACTACGGAAGATAAAAGCAACACTGAGACTCTGGCAGTACAGAAGCTGTAAAGAAAGCTGCTGCAAGCACTAGCGTGGGGCAGGAGCTCGTGGGATCCGTAGGGGATCAGCGCCAGGATTAACCTCCATTTGGGCAGTGCTTAAAGTCACTTATCGCAATAAAATAGGACAAGGAAGCTGTGGTACTGGAATCAGCAGCACACTCCGGGCTGAAAGCCCCAGCAGAAGAGGCTGCTGGAAGAGGGAGGGGTGAGTGCCTGGCCTGAACGACACAGATCCCTTCCCCGGGGGACGTCCTCTGGATCTGCACGTCTCCTAGGGGAGCGCTTGCAGATACCGTGTGTCCCCTAACAATGTCCTTCACCTAAAACCAAGGAGGATCCCAAGCCTAGAGTTACCAGGGAACACAGCTTTGCAGCGCGGATGATTTTAAAGCCTGAGAACTTAGGCAAAACTACTCTCATTTCTGCTGCGCAAGGGAAAAAGACTCTCCACGACGAGAAGGGCAAAGGAGATGCTAAACCCATCACGCTGCTGCACAAGCAAGTCTTCCTAGCTCCACAGAGGAACCATACAAAGAGCCAGCTACACGCAGGAGGCCAGGCTGCCCAGGAACGAAGAGGGGCAAGCACACCAAGCCCTTTCTCGGAGGCACAGGGGCTGAATGCTCACAGCCTGGGCTGCTCTCATGGGGTGCTGCTCCCCGAGAGCCTGTGGTGTGGGCACACGTCACATCTGTGTGCAGCCACCAACCGCCCTCCCGCCCGCAGGCACAGCCTCGCTCAGGATTGCGCCTGCAATGCTGAGGCTTTAGCCCACTGAAGACATCCCTAGAAAAATTGAACAGAAGTCACTGGAGGGGATGGGGGCAACGAAGCAAGCTCGCTGAGCGACCCGGCCATGCTGCTGCTGCTTCCCACGGCTGCGCAGCGACTCACAGGGGACTGGCTCCCACACAGCCCCAGGGCAGAGGGTGAGGTCTCACCTCCTTCCTGGTGCACTGGAGAACAGTGATGGGGGAGCCTTTGTGGTCAGCGAGGACGCGGATAGTCATTCCGGTGCGAGGGCTGCTGACAGCCACGAGCCCGTCCTTGCCCCCCGATAAGATCATTTCTCCTGTGGGCAGAGGAAAGAAAAGAGTGGGACACTTTTTGTAGGAGCAATAAAAGCCCATAGGAGAAAGGTCCAAGATCGTGGAATACTGGTGTCCCAAAACACGTGAAAGGGCTGGGAACAACGGAGTCAAGGGCTGGGTCAGATGAGATGTCTCAGAGACACACACTAAACCACCACGCTGAAGAAGCGCCGCTGCAGACGGTGAGCAGGAGGACACAGGAACGCTGCTTGTACTCCAGCCCCTTTGCTATACCATTGCCAGTACACCTCCTGTGTCCCATTTACCATGTGCTCAGCTGGCAGAGCTACCAACACTCGTTGATACAAGTTCTCTGGCTCTCCCTGGCCCCAGGTTTTTGGGCAGGTCGCCAGCACGCAGCTGGAGCGGCCGGAGGTCAGGGTAACCCAGGCACAACCAAGCCACGCTCCCCCAAGGCAACGTCTCCCCACCGCTACAACAGACAGCCTCACCGTCTGTGGAGTAGGCGATTGCTGTCAGTGCAACGGCATGGGGGTGCATTTTCAGCTCCATCTCGGTCCTGGAAATGCTGAAGACGCGGATGGTGCCATCGCTGTACCCCGCCACTACATGCTGGCTCTCAGCTCCCCACGCAACGACGGGCTGGGGCTTCCAGGCCAGGCACTGGCAGCTCTGCAAAGGAACCAGGGCAGAGACCCAATGCACAGTGAAGGCAGCAGGACCATGCCCATCAGTGCACTAAAAGCTCCACCTGCAAGTATTTCTCCAGCTGTAGTCTACTCTGTGAGGACACAGCAGTCCTTGTGATCCCAAGAAGTGGACTGTGCCCTCTCCCATAAGGAAGAGATTGCTGCACCACAAACAATTACCTGGTTGAGCACCTGGAACTGTACCACCAGCTCCATGCTGCCCAGAGACCAAATCCTCACGCTGCCATCTTCCCCGCACGTTGCGCAGTGAGTCTCGTCAGGACTGAAGCACGCTTCGGTCACCTGCAGCAAGAATGGAGATGGGGAATGGGGGCCCTACAAATGCCACAGCCTAGAGGACATCAGCTCCTCTGCCCCTCTCATCCCCTGGGACCCCTCTCACGGGGACAAGAAGCCCCAGATGTAAAGGAAGGTGAGGTGCTTTGGTTTTGTGCTTGTCTTGGGCTGATAGCTAGGCTTGTGATGGAAACCAGTAAACCTAATCCCAGAGCTAGGACCAGGCACTGTGCAACGTAGGTGTAAGCAAAATACCTTCTCTTCACACTTTGAAATATTTTGTCTGTAGCATAAGGATACCCCAAAGCAACAGTAACATTTAAAACATTTAGACTAGATATAAGGAAGAAATTCTTTACAATGAGGGTGGTAAAACACTGGCAGGGGTTGCCCAGAGAGGGGGTGGAGGCCCCATCCCTGGGAACATTCCAGGCCAGGTTGGACGGGGTTGTGAGCAACCTGATGTGGTTCAAGGTGTCCCTGCTCCTGCAGGGGGGTTGGGCTGGGGGACCTCTGGGGGTCCCTTCCAACCCAAACCATTCCATGATTCTATGATTCTATAAAACAGTCATTCTTCATCTGGGGTTGGGTTTCGGTTTTGGTTGGTTTTTTTTTATGTTTTAGGCAAAGAAAATGTTATCCAGCGTGGATGCCCAGCTAGCAAACAGAAGGCAGGCAGAAGTCGCAGCCCTCAGGAATGAAACCTTAGTGACTGCAAACTGCATTCTTCTGCTCCAACAGAAAGGCCCAGGGCCGCTCTGGGCTGAGGCTGTTAAACACCTGAGGCTAGAGCGGGCGAGCTCAGACTTCTTGACGTGCGTATCTCTCTCTAGCCTCCTCCGTGTTGTCCTGTCAGCACTAGAGAGCCCTGCAGTTCCTTCATCTCTCCCATGGCCAGACCAGGGAAGGCTTCGCAGCCCGCACATGCTTCCCAGGGCACGGACAGCAGACGCAGCACTCGCTGCTCCGCAGGACAAACCAGCCCAGCCCCTCTAACCTTGTTCTTGTGGCCGCTGATCAGTCGGATGCTTGTGCTCTCCGGCCAGTTGATGTACCACAGGGTTCCTGCCGTGGTGCCCACAATTCCCATTTCTAGAGAGTCATCAAAGGCTGCACTGACTATCGTCCCATCGAGGGTGATCTCATGTTCTAGCAGGACAGAGCTAGACCTGGAGGAAAAGAGAACGTGAGGATGACTGCCTCAGCCCTTGGAACAGCCAC
This sequence comes from Butorides virescens, assembly GCA_017310255.1. Taxonomy (NCBI): domain Eukaryota; kingdom Metazoa; phylum Chordata; class Aves; order Pelecaniformes; family Ardeidae; genus Butorides; species Butorides virescens. The sequence goes on from JADKXX010004201.1 coordinate 21,519, forward strand.
TCTGCCTCCTTTAAATGCAGTTTTCCAATGAGCCCAGTCATGTATCTGCAGCTAAATGGTTCAGTGAGGGGCTCCTGTACATTGCACAGTGACTACCGTTGTCTTTCCACTGCAACATCTTTTATAGGAAAGAAAGAAAACGGGGAATGCAACAGCACAAGAGAAGAAACAAAGGCAATGTGTTTCACAAAGTCTCTCAAACGAGTTTGTACAAATCACCTGCACAAACTTCAGGCATGATAAACTCCACTTATTTCCAACATTAAGAGGGTTCAGCTACCTGTGGCAAAAATTCAGTAAAAAGATCCAGACAGAAACAGCAGTCACGGGATGGAGAGGGAAAGCTAAGGATGAAGAGCAACGGGAGCAGTGTGGTTGCAGCCAGAACCAACGTCTGTCCGTGCAAAGCCACCTCTCAGACAGGTCCTGGGCACTGCCAGGTGAGAGGAAGAGCATCTCAAGAGCACAGAGCGTTCTCGAGATGGGCGCAAGCACAGCGGGGATGCTGGGGCCACCACCTCCTACCTGGCTTCGGGACCTTTCAGCCTCAGCTCCTGCACGGTGGCCACGGCCCACAGGCGGATGCGTTTGGTGTTGCTGCCGCTCACCAGCCGGTTGCGCCGACACACCAGCACACCTGGGAGGCCACAGGGGAACGAAGGGCACCCGTGAATCCCCACTGCTCTCGGCCACCACCCACTCCTGACAGCCAGGCCACTGGGAAGGGCAGCAGAGGTCTTTTACAGCCCAACACCCAGCATTTTTACAGACTAAAGGTGAACCAGGAACCCCAGGACCCTGAGGAAACCCAGGTCACGGATCCGTTGCCACCCCAGGCATCTTGTATCCGAGACAGCAAGCTGGTTTTCTGAGCACAGCTGAAATGGGAGGTCTGCAAGCTCATTGCTGTTCTTCCCTAACGAGTTCCCTGTTACAGCCCTGCCAGACACCTGGGGCATCTGCACCCACCGATCTCGCCCTCGTCAGCCTCCCACGTCATGAAGCAGTGATGAGTCTCCGTGTCCCACACACAGATCTGGCCAGAGTTGGTGCCACTATAAAGAAGAGTGTCGGCACCGTAGCAGAGAGAGGTCAGCTCCACCGGCCCTAACACGTCCGGGGCAGGGGCCCGATGAACCTGCCGGAGCACGTAAAACAGAAATGTCAAAGAGAATGTGGTGCTTACCTACATCGGGGGGGAAAAAAACCCCACCAAAACCCCTCCTCCTACCCTCAAATTCATGCAGTTAATGCCTCAAATACAACTGAAAGCCACTCACAGCCAAGCCAATATCATCTCACTAAGAGAAATCTTCAGCTCTCACAGACTTGTGGGGGCAGAGCTTCCATCGCACTCACCAGGGGCTTGGAAAAGAAGGCAGAGAGGCAAACAGAAATTCTAAAAGAAGGTAAAACTGAAGATTACCTTGAGGCTGACATCAGCTCCCTGCTGCTCCAACAGCCAAAACATCACAGCTCCCTTCCCTACGCAAGCCAGTTCTTGGTGAGAAAGAGGACTGAAAGCCACGTCATGGACTGGCTCCGAGATACAAGTCGACGACATGAGTTCGTGAGTGTAGGTATTCCACAGAGCAATGGTTTGATCGCTGTAGTCGCCTAGGTTAGAACACAAAAGACGGTAGAAGGAAAATCTGCAGCCTCAGTGTCTCTTCAGGAGGCTCGCAAGCGCACACCCCGCAGGCACACATCAACTGCGTCGCTCCCTCGCTGCGAACACCGTCCCAGGCATGGACGCGGCTCCTTGCGTGCTCAGCGAAAGCTGCACGACACGATGGGTCCTCACCCGAGTTGAGGATGGGAATAACTGGCCCATAACTGGCTTCATGCTGGAGGTTGTAGCGAATCTGGCCCCGCAGCAGGGTCTGCAGCCAGCATCTGAACGGCCGATGGCTGGCGCGGTCGGGACTGCAGCAGGCAGAGCAGGTTTCCTGCTGTTTCTACACCCTCAGGAGCTACTGCACACCTCAACGTGTGCCCCACGCAAGCCCTCCAGTGACACTGTGCACTCAGGGCTAACAACAGTCTTGAAATAAGAGAGGGATGTCACCATTGCTGAGGTCAAAGCTGAGATGGGAGCTGATCTTAACAGAAGCCACCCTATCTGGGCGGCAGCAGAAGACACCGGCCTCGGTGAAGGCAAACATCCCAGACAGCTCCGGAGGACAGTGCTCTCCTGCTGCCATTCCCAGGCTCCGTGAGCTCAGTGGAGACCGTCAGCTTTCCTGCAGCCCAGACCAGAGCTGGAGGAAGGGGGGGGTCCTCTCCCACGCCTCTCCGTAGAGAACACAAAGCTCTCTTCCCCTCCAGAAAAGCTCGCTTTTTTTCCAAGGGCAGACTCACCAACCCAGAGAGAGTGTATTGCCTGCTCCGCAGGTCCTCCCTCATGCAAAACAGGAACTTACTAATTGCATATTTGTCCTTTAAATGTCCCCCGCCTAAACAAAACAGACAGCTTGAGCGTCCATCTTGTGCTGGCATCGCTGCCTGGCAGGAGGTGCTCAGTTTGAAGCCTGGCTACTTCTATGTAATTCCACCTAAGCAGCAATAAGAAGTCCAGAAGAACGCTTTCCCCTTTGCATACTATGTACAGTAACTGGAAACTATTTACACAGGCTTCACAAGCACTAGAGAGCCAAGAGAACGCCGTAACTTCGAAGAGGGGGCAATGAGAAAGAACTGAAGGGGAGCTGAGGGAGCCCAGCGTTCGTGCCTGTGGCCGAGATGCCCAGGGCATGAGCTTCCCCTCCAAATGCTGCCGACAGCACCCTGGAAGCACGCTCAGCTGTGAAGAATGCCCCTGCAGGTGGTCACTCCCCCCAGACCCCAGACCGCAGTTTTACATGCCACGTTACCCGTTGTCCCCAGGCTACCCCGCAACAGACTCATACCCAGGAGCCTGGTACACGTCTCGCAGGTATTACACATCTTCCTCCCGGGAGCTGCCTGCTCTGGGGCGAACTCCTACACCCAAGGATGTAGGGTGTACACTCCTACACTACAAGGATGATAAAGGGCTGGAGCATCTGCCCTACAAGGAAAGGCTGAGAGAGTTGGGCTTGTTCAGCCTGAAGAAGAGAAGACTGAGAGGGGACCTCATCAACACATACAAATATCTCAAGGGTAGGGGCCACGAGGACGGAGTCAGACTCTTCCCAGTGGTGCTCAGCACCAGGACAAGGGGCCATGGGCACAAACTGAGACATAAGAGGTTTCAGCTGAATATAAGGAAAAACTTCTTTACTTTGAGGGTGCCCGAGCCCTGGCACAGGGGGGTTGTGGAGTCTCCTTCTCTGGAGATATTCAAAGCCCGCCTGGACGCTGTCCTGTGTAACATGCTCTAGGAGAGCCTGCTTGGGCAGGGGGGTTGGACTGGGTGATCTCCCGAGGTCCCTTCCCACCCTTTGCGATTCTGTGACCCGTGCCTGCTGTTACCGGCATGCTCACCGAGGGTAAGGAGGAACCTGTCGTCCCGAGAGAACGCCATGGCTTGTACTTGCGTCTTGTGATGGAAGAGACTCGCTGTGCAAACCCCACCCTGGACGTTCCAGATGCAGATCTGACAACGGGAGTCTCCACTCCTCTTCCCCGAGGCAGAGGCAAGAACCTAACAGAACAATATGCTGTCACCGAGACCTTGGTAAATAATTAGAGAACACTTCATTAGTTAGCCTTAGCAACTGTTAGTCTCAAATTAAAGTGATGTGGTTGGCAAGTGAAAAATTCTGTGAGAACAACCATCAGCTGACAGCAGGAGGGAATGGTAGCAACACCCAGAGGAAGGGAACAGCCTTTGCTGTCACACCAAGCCAGCACAATGGACAGCTAGGCTCCAAAATAATTTATATTTTAATTCTATTTTCCATAACCCCAGGTCTCCATGCAGCAGGCAGAAGAAGGAATAGATAAATGGGATCTTAGCCTGGAGCGACACAGACAACACCCAGCCTGGGGCAGCAGGAGCCTCTCCTACCTGGGCATCGTGGCTGACGGCGAGCGTAGAGATCTCCTCCGCGTGGCCGAGCCAGTGATTCTGTGATCCTGAGTGCAGGTCTTCAACCACGATGACACAGCCGCAGGAGTAGGCAAAGAAGCCTGGAGGAGGAGGAGGAGATGGGCTGTTTTCACGTAAAGGCTTCGCCTACAGCACCCACTACAACCTCTATCGCAACTCAGGAAAATCTTTTTTTTTCAGTAATACGTAAAAGCTGACTCTCCTCCCAGCCTGTCAGCATCCTTCCCCTCAGGCTGGGAGCAGAGCAAAATCTCACTTCCCCTAACCCGAGCAAAGCAAAGCTGTTGGGCAGCCTGGAGGAAGGAGGCAAGATGGCCTTGGTGAGAGCTTTCCCTCCTGCTCCATCCACTCGGTAACTGAAGCCTGAGCCTGCCCGTATCCACTAGCATTTGCCAACAGCAAAGAAGAAGGGGTATTGGATGTTACCAATGCAAAGATCCCAACCCAACAGCTAGAAGATCGTAACTTGGCTCAGCACACAGACACCTCCCGCCCCTCCAGAGCCTTCCCAGGGTACCTGTGTCCGGGTTCCACACCATATTCCCTCTGCCGTTCCCGTTGTAGCCGATCACAGCTTTCAGCTTCAAGACCTCACTGCCAGCTGGAGGAGGTAAGAAACTCTGCAAGAAAAATAGACACTGGCTTAAAATAAATTCTAGAAAAGATGGCCCGGTCAGGTACATTCAACACCCCCTTACAAAAAAGCACGCGTGTGAGCACACACATGTCCTTCACCCCCACGCACCCCCCCACGCAAATTCCTGCTGATGCTCACACAACTCAAGCTCGACACGTCGACAGCTGAATACCAACGCGCACGCTTACACACCAAAAAGAGAAACTGCACCAAACCCAGGCACAGATGCTGTCAGATGGGGCACAGCCCAGGCTGGCAGCGACTGCCGACGGGCAGCTGCTGATCCTGCGGGGAAAGGGCTCAGTATTTGGGGATGCAGGCGTTCCAATGGGAAGATGGTGGGGAGGAAAAAAACCGCAACCAGGTGGAGGGACAGAGGAGAGAACTGAGGGTGCAAGCTGAGCGCAGCTTTTCTCCCAGCACCAGCGAACAGCAGAGCTTAGGAAAAGGTTGAGTTAAGTTTCTGTTTTATTATTGCTCTGTTTGTTAACAGAGCCAGAGCTGTGCCTTGACTATCTTCACAACGCTCCACGGATTGCCTTCCCCAGCCTGCTCTGCCAACGCAGCTGCTCGCAAATATGGGCGCACGATGAATCACTCCATTGCTCACTCGTCTTTCACTTTCAATAGCACATGCCATTTCCATTTCTTTTGAATAAAAATGTATGCAGATTTGCTGAACAGAAAGAGAGTTGATCACAACTCACTTTTTACTAGCCTGGAAAGAGCTGCGCGTAGAGGAGAAAGGGGAAACTAATGTTAGGAGTTTCTAATTGCACGTCAGGCCCAGGGGTGTGTTTCACAAATTGCTTTCAGAGAACAAAATGGAAACGGTTTGGAAAATCCACCTACCCCAGCCCCAAAATGCCTGTTTGCCACCCGCCTGGGTAACCGGCCCCAGCACAACTCTCACCTGGGGGAGCACCGATGCCTTAAAGCGAGGAGTGAAATGCCGGTAGGAGTCTGGGCGGACGGAGCATTGGGGCTCGGGACTTTTGGTCTCCTTTCTGGGTTCTGCCACACAAAGAAGACAACAATACCTACGGGATGCCGCTCCCGGGGGCGGTTTGGGAGCAGGAGCTCGGCTGCGGCTTGCTGTCCCTTCTGATGCTGTATACAAAGCAAAAAAAAAAAAATCAGACTGCAGCATCACAGGCACTCCTATGTGACTGGCCATGGGAAAAGCACCAGCTTTCCAGGAGCACAGGAGGAACGTCCATCTCCCCCCATCGTCCTGCCCAGCCACACCGCGCTGCAAACAGCCTAAGGGCGCCCACGCCACGTGCCCTGGGCATCGCCGCGGAAGCGCGAGCCACGCAGCTCTTCAACGCGAGCGGCGGAGGCACAGTTTTCTGTTGAAGCTTTCCAACAAGTCCTGCCTGGGGCTGAGCGCTGGCAGCAGCCTGCTTCTGGCAGCTCGCCACAAACTGCTGCAGCGTTGAGGCTGCTCGTCTATTAATAGAGACGTTGGGAGCTTTAATTTCAGCCGGGTTTAACAGAACGTGCCACCGGGAGAGGATATTGGCCCCAAGCTGAAGAGGGGCTTCTGGCATGCCCAGAAGCAGCAGCAGGGAAAAAGCCAGAAGAAGGAGCAGCCTTGGGGACCAGCACGAGCTTCCCTCCGTACCCACTTCCCTTGGTGGATCACACCCGAGGGAAGAGCCCCAAGGAACACGTCGCTGCCCTTCGTCTTCGTGTCCCGGTCTATCTGCACCATATTGATAACGATCTTTGTTTTTCAGGGATAGACCAAGCTGCCACGCAGGCCGGCACACATTGTGCCCCCAAGGAGCCAAGCTCTGTACGAGATGGGAATATCCCCAATTTACCGTTTGCTGATTCTCCAGGAGACCTCGAGCTCTCCTGCCTCACCCTGGGCCTCACAACAAGCTCCTCATTTCTGACCGACTCCACCACAAAAACGGAGGCATCTTTGTCTCCGTTTGCCACCGTCCCACTGCTGCTTGGCAGAGCTGCTTCCTCCTCCTCTTTGTCCGACTTGGAGAAAATACCTGAAGGGAAAAATAAGTGGGAGGACAGAGCCATCCGTGTCCTTCAGGGCTGCTTCACGTCTGACCGACCCTTTGATTCTGGCAGTGTCATTCTGCTCTGCGTAACAGCCCGTCTGTTCGGGTGGAGGGCAAGGAAGACATTTCCTCCTGGGCATCCAGCAAGGGATTTACCACAGCCCCCAGAGAAGCTGTGCCGGCAGCTTAGTCTATGGAGGAGAGCGGAGGATAAAGCGGTGCTGAACCCCAACACCTCTGGCTGGCTTTGTCCAAGTTAGGGGAAGGAAAGCGCAGGCTGGTCTGTCAGGCTGCGGGAAGGGGATCATGGGCAAGGATGGCTCCAAGGATGCTGCTGAACTAGGCAAGGAGTTCTTCCTAAACCAAGAGTAATTTCCCCCTTTTCTGCAAGCAGTTCCTCTTACTTTGACATCCTGCTTGGTGGACAGAGCTGACATCCAAACGTGGTGGTGAGGACAGCAACGGAAGAGGAACTGTCTGCCGAGGTGTCTCAGAGGCATCCTTTAGCTCCTGAGAGCTCCCTTCTGTGAAAAGAAAAGGGTTTGTGTAACCTCCTTCATCCCTTAGGCCCTCTCATCCTCCCGAGCTGACCGACAGCGATACCTCCAAGCTCATTTCTCCAGCTTCCTCCCCCACAGGAGAAGCCTCCTCTTCTCTGTCCTTCAAGAAAGTGGGGGACAGAGAGAGGGACAGTGAGAGCAGGGAAAAAGAAGACAGAAGAGATGGAGGCAGGGAAGGACAGAAGGCAAAAGCTGAAAGACCTACCAAGAGACCCAAACCAGCTCTGCTCAGAACGTCCTCTCCTTGGCAGACTCCCACCGAGAGGTGCTAGTTAATTGAAGACTGACTGTCCTTGGGGTTAACTAGCTGGTTAGCCCCCTGCTATCTGACCCACTGAGGGGAGGAACCACAAACGCTCAGCCCCTACCCTCCACCACGAAGAGCAGCCAAGCTGCCGGCCAGCACAACTCATGGGAGGAGGCAAACTCACCTGCTCCCGGCAGCAGAGCGGACTCAGAGGAACAAGCCCTGGAAAGGCAAGGAGACCAGCGTTACACCGAGAGGGGGATGGAGCAGGGGGAGGCAGTGCCCACCACCACGCACTTACCCATCTGGGAGCGACCCCTCCGCAGGCAGAGCCAGGAAATCCCAGAGGAAGATGGCATCTCCGACGCTGATGACGTGCCGTTGGTCCGGGGTGAAGGCCACCTGGCGCACTGGCTCCGAGTGGCCGATGTACACCTGGGAGAGAGCACGCCCTGAACTTCTCCATCACCACCCCTGTCCTGCCAGGGTGCTGGTTACTGTGCTCCCCGCACCACACAGCCAGGACCAATGCTCCGTGGTGGAAGATCCCCTCGGAAGCCAGCACCACAGAGACCAGTAGCCACCATCCCCTCAAGAGGCCAGCACCGCACCCTACAGTGCTCAGACCTAGGGTTGACCAACTGGGCTTGACCTTCACTCATCTGGAGAAACAAGAAACCCTCCAAAGTCTTATCCTAGCTCTCAATACCTCTGAAATGGGTAAATTTGGGTAAAATTTTACCCATTGGTAAAAATGGGCGAGCCATTTTCTTCTCCGGGTGGCTCTGTCCCTAGCACAGAGGTGACGCCTAGCTCGGTCCTTCGCAGAGGGTCTCACCGGGTGCGGTGCTTTGGCAGCCCCAGCCCGTGCTCAGCTCAGGGTGTTATTACAAGGTGGGAATGAATAGGGCTGCATTTCTCAGCTGCTGGGCAAACTGGGAGTGGGGACGCTGGGCCAGGTCACACAGAGGGCATTTGGATCACAGAATCCCAGGTTGGAAGGGACCTCAAGGATCATCTGGTCTAACCTTTCTGGGCAAGAGCACAGTCTAGACAAGATGGCCCAGCACCCTGTCCAGCTGCGTCTTGAAAGTGTCTTGCTGCTCTCTTTTCCAGGAATTCAGAAACTCTTGATCAGGGCAACAGCAACCCCCTCCCCTCCCTCTATGGGCAGTACCTGGAAGTTGATATTGAAGCGCATCTGATAGTCCCACACTTTGATCACTTTGTCACCAGCAGTGAGCAGGTACCTGCCGTCCTCGCTCAGCGCCAAGGAAGAACAGGACAGCTTGTGCACGGGAGACACCTGCGGACAAGGAACGGCAGCGTTAGCTGAGTTGGCTTCCTTATGCTTCAGCATGAGGACAGGAGCACGACAGCACGGAAAACCAGGACAAGCTCGGGCTCCCCCTGAGCACGACCGCACCAGGACAGCTACCTGCTGGCCACTCGTGTGTTTCTTTGAAGCCTGTGAGCTCCAGGGTGAGCTCTTCTCTCATTTAGGCTCCTACAGCGACACAAAGCGCCCAAACCCCACGAGACCTCAGTGCATGAATTCCATCAGCGTCCTACCTCTCGCACCAGTCGTCCCGTTTTTGCGTCGAGCACAAGGATTTTGTTGGAAGAAGTGGACACCAGGAGCTCGCCTCGAGGCACTGGAGCAAAGCAGACTCGTGCGGCGGAGTCCAAGGCTGTGCTGGTCAAATCGAGGACGCTGATGTCCACCCTCAGCAGCTGTGAAACAAGGAGCTACTGAACAAACATCCTGGAGCAAATGCTGCAGAAGCCTCAGGAGCCGCTCGTGGCTCTCCTGACGCGAGGCTGTGGAGCCCCCCAGACCCTTCCCTCCCCACCTAACGAGGAGCTGCAGGGTCCAGGCAACGTCCCTGCTGCCCAGGAGAGCAGCTCAAAGAGGAGTGGGAGCTGACAGTCTACAACAAGCCATCTCCAAATCATCTTTCTACAGGGGAATGAAGCTGGAGAAGAAGAAAACTTGGACTTTGTTGTTTCTATCTCACAGAATGGAAAACAAACCTTGTTGTAAGCACCCTGAGTGCTTGCAGGGAAGGGCCCGCTCCAACACGGCTGGTGCCCAAGGCCCTCGGTCCATCTCACCTAAGACAGCCTGTGGGATTGTCCCCTGCGGCACGTGCTCCCGTCCCCACCAACCCCCGGGAAGAAGGGGAGCCGGCTGGGTACCTCATCTAGAGAGCAGGCCTCCATCACGGTCACAACGTACTTGGAGGGACCCACGAAGGCCAAGAGGCGGCTGTCCCCACTGACCACCAAAGCATCCGAACCGCTCCCAGCATCCCGGGCCACCACGTTGCCTGAGGGTCACAGCAAGAGAGAGAGTGGAGAGAGGAGCAAAGCCCACGCTGCAGCCAGCAACCTCGGTGATGGTGCTGCTGACCGGCAGAGCTGCAGCTTCTCCTGCCTCCGAATCAGCCCTGGGGCAACGTTCTGGCCTAAGCAGCAGCTTCTGTTGCAGAAGATGCTACAAATTTTACCCACAACACCCAAAACGTGCAGTAAACCACCTCAAAGACGAGGTCTTGGCTCCTGACTGAATGCGCGGTGTTTTCAAGGAGAGCAGAACAAAACCAAGGGGATAAAATTGATTTTAGTGTTTATTTTTTAACAAGAAGCTGCGATAAGGAGTTGTGTGTGAATGTAAAATCTCAGCTTGCAGCCTGGGTGTCTGAACCCTGCGCAGAATGAAGTCGGTGCCCAGAAGCCCACCATGCTGCTGTCGGTCCCGTGGGCAGATAGACCCCGAAGGTCTAAAAAATAAAATCCCAGGCATCAGAGCAATTCTCTGTACTTACTCCACTACCAAAATCCCACTGTTCTCTCCCTGGAACACAGCCAGGCAGTGAACAGTTTCAGAGCACAGCCAACACACAAAGGTCCAGCTGCAGCACTGACACCAAACTTGGGTTATTTTGGACAAATTCCCTGATCTCTCCAAGCCCCTGTTCCTTCCCCACCTTCTTCAACTGCACACTTCTTGGGGCAGGATCCTCCTCTCTGCCCAACGCTGTGTAACGGAGCTCCCTTGCCCTGCCCAAGCTTGCGCTGCCGCAGCTCATTCCAAAAACCACCCATTAAACGTGGCATTAAAGTTTTCCAACCTGCCTTGCCCCCACGCTGCTTCCCCTCGCCCGCAGCTCTCCGCCTTCCCCGTTCACCAGCGCCACTCGTGCTGCCGGCAGGATTAGGGAAACGATCCAGTTTAAACAAATTAAACTGCACGTCCACAAAACGGAAAGAGTCAGGGCTATGGGCATGAATAAATCAGGAAGACTCTGCGCTGCTTCCAGGCAACGCGCTATTGAACCCAGCTCTGAAATGCAAGGTCCCTGCGATTCCAGCCCTGCCAAAACACCGAGCGAGCTGCAAGCGTTTGAAGGAGGACGGGTAGGAAGGGTTGGCGGTCACTCGTGTGTGCTCACATACGGCGTAAATACAAATGACACCGCTCGCAAGGTTCATCAGAAAATATCTCTCCGAGTCGGCTGAGTCTGGTTTGGCTTTGGTGCTAGGATGTCTGTGCTAATAAAAAACCCAAGGAAGGCAACCCACAAGCCTGAAGCCTTACCCAGGACTCTGAGGACGTGGCTTTTCTGCGCCATGCAGCTGTAAAGAGCCAGAGTTCCCTGCAAACAGGCGCTGAACATGAAATTGCCATCTGGAGAGAAGGTCAGTCCGGTGATCACAGCGCGGTGCTGCCTGAAAAGAGGCAGAAAACATGAAAAAGGGGGAGGAGAACAAACAAACAAACAAAACCCCAGAAAACAGCAGCAATGTGAGCAACCCTTGGGAACAAAATAATCAGGGGCAGGTAGAGGACCCCACCGTGCTCACGCCTGCAGCGGCCCAGGACGACCAACGCCCGCCCCGTCTTTTTGGAAAGCTGAGCAGCAAGTGCACGCTCCAGCTGGCCCTGGAGGGGACACAGCTGTGAGCTCCAGGGTGAGCTCTTCTCTCATTTAGCCTCCTACAGCGACACGCAGCGCCCAAGCCCCACGTGACACGAGACCTCAGTGCATGAATTCCATCAGCGTCCTGCCTCTCGCACCAGTCGTCCCGTTTTTTGCATCGAGCGCAAGGATTTTATTGGAAGAAGCGGACACCAGGAGCTCACCTTGAGGCACCGGAGCAAAGCAGGATGCTCCCTTTGGAGCATCCTCCGCTTCCTAGGCCAAGGCTTGCGAGGGCTCCCTGTTCAGCTGCTCTCTAGGACAAGCCTTTTCCTACTGTTGGCCAACCGTCCACCGGGAAGTTGTAAAGAAAACCCTCACAGCCTTTTCAGGTTGGATTTTACCACCCAGAGCCTCGGCGCAGCAGGCTCGCTTGGCCTGAAAACCACTCAGCTGGGACGCAAGGGCTGTTGAGCCCAAGAAAAGCGCTTTTCCCACCTCCACGATTATGGCTGTGGCTCTCACCAGGACACCCGCAGTTAGACCCGTCCCCACCCCAGTGCAGCTCCTTACTTGTGCTCTGCCAGCAGATCGGAGGCAGCCAAGCTGAAGGTCCGCACCATCCCGCTGTCAAAGCCACAGGCCAGGATCTGCTGGGTAGGGTGGAAGGCCACGGCACAGGGCATTTCCTCCGCGGCCGTGAAGTCGTACAGCTGCGGGGAGAGACGCGCCGCGGGCACAAAGCTGGATAAAGCTGTACCCGGTGCCGTACCGAACACCAAATCAGCCTCAGACCTCCACCGCGAGCTTGTCCCATGACCAAAATCTCATCCTGCCTGGATGGATGTAAAGCCCAGTGAAGTCCTGGGTCTGTGGGCATTGAGATAAAGCCCTCGGGTGTTATGTTTTGTGTTGAAAAGCAATATTCAAAAGATGGAGGAAGAGAAAATGCTTTTGTTTAACAATACCTTCAGAAGCTAAGGCCAAATTATGCGTTAAGCCAAAACTCTCAGAACTCCATACTCCCGGCTTTCTTGCCCATGATACCCCCCATGCTTCAGGGAGGACATTTAAGGGCTCTTGAACTGCAGAGCTCTGACAGACAGACCAGGCAGACTATTAACAAATGTGAGACACTACTGAGTCTCATCTCACCTACCTGCTGCATGGAGACGAGGTCCCAGACCCGGATGGTATTGTCCTGAGACACCGTTGCCATCTGCTTCCAAATCCCCTCCACCGAGAATGCCAAAACGGAGTCCTCGTGAGAGCGCATGAGGGTGTTATAGTCCCGGGACTGGATATCCAGGTAGCCCAGATTCCCAGCAGCAGTCGTGCACAAGACTTTGCGGCTGTCCGGGCTGATGCAGACAGAGCTCACCGGAGCTTCGTGCTCTGGGGAAAGACCCAGGAGTTGGCAAACTCCCCCTGGAAAAGGAGCAGCAGCAGCCGGAGCAAAGCTACCGAACCGGATTCCCATTTAGGCAGGTAATGTGCACAGGAGCAAGCATCCCACAGGATCCCAGGACTGAGCGCTGGCAGGTTTGAGCTTAGTGACAGATTAAGTCTCTGCCCTTTCTAGAAGTCCCCCGGCTCTGCTGTTATGGTGGTTTTTTCAAACAGAGTGAAGAACTGCTCTGCTCTCCCCTAATTTTTCACGGCTGGAAGAGCCACGGGTACAAGGGCACAGAAAGCACGACTGAGTGCCTGCTCTCACCCAGGAGACCCTGCCTTTCTCCTGTGAGTTACAAGAATGAACATGAATAATTGTTGTTGAAGTAAAAGACTTCCAAGCCGGCCACCCCTGGGGTCAGCAGGTGTAAAAGACTCCCTTGTTCATGAGAATCGCTTTAGGAGACGCGGCTGCTCCACAGCAGCAGGCTGATGGAGACGTGGAGCTCGGAAACACCGGTCCCAGCTCTACTCACCTGCCTCCAAGACAACGGCTGAGAAGTCCAGTGGCCACAGCCGCAGGTAGCCATCTTCCGAACCCGTGGCGCAGAAGGTTGAGGAGAGGCTAATACTGCTTATAGCGATCCCAGGGCCTGAAAAGCCAAAAAAACACGGTTAACTTGTACGCTTGAAACAAGAAAACCCAAACTGAGGGTTCCTCCATCCAAGAGCCGAGTCCAATGGTCTACCCACAGCCTCTGAAGATGCCAGGAATCCCACGGTGACCGCCGGTATAGGCTGAGGAGTCTCAGCTAGCCCTGCTCGGGACTCGGAACACGGTCGGTCCCCGTCCCTTTCCAGCACTCCTCTTTACCATCGCACAATCCTCGCCAGGGACAGAAAATTCTTACCACTTGTTACACCCTGCCGTATTTTTGCCTTGAACAGGATCCTGTGGCAAGGGATGCCCTAGACTAACTGCCTGGGATACAAACCCCTTTCATTTCCCTGCCTCAAATCCTCTCTGCAGCATAGTGAGAAGGGAGAGAGATCTACAGAAACCAGGATTTTTTGATTCGGGTGTAGAGTCCATTGGTCAAAGCACTGGCAAGAGCCAGCGCTGCTGCCAGGAGGACGCCCAAGGACATCGTTTCATCTCCTCTTGGATGTTTTCTCACCCATGAAGTGAGAACCGGAGGTACGTACCTCTCAGAGGGGCACACTCGAGATTAATTAGCTCAATTTGCCAAAGCAAACCATGCCTTAAGTTTTAAGATATCAGAGCAATCGCACTTGAAAGTGAATTCTTCCTGCTGTTCAAATTAATGGAAGAGCTGAGGGCTGTACCACTTTGTACACAGCAACAAAGATTTTTCCAAACACTCTGCACAGGCTGAATAATAATAATAATAATAAAAAAAATCCCCAAATTCATCTTTTTCATTGGTCTGCTTAGCTCTTGTTCCATCTCTACATCGAGATTCCCATCAGCAAATGAAGACCTTGTTTCATGTTTCCAAAAGCAGCGTTGCTCTGGAAGTGCCATCAGCATTTAAAATGCTAAAATCCTGTCTTAAAACGATACTTTGCTGTACTAAGGAAAGTTATTTGAGTACTTAAGAGGCAAATAGCTAGCAGTGGTCTAACCAGGCCTTAGCACTCGGGAAACAACTGGTTTATTTGATCAGAGATTTGGCATTTCTGACCCGATGAGGGCCGAGGTGCTCCCCGGCTGGTCCCCCCCTCCTCCCTGCCCGCAGACGCTCCTACCTGCGTCCCTGCCTGCCCCGTCCGGCCGCTGGCAGCCCCGGGGCGGCGCGGGCAGGAGCCGCCGCACGCTCCTCATGCAGACGTTCTTGTAGTCCACCTCCAAGACGTGGCCGCTCTTGCTGCAGACGAAGCTGTAAGGGAGAGCGAGCCCTGCTCCGGCACCCCCGGGTTCCGAGGAGCTGTGCCGGCGTGGTTTAGTAAAAACCCGGCTTGGTTCACCCGTTAAACTCCTTGCCTGATGGAAAGCAATTCTGGTTCACGGTAACCTAACGGGTCAGCGAGGTGTCCGAGGTCACCTTTCCACGCGCTACCCTACAAATTTACAGCCAAAGTCAGAGCTTCTGATTGTATTTCTTGTCCCTTTGAAACATGAATTAGCAAAAGAGCTAAAAGCTGGGCATAGACTCCAGAAAAACCTCTCTCTGCCACAGGACACAGCGCGGGGGCAAGGCAGGGCCAGCTCAGCCGACAGCCCTGCCTTTCTGGAACAGCATGGGGTAGCAACAGAGGTCTGGCTTTGATGGCTAAAATACAACAACAACAACAACAAAAAAAAAGCATGTATCTGCCTATACGCAAGATGACGGGTACCACACTCCTCCTGCTGCCACCAGAAAGCTAACCACAAGCCTCGGGCGGCGGCGAGGTTCACTAAACACGGCAAAACATGGGTATGGCAATAGGGAAGAGCCATTTCTTGGGCTATCCTGCCAGCAGCCAAATCTCTTTTGGGAAGCAAAGCGGGCGAGGAGGGGAAAGGCTCTCCCAGCTCCAGGAAGCAGCCTGGATTTTGCAGGGAAACCCCAAGGCAAAGGCCGTGCTCACGCAGAGGAGGGGGAAGGAGGACGCCGAAGGCAGCCAGAGCCGTAGAGCTCCCTCCCAGCAGGCTGCCCCGAGGACGGGTGACGGCGCAGCCCGGCAGCCCCTTACAGCGTGCGGTCCTCCGGCTCCCGCTCGGCCGCGTGCCCCTCCTCGAAGGCCAGGTCGGTGAACTCCAGGGAATGGTACTCGCCCAGATTGACGGGACACGAGCGCAGCGTTCCGCTCCGCACTCGCCACAGCCTGATGTTGTCCCGGCCGCACGACACCATCCTGTCCCGGGAGAGAGCGCGTGAGGACCGGGGCAGGGCTCTCCAATCCCCCGGTGAAACATCGGTGCCCCAAGGGCCACCAGCTGACAGCAAGGACCGAGAACAGGAATGGCAACCGGACGGCTGCAGCACCGCGATTCCCCCCCTAGCTGTGTCGGAACCAATGCTTTGGATTTTTTTTGGTTTTTTTTTTTTTTTTGCACGCTACCTGGTATCATCAAAAAAAGCAATCTTCAAGGCCTGGATGTCCACATCCGTGTGCGCTTTGGCCAGCATGGCCACCTCTCCACCACGGGTCACCCGAGCAGTGTTCCACACCACCACCACCTGGAGCAAGAAGACACGATGTGGCTTGAACCTGGAAACCTTGGCAGCAAAGGAGCTTCTCATCACAGCAGCGGACGAGCTGCAGGTACAGGAGCCTGCTCCGGAGCTCGGCACCAAGTATCCATAACAGAATTGAAGCAGGGGGGGAAAAAAATTCTCTCGCACAGGGGGTTTAGGACAGTCCAACAGCTTTGCTAAGCTTCAGGGCAATATATTTGTCTGGCGTTCATAATTATAGGTTCTAAATCCCAGGGCTGCCTGGCAACGGGGCTTAGACTTGGAAAGCAAATCCAGAGAGGAGCGGGAATTCTGCCTGCTGAGATACAAGAGCTGCACCAGGGCTGAGCCGGTAGCGCGCGCCCGGCCGCACCGGCTCTCCCAGCACTTTGCTCTGACGCAGGTTTGCGTGGTCACGGTGCCCAGCGTGAGGGGCAAGAGCCCAACCCTTTCCCCAAAGGAAAGGAGGAGATGGGTGAAGAAATGCAGGTGATTTGATGCTCTCTGCATTCCAGAACAGCGTTAAAAACAGACCCAGCAGCACCTCGGAGGCTGGGATGGGCTGCAGCACCACCCTGGGAGAGGTACCCCCACCCCCCCTCCAATTCTCCCATCCTGCTTTCACCCTATTGATCCCCCCTCCCTAGTTTCAGCTCGCCAGCTCCCACACAGATCACAAACCACTGCCCCGTGCCAGGAAAATAAAGAAACCAGAACGCTGTTTGTTTTTTCCTGTGGGCAGTACGCCGTCAGCGATGGCACAGCTAATTGCTGGCGGTTGGCAATAAGGGATCAGTGGATGCAAACCACTCCCCTGACAAAGCAAAACTCCCAGTCCCAGGAAACAATTTTATTTTTGACTGCTACCCATGGGATCTGCGTCATCCCCTAGCTACATCAGTGGGTGGCAGCTTCAGCGCCCAACATCCCCGCCAGCAGCGATGCCTGCGGCGCTCAGACTGAAAGGTTAAACCTCGCGTCTCACCCTAAGTGCTATAAAAAGGGGGTTTGGGGGCTCTGGTCCGTGCTGAACCTTCCATTGCAATTCCCCTTCCACCGCTACGCGCTTGCAAGCCTTCCAGCTCGAAATACCACAGGAACGTGTATAACCCCCCGCCCACTGGGCCAGAACGGCCGCGGAGGCGGGCGGCAGCGAGAGCCTGGGGCGATCCCCGCGGGGCGCGGGCACAATCCCGCAGCCGCCGCCTTCACCGCCCCGGCTGGGCTCCCGGCTGGCACCGCACCAGGGACAGCAGCAGCCCCGGAGCTCAGCCCGAGCAGGTCCCAGGCTGCTTCCGAAAGGGTTCATTCGTTTGCGGCGGAGGATGGTGCACGCCAACAGTCGCGAGCATCGGGTAGAAGGGAAGTATTTTCTAAGCAGCTAATGAGAAAGGGATCTCCCTCTGGCTACAGAGAAGAGCGTCTCTAGCAAAGCCCAGAGCAGAGGTTTGTCTGCAAAATAAGCACGTGATCTGGGAGAACGGCCACCTCGTGTTGCTCATTCGCACCTCCAAACCCAAGGTTCGGTCCTCACCGTTTTGCCGTGCCCGTCCTTTCCGACGCCACACAGAACGGCTCCGCTGTAGGAAAAGCTGCAAGAAGAGGCCGGCTGGTGAAACCCAGCTCCTTGCACCCCGAGTGCGTCCCAGCGGGGAATAAAAGGGGACAAGCTCAGGGTACGGGGAGGCAGCAAGACCTGGGGGATAAGCTCAGGAGGGAGCTGGCAGCGTGTCGGCTGTGCCAGGCCAGCCGCCAGCAGGTCTCGGCGATAAACACAGGCAGCTGAGGAGGAGCTGTAACTCACCCCCAGTTATCGCACGCGAATAGCGCAGAAAAGCTGCCGTGCCGCAACGCTTAGCCCACCCCAAGGCATCCCCGCGCCCAGGCTGGAACCCACCTCAGGGACGAAAGGGAGCGGACGTGGGGTTTAAACACCGAGAGGCAGCTGCCCGTCGGGAAGTCCCAGAGTCGCACCACGCTGGGGGGACCAGCCTGCGCGGAAGCCAGCAGGGTGCTGCTCCCGTTGAAGGCCAGCGCCGACACCTGCGGGAAGCACCGGGTTTAGAGGAGAGCTGGGACCAGGGGTGCATAGAATCATAGAATGGTTTGGGTTGGAAGGGACCCCCAGAGGTCACCCAGCCCAACCCCCCTGCAGGAGCAGGGACACCTTGAACCACATCAGGTTGCTCACAGCCCCGTCCAACCTGGCCTGGAATGGTCCCAGGGATGGGGCCTCCACCACCTCTCTGGGCAACCTGTTCCAGGGTTTCACCACCCTCACTGTAAAGAATTTCTTCCTCTGATCCAGTCTAAACCTACCCTGGTTCAGTTTAAAGCCATCCCCCCTTGTCCTGTCCCAGCTGGCCCTACTATAAAGCTTGTCCCCCCCTTTCCTCTGGGCCCCCTTTAAGCCCTGACCGGCCGCACTCAGCTCTGCCCGCAGCCTCCTCTTCTCCAGGCTGAACACCCCCAACTCTCCCAGCCTGGCCCCACAGCAGAGGGGCTCCAGCCCTCGGAGCATTTTAGTAGCCCCTCAGATCATTTTAGTAGCCCTCCTCTGGCCCTGCTCCAACAGGTCCATGTCCTCCTTGTGCTGAGGGCTCCAGAGCTGGACGCAGGGCTCCAGGGGGGGTCTCCCCAGAGCAGAGCAGAGGGGCACAATCCCCTCCCTCGCCGCTGGCCACGCTTCTCCTGATGCAGCCCAGAGTACGGTTGGCCTTCTGGGCTGCCAGCGCCCATGGCCGGCTCATGGCCAGCTTTTCATCCCCCAGCACCCCCAAATCTCTCTCGGCAGGGCTGCTTTCGATCCTTTCTTCCCCCAGCCTGTATGGATCCTGGGGGACAAGAACAGCGTTGCTGTACGGCTGTGTAAAGAGAGTTATGCTCACCTTATCCGTGTGCCCGATGAAGAACCTCTGCTCTCCAGTCTGGATCCGCAGGGTCACTATAACGGCGTGGCAGGGGTAGACCACCGCAGCGTTGTTCCAAGTCCACAGAGCCTGCAGGAGAGTGAGATGGGAATGGGAGGGAGGGCTGCAGATCCTCCAGGGGTGCCCCAGGTCCTAGGCTGGACCTGCAGAGATTCCTTTGAGAGGAGATCAGCTGCGTGCACGCAGGCGAGAGGATGCTCTTCCACACAAGTACTCTTCTAACTCCCAAAGGAAAACCCAGAGCCAGCCTGACACCCTGCTCAATTCAGTGGCTTTACTGTACCAGCTCTACTACATGAACAGCAGGTAGACGAGGGGGAATGGTTTGAAGTTGTGCCAGGGCAGGGTTAGGTTGGACATTAGGAAAAACTTCTTCACTGAAAGGGCTGTCAGGCTCTGGAATGGGCTGCCCAGGGAGGTGGTTGAGTCCCCATCCCTGGGGGGATTTAAAAGAAGGATGGATGAGGTGCTGAGGGACAGGGTTTAGTGGTGGGATGGCAGGGTTAGGGTAAAGGTTGGACTCGATGATCTTAAAGGGCTTTTCCAACCAAAGTGATTCTATAATTCTATTCTAGATGGAAAATCTTGTTGGTGGCAGAGCCTTGAATGGCTGAACCAAAACGACCCATTCTCTACCCTAACCCAGGCCGCAAGCTGGGCGCCTGCAAGGCACAGCGCCCCATGGGCACAGGCCAAACCGCAGCCCTTCCTTTCCAGACTCCTACAAAGTGGCTCTAATTTTGAACGTGTTAAAATGCAGAAGCCACGGGATCTAAAAGGCCCCCATGATTTCTAATTCACCATCGTAAGAGCAGAAAGGCCCATGCACAAACATAAGCTCGTGCCTGTCTGCTCTGGGATGTTTTCCCCATCACGAAGTGCAGGAAGGGTGGCACTCGGCTGCCTTTCACACCTCCAAAAAATAAATCAATCTGGGATTACACATGAACTCCCCAAACCATCCGAGCTACTGACCCACTTGGTGCTGCAGCCTCCAAAGCCAATAATCATCCTCAGCTTCAGGATGGGATCTGGTAAGAGCCTCTGGAAAACAAAAAACCCAACAGACAGCACGGTCACGTTTGGAGCCAGACTGAGGTCCTCTGCCCACAGGGCCCCTCTGTCCCCATCGCTCCCTCCCCTCCAAAGCAGAGGCAGCTTTGGCTTCTCCCCTGTCAGAGGGGATGGCTATGGAGTATTTAACTTGGCAGAAGTCAAATCTGGAAGGAGGAGCTGGGATTTCCCGGTGTTAAGCAGCTGGGGGGTTCCAGCCAGCCCTTCCCAGCGCCCTGGCGATGCCCAGAGAGCTGGCGGCTGCTGCGGGGGGGCCGGCCTCTTACCCCGCGGGCGGGGGCTCTCCTGCTGGATGGCACAGCTGCTCCAGGGCCCTTCCCGTACACGCTCTGGCCAAACGAGTAAACATGTGTTATTGGCAAGTATAAGGTCAGTGCATTCGAACACAGGGTCCCTCTTTCCAGGCAACGATGGTACTGGTGGAAAGGAGAACCGCTAGTCAGCAAAGTAACGCCAGCAAAAGGAAAGGCTGAGAGAGTTGGGCTTGTTCAGCCTGAAGAAGAGAAGACTGAGAGGGGACCTCATCAACACATACAAATATCTTAAGGGCAGAAGTCACGGGGATGGAACCAATCTCTTTGCAGTGGTGTCCAGCAACAGGACTAGGGGCAATGGGTACAAACTGAAACATAAGAGGTTTCAGTTGAATATGAGGAAAAACTTCTTTACTCTAAAGGTGACAGAGCACTGGAACAGGCTGCCCAGGGAGGTTGTGGAGTCTCCTTCTCTGGAGATATTCAAAGCCTGCCTAGATGAAGTCCTGTGTAACATGCCCTAGGAGAACCTGCTTGAGCAGGGGGGTTGGACTGGGTGATCTCCCGAGGTCCCTTCCAACCTTTGCAATTCTGTGACTCCCTAGGATCAACTGGATTAACTCCAGCCTGAAGCTTGCATTCCCTCTGCCGCTTCTGCTGGGCTCAGAGGCATCAGCCGTAAGCATCCCACAGCCCCCCTCGGGCTGCTGCGGCTCCCCAGCGCTTCACCCACCTCCTCTGAGCCGGTGTGGACGGCTCGGACGGTTCGTTCGCTCCTCTGGTAAGCGTACACGTGGATGCCACCATCACTGACTGACGGTGACTGCCCAGTGTCCCCCGCACTGGGCGGCTTCTGGGTCTTCGCTAGCTCCTGGTCCCCAGCAGGCACAGCTCTCGGAGGCCCCGGGGCTGTCAGATGAACCTCGGGGATGCTTTTCGTAATGACGGGACACCGACGTGGCACCTGAGAAAGAGCAAAGCCTCAGGCAGAGATCAGCCCTCCTCCCACCGCCTTCCACCCACCGCAGAGACCCCCACGCCTCTCCCCAGCGACTTCACAGCGTTACACACGAGGGTGGAGCAGCGTGGCGTGGGGAGCGTCCCTGTTGGTACATGGGTACGTTATCCAGGCACTCTCCTACGCTCCCAGAATTGCCTGGGCACCGTTCACCCCCTCCAGGCAGCAGACCAGAGCCCCGGGAAAGATCCAGCCCCCCAGAGAGCCTCCGGCAGAGCTGCCCTCTCTCCCCTGAGCAGAGGAGCTCGGCGCAGCCCAGTTCCAAAGAGCAAAGCGGTTGCGCTCCTCGTTTTCTCCCTCTCCCTAGCATGAGGACGGCTTTCCCCCACGGATGGGGTTCCCCCACGGACGGGCTCCCCCCAGTCCCCTCCAAAAGCCCACCACCACGCTGCCTGCTAAGCCAGCCTGAGCACCGGCTCCTGCGTCGCTGCCAGCGGGGAAGGGGAAGCGGGCAGTGCGGGCAGCTGCCTGCAATCCGGACTCCGCACACTGCTCTGCTCCCTGGGAGCACCCAAGTGAATTCTCAAGCCTCCAGTCCCCACTTCCTATCTCTAATTTGAAGACACAACTATTTGCTGCCTCGGCTGAGACAGGGAGGATAGATATCTGGAGATTACTTGGTATTTATCCCGTCTCCGCTTTGTGCTACGCCAGACTGAACCACCCAGTCGTTGACCACGGTCAACAGACCATGCCCCATCAGGGCTCTGACCTGCCGGGACCAGATGTGAACGACAACGAGCAGCTTCTACGTCCCAAATAAAGGAACTCACAGACAAGACATGGGGGAAAAACTCTCTGGGAGGCAGAAAGGAAGAAGCTGCAGCCTCCTCCAGGGTGCACTTACAGCTTTGGGACTGGTTATCTGATGGACGAGGGACAGTCGGTCACGGACCGCTTTGGTGAGCGTCACCGGCTGGGGCAGCTGGCGGACGGGGTCCTCTGAGACTCGGTCACCTGGGTGACACGAGGAGCGGGTTGGGCTCTTTCGGAAATGCAAGGCACCCACCCAGGGTGGCCCAGCCTGGGCTGCTGTCCCCAGCCTTCCCACCTGCCACAGGACCGGGGCAGCTCTTCTGGATGGAGTCGTACGGCAGCTTGGAGCCCTCAGATGGGAACCTGAGCAAAATCAGAGGAAGGCGCCGTGTAAATCGGGATGCTGCGCAGGCACCCGGGAACCTCACGTGGGAAATTACCACCTAGCCCAAAAGCCTCTTTGCTGTCTCCTGTAAGATTCCTCCTTTTGCCTCTTCCTCCCACAAATACAAGGATACTGAAAGATACTGAAGCATCCCCCAAGTCCGACCTACACTGGTACTTCCCAAGGCTTAGCTTAGTGTTGCACTCTTTAGCCAACGCCGCTAAGCCGATGACTGGGATGAGCAGCAGCTTGTGACCGACACGGTTCTCTGGCAAAAACCTCACCGCCGGTGGGAGCCCAGCACCGAAGCCGAGGATGGTACGCTTACGTCCACCCCCAAGGAGGCGTGACGGCCGACGGCAGCGCAGCGGTCCCCGTCAGCCTGCCCTTGAACTCCGCAAGAGGCCGACGCGCTCCCCGGGAATGGCATGCGCAGGAGAAAGGCTCGTGTCGCTCCCAGTTAGCCACGGGAGCAATCCCAGCAAGAGCCCGGTGAGAGAGAGGACCGGGGTCCTCTCTCCGCACTCTGCGGCCTTTTTCCTACCCCAAAATATCACCCATCGGCAATTAAGCTTAGACCAGGGCAGACGTGCTAACGACACCTAAATGCTGGGGCGACCAAAACGTCGCCGCTCGAGCCCCAGGTTTGTCCGGATCCGTTGTTCCTTAAGCGGTGTCACCCACCCTGCCTCCCCCCGGGGGACGGGGAGGTCTCAGAGCCGCGGTGGGGTCAAGCGCGGCCGGGAGCAGCCGTACCTGATGTAGTCGTAGAGGTCGTGCCACTTCTCTCCCTTGGGCACGGGGAAAGCCATCTCCCGTGGCATGGGGGCGACCCCGTGGCAGGCCAGGGCGCTTTGCCGGGCCTCGGAGAAGGTCACGCCTGGCAGCAGAGAGGGGAAAAGGAGTTCAGTTCTGCAAGGCCGAGATCACGGGTTCGGCACAAGCCGCTTCCCTGACAAACAACGGTCGCAACCCCGAGGTCCGTATCGAACCGAGACACCTTTGCACGGGAATATTCCCGGAACTCGCACAATATTCCTGGTCCACAAAAAAACCCAGAGCATAAACCCTTGGTGTGGAGTTAGAAATCCCCCAGGCCCAAGGGAATCCGCTTCATTTTCTGTTCGGCGGGTCAGCAGTTTCATACATTAAAGGCTCCGTTCTCATTTTTTTGTCATCTTTCCTTCCCATGTTTGCAAGTTCACGAACGTCTTTGAGACATCACAAGTTTCAGGAACCTGAAAACTGCATCTTTTTCTCCCCCCCCCGCACTGATGCTTTCCAGCGGGCCATTCGGTTCAGGCAGATTTCCAACAAAAAAAAAAAAAAAAAAAAAAAAGGCAGAAACCAAGGTTTTGACTGAAATCTCTCTGCCATGCTGAGCAGGCGGATAAAAAAAAAACAAAAAAAGCAAGCAGGTTGGGAGATTTCTGAGCCAAAAACCCCACAGGATCTTCCAGCAGATAAAAGCACGGGCCTCGCAGAAGCAAGGCTCGGTAACTTCCATATTTTTTTTCCCCTGAAAACAAAGTTTCTAACCTCGGTAAGATATTTATCTTTGCTGTTATTGTTCGCTTTTACAGCCGGGAAGCGTGAGGACCCCTTCCTCCAGCCGTCGGGGGATCGTATTCACCACCACACGCAAAACTTAACAGTACAAGCAAGCCTTTTGCCCTGTCTGCTTCCCATCCCACCTGCCAGGGCTGGCATCGCGCTGGCAAAAGCGGCTTTAAACCCGGCCTGGACGGGGGTTTAAGCCACAAGAGGAGCCGGAGGCCATCCCCGCGGTCACAGCTCCTCACCGGGGTCGAAGAGCAAGTCGCTGGTGCAGAGGTTTTTCACCAGCAGGTTGGAGCCGAGCTTGACGCCCTTCAGGTGGCTGTAACGGCGGCTGAGGTAGAGGGAGAGGATGGAGCGGAGGTCGAGCACCAGGCAGGTCCAGCGCACGTCGGCGGGGGCTGCTCCCGGGAGATCTGGGGAGGAAAGCAGCAAAAGGGAAGATGGGAAGAGGCGCTACGGACGCGCACCTTGTGAAACGGGAGACGCGAGATTAACGCGTGTGGGTAAAAAGCATTGACCAGGAGAGGCTCCCGCCGGGGACGGCGCCTCCGTGCCGAGATGGGAGACGGGAAATTGCGCCTCGGAGCGGGGAGAGGGGCAGGGAGCAGCCCCACGGCCTCCGTGGGCCCACGCCTGGCCTGACACCGCACCGGGGACAGGGGACGCCCCTCCCGGGAGCTCGGCTTCCCAGCTGCTCGGGCCCCTTCACCCTCCTCAAACGCATCGGGTCAACTTCTGAACTCGATTTATTTTCTAACAATTTATTTCGGCAGCGATGCCCCAGCCCTGACCGCGCCACGAGCGCTCCTCACCGCGCCTGGACGTCCCGGCGCCGCGGTCGTACGCCGAGCCCTCGGCCGCTCCGCAGACGAAGGGGAACTGCAGCCAGGTGGCTGTGGATTTGAATTCCTTAAAGAGGTTGGAGAAGGAGATGCGAACCACCTGGTTCTCCTGAGCAGACAGACAGACAGACAGACACGCAGAGTTTCAGTCACCCCGCTGGCTTCAGCAGGGAAACGCTGCGGGGCGGGAGGCACGCGGTCGCGTCCCTGTCCCCAGCGGGGATGCCACGGGGATGGAAACCCTCTCCGGCCCGGGGTAACCCACCGGCAGCCGCAAACACCGGCCAAACTCCTCACCCCCGGGCGCAGAAGACCCCCGCCCCAGCCCTTCAGTCGGGCCACACCGCTGACGAGGGCGGTTTAACGAGGCCGCCCGGTGTCACGTACCTCGGTGGTGACGTCCAGGTGGACGAGGAAGTGCTTGCGGGGCAGGGGCCTGAAGAGCAGGTAGAGGTAGCGCCCGGTGAGCCCCAGCGACTGCGTCCCAGTCCGGGGCAGCTGCAAGTAGCTGCTGGCGGGGCCAGAGCCCCGGATCCGGTAGACGGTTCCCTTCAGCCTCGCGTCCTTCCGAAACCACGGAAAGGGGGCGATCAGTGTCCCCTGCCCCACGGTATTGGTGCCCCCCGCCCCCCCACCGTTACCGGTGCCCCCGCCGTTACCGTGAGGGCAACCACGTCCCCCTCCTTGGCGGAGCGCTTCCACTCTTCCACACGAAAGTGCTTGAAGACGTTCAGGTACGGGCACTGCCAGGCTGCCGGGACCGGCACCGGGGTCGGTGGGGGGCCGGTACCCCCACCCCGGAGGCCCCCTGTTACCCCCTGTACCGGGGACCCCGCTGGTGCCCCCGCGTCCCGAGGTCCCCCGCCCTGTTGGCATCCCGTTAGCTCCGAGCCCCCCCAGCCCCGGTGCAGCCCCCGGTACCTCCGTGCCCTGAGCCCCCCCAGGCCCGGTGCAGCCTCCGACACCTCCACGCCCCGAGCCCCCCCCACCCCCGCTGGCGCCTCCGTTTATCACTGTGCCCCGAACCCCGCCCCAGCGACACCCCCGGTATCTCCGTGCTCCGAGTCCCCCACGTTCCGCTCCGGTGTCGTCCCCGAGCCGGGTGACGCCCCCGGTACCTCAGCGCTCCAAGCCCCCCCCCCCCCCCG
>JADKXX010004202.1:0-33281 GCA_017310255.1 Butorides virescens
CCTCTACGCCCCGAGCCCTCCCCGCTCCGGTCCCGGTGCCGCTCCCGGTGCCCCCCCCCCGCCCCGCCGCTACCTGCCGCCATGGCGCGCGTTGCCGGCTCAACCGTCCCGCGCGGCCGCCGCCAATCCGCGCGCGCCGCCCGCCGCCACGCCCCGTAGGGCGGGGCGAGTGCACATCACGTGATCCCATAGCCCCGCCCCCCCGGCGCGCCTCTGCCCGCCCCCCCCCCCCAGCCGCAGCCGCCGTCGCGCGTGGCCGGGGCCACCCCCGCTGCCGGCGGCTCCGGGGCGATCGCAGCAGAGGCGGAAACGGGGACTCGGGGCGCGGGGGTTTATGTGGAACGGGGCGGGGGGGGAAGGGGCTCAGCGGGCCGGGTCGCCGAGGCCGAGGCGGTGCCGGGCGGCGTGGATCTCCCGCAGCAACGCGTTGTTCCTCGGGCCCAGCTGCGGGGAAGAGCCGGGGGCGGGGGGGGGTGTGTGTCAAGCAGCGCCCGGGCCGGCGGGTGCGATCCCCCGGTGTTCCCCCCCATTTCCCCCCTCCCCCCCATCTCCCTCCCCCCCTATCCCGCAGCGGTCAAATAAACCTGCGGGGTGGAAGGGCCAGCACCCCGCCATGCGGGAACGCTACGGGCCGGCTTCCTTCCCGCTTGCCCCGGCTTCCTTCCCGCTCGCCGGTGGCCTTGCCCTTGCCTGCCGACCCCATGGAGGCACAAACCTTGACGGCGTATTTGTAGCACTGCTCTGCCTCCAGCTGCCGGCCTCCCTGGAGAAACGACACGAGAGCAGCCGGTGAGGAAACCGTCCCACGCTCGGTGAAGTAACGTCCCGTACGCCAGCGCAGCGCGATGGCCGTGTCCCGGGGGGCATCGCGGCGATGACAGGCGCTGCTTCTGAGCAACGGTCCCCAAACTGTTTTTACCACCGAGATGTACAACGCGTTCTTTAGGCAGGGGAACCACCCGTGAGAAGCCCCCCGGCTCTGGGGGGGAGCAGCTGCCCGGCTGGGCACTCACATGCAGGCAGATGAGGGTGAGATATCCCCACACTTCAGCGTTGGCGTTGTTTAGGGCATTGGCTTCGGAGAGAGCGTCCTCTGCCTCCACCATCTCTTCCAGCTTGAGGGAGAGAAGGAGAGGCGTGGAGAAAAGGCAAAGGTGAGGCAGAAAGGGCTAAAGAACCAAACGGCATCTGCTTGAACAGCCGAAGAAATCGGTGCAACCAAAGCATCTAGCGCTCCGGTCTGGAGGGCAACCCACTCACCCCCGTGGGAGCACACGCTGTGCTTACAAAGCAGCCCCCAGCTGTAAGGAAAGCCGCTGGGAACAGAGTGGTCCAGCTCCACCAGGAAACACAACTCCAGTCCTGATCCCCATCCCCGCTGTGCCGTGGCTCCCGGGAGGCAGGGGTACCCGCTGGTGGGCTGCAGCCGGCCCCCAGGCCAGCCCTCGCCTCGCTGGCACAGGCCAGCAGCCTCCCAGGAGGTGTAGGGGGGAAACGGGGGTTCTTGTTCCCGATCCCTCGGGCAAACTCCCCAGGAGGCGTTCCTTTGGGAGGCACCATGCCGCTGGTGGCTGGGTGTCCTTGGCAGCCCTTCAGAGGCGCTGGGCTCCTTTGGGCAGGGAAAGCACCAAGATTCCTCTCTGCTGACATTCCTCTCAGTTCCTTCCCGGTGACATGCCGGTCACGTGCAGGCAGGCACCGGGAGCAAACCCCGAGCCTGGATTACGTGCTCGCCATGACGCCCTGGGGAAGGGGGTGCTGGCAGTGGGACGAGGGGGACGGGGTTGCTGCTCCCAGGGCAGCTGCCAAGGGTGACTGTCCTCTGACACCTCCCATACGAGCAGCCCAGGGCACCACGCTGGGACTGTGACAGCAGGAGCGTTGGTGTCACAGGCAGCTAAGCTTTACTTCAGTAAAGGGGATGGTGCAGAAGCGAGGCCTGCGTCCCGTGCCCCAGAGCCACTTGAAGCGCAGGTGACTTGGAGGTGACCACACTTACCCTGTAGCAGGCGATTCCCACCCCCAGCCAGGTGAGGCAGGACGCGGCGTTCTCGCAGGCGAGCAGGTAGATCTGCTTTGCCCGGCCGTACTGCGGGGAGAGACGAGCGTCCTTCTGTCTGCATCAAACACGTCGCTCCGCAGACAAACACCCCCCCCCCCCAGCAATTTGCCAAACACCCCAGCTCCCGTGGGGGTCAGACACCCACCGTCCCCCACCGCTGCTGGGGGGCTGAGAGCCTGCCCGCTGCCCCCAGCGTGGTGGCTCTGTGCTGGCAGGTGGCAATACCAAAATGTGGGGGTCCCCCTCATCACTAGGATGAGGAGAGCAGCGCCCCGAGACCTCGCTGCTGAGCCTGGCACAAAGGAACGGGGCAGGTCCGTGTGCCCAGGAGTTGAGCACTCCAAGGTTTTGCCGTGTTGTGAGATCTTGGCTATAGCTACAAATAACGGCCTCTTGTACCTGGGGTCTGGAATCTTCTGCTATGTGTAAAATTCCCGTCCGCCGCTCCTGCTGGCTCCTCACCTCTTTCTCTTCCAGGTAGATGGAGCCCAGGCGCAGGTAGACGAAGTGCATATCCGCAGCGTCCTCCACGAAGCTGATGGTTCTCTCGTAGCACTCCTTTGCCTCGCCGAAGTCCCGCTTCAGGTAGCACAGGTGCCCTTTCTGAGCCCAGACGTTTGGATTCTGTGCACACAAAACCAGGAGTGAGACGTGGCTGGGAGACGGGAGGGAGAGAGACCTGGGAGAGGGGCAGGGACCCCTGTAAGCAGCAGGAAGGGAGAACTGGCCGGGGTTTGATTATAGCAGGACAGATTTAAGTCAGTGGGCTGCCTGCATAAACACCAGCACCAGGAGCCCCCCCCCCCAGCCTTTCCTCACACGGCATCCTGGCCCATGCAAGGCTCCCCAGGCATCGTGAGCTTGCAAACGGCACTGGGAGACGGAAGCTTCACAGCCCTCGCTGCCTTCCGTTCAACCCGACTCCCCAAAGCCACCTTCCCTCTCTGCTGAATAGCAACCGCCCTGGCTCACCGACAGAGGGAAAGGGGATTGGGATGTACACAGTCAAAGGGAAAAGAAAGGCAGAGGCTTGCAGAGAGAGGAGCCCTCGCTCAGAAATGCTGCCCGGAGCTGGGTAATGAAGGACGGCAGCACAGCAGCCACAGCCTGACGTGGTTCAGCAGCTACGATTGCCCCCCACCCCACAGAAACTGCTGCAGACTAGGATTGGAACAGCTCAAGTGGAAATCATAGAGTCATGGAATCGTTGGGTGGGAAAAGCCCTTTAAGCTCCCCCAGCCCAACTGTTCCTCTACCCCTGCCATCCCACCCCCAAACCCCGGCCCTCAGCACCACCTCTGCCCGGCTGTTAAATCCCCCCAGGGCTGGGGACTCGACCCCTTCCCCGGGCAGCCCCTTCCAGCCCCTGACAGCCCTTTGGGGAAGGAATTGTTCCCCATGCCCAACCTCACCCTGCCCTGGCACAACTTGAGGCCGGTTCCCCTCATCCCATCGCCCCTTCCCTGGGAGCAGAGCCCGACCCCCCCCGGCTCCCCCCTCCTCTCAGGCAGTTGTAGGGAGCGATGAGGGCTCCCCTCAGCCTCCTCTGCTCCAGGCTGAACCCCCCCAGCTCCCCCAGCCGCTCCCCAGCAGCCTGGGGCTCCAGACCCCTCCCCAGCTCCGCTGCCCTTCTCTGGACACGCTCCAGCCCCTCCAGGTCCTTCAGGGAGGGAGGGGCCCAACCCTGACCCCAGCATTCGAGGGGTGGCCTCACCAGTGCCCAGCACAGGGGCACAGTCACTGCCCTGCTCCTGCTGGCCACACCACTCCTGATACAAGCCAGGATGCTGTTGGCCTTCTTGGCCACCTGGGCACCCTGCTGGCTCATATTCAGCCGCTTGTCGACCAGCACCCCCAGGGCCTTTTCTGCCAAGCAGTTTTCCAGCCCCTCTTCCCCACGCCTGTACGTTGTGTGGGGTGAAATGAAGCGTGGGCTCTAGGTTCACATGCAGCAACCACGCAGGCGGCGTTTGCTGCGGTGTTTGTCCTGCTTGGGGGCACCGTGCTGCGCCCCAGGAACGCGCGGAGAATTACCGTGCAGTCGATCCTAACGGCCTCGCAGAGACATTCTTCGCATTTGGAGAAATCTTCCTTCAGCAAGTAAGTCTGGGCCAGCGCCAGGTAGTACGCGCAGGAGGGACCTCCCTGAAGGCTCAGCAGCTCGTGGGCAAGCGCCATGTGAACAAACTGCGGAGGAACGGCACGCCGGCGCGGTTAGGAGAGCCGGCGGACCACGGGCACCCCCAGAAGCACGTGGCAGGAGGAACTGACTCGCACCAATTTGGCATCCGTGAACAGAAAACAGGAGATTTATTTTTTTTTCCCCCTCCTATGAATCTACCTCCACTACTTCTAGTTCCGTTTGGCTTTAAGCAACTCTTTCTGCCGGGGGAAATTAAGGCAGGCAGGATAATGTGGCAGTCAGAGAGATCCCATAGAGATGTGTGGGACAGGGGTGTTCCACAGGTGACACAAAACCTACTCTGACGTACACAAGCATCTGGAACAAGAAAGGAGTACTGGCGTCTTGGAAGCATCACAGAACACCTCAGAACATCTCCAGATGTGCAGAGAAGAGCACATCTGCACCATTTGTGACTTGGCTGCTCCCTCCGCAGCAAGCAGTGCTGAGCTGAGGCACCCCGAGAACCTCGCCTGCCCGAGGTGACTTGTGTCCCCCAAACAACGTTCTTGGTCTGAATACTCTGCCTGGCCACAGTTTTGTATTTCTGGGCAGTGGTGGTTTCGCTCCCTCTTGCGCTCGGTATCTGGGGTAGCCACAGCTTGTTCCCCGAGTCCAAAAAGGGGCCTTTGCTGGAGCTTGGCACCAGCTCTTTGGTAGTAACCCAGGGAAGGAGACCAAACCTCCCTTCCCACCCCTTCACTCCATGTTGGGCTGACCTGGATGGCGTTGACTTTCATCAGGAAGTCCACTGCCTTCATGAAGATTGTGCAGGGAGGTTGGCTACATCCTGAAACAGGGGATGGTGCTGCAAGAAAACGCATCTCCATCAGTCCCGGCCTGGGCTTTGTGTTTCTGAAGCAAGAACAGGGACTGAGAACCTGGTGGGGACAGGGGAATCCCAGCCACACGGTGTGAAACACGGGAGGCGGCAGTGGAGGCTGAAGCAGAGATGAACTCAGCGTTTCTTTCTGAAGGGCTTAAGTTTTTGTAAAAGATGTGAAAAGAAACGAAGCTCCTGACCCACTAAGTTTCCAGTCCAAACTCAGAGGAAGAAAAGGTAGGAATTTATCTTTGAAGCTTGTCAGAGTTAACTACAGGGATGCCTGCCTCCCCAAACCAACCCAGCAGGGCCTGAAGCACCCAGCGCTGCCACCTCTTTGCCACCCACTGGAGAGCGCAGCTGTAGAGGAGCCAGCTCTACAACACACGACCAGAGAAGATCCACAGGGACAGTCTAAGAGCTGGCATCTCAGGAGGGAGACGTCCGAGCCGCCGCTGCAGGCAGCTGGGTGCAGTGCCATGCAGGCAGAGGGCTGCGTTCACCCACTGGCCATCCATCCTTAGGTGCCCTGCTCCAAAAATTGGGATGAACCTGCTTTGCCTGGAGATTCCCTGGCTAGGGAGAGAGAACAAGCCTTGATGCCTTGCCTTGGCATGAGGATGGCCATGGCTCAGTGCTGCCAAGTTACTCCCCTCCCGACTGACCGCACGAGGCCACCTCCCAGCACTGGGCTGTCCCTTACACGCCAGGCCCCCGTCCCCTAACCTTTCGGGGCTGCCTCCGGTGCAGTAGCCTCTTCCTCGGGTGCTGTGCAGGCCAGGGCAGGCTCCACCGCCTCTGGCACTTCATCAGCTGAGCCATCTGGAATCCTCTCTGGAACGAAACCCCCCACAACTATTAGGTGCAAACAAAGAGTTTGCCGTAAACTGCCCGGTTTGGAGCACAATTCCGCAGAAATGGGGAAAAGAGAAAATATGAAAGAGCCATCAGATTTTCAGAACGGGAAGGAATCTCTTTGCAAGATGCAATACCTGGGTCTGGGGTTTTGAGCACACGATTACTGTGTGAAGCTAGAAACAGGTATAAATGGGGCAATATCCCTTCCCTTATCATCAGAAGGGACAGAAAGAGGCACATGACACGAGGCTGGCCCGCCTGAGGCACCTCACGGGAAGTGGTGATAACGTTAAAAATAAAGCCAGTCGACATTTCCCACAGCCTGGCCAAATATCTGGGACTCAGGACAGGGAGTCTCGGTTCATGGCGAGGCTGACGCAGCGAGGCTCCAGAGGAGCCTTTGGTTCAGGGTCAGCACCGAGCAGCTGGTTTGCTCCTTGAGCTGGCGAGGCAGCGCTTTCCAAGCCGGGTGGGGAAGTCACAGCCACAGCTTTCGTGAAAGCTAAACCTGGATGCCCCCAACGTATGAGTGCCGCAGGGGCAGCGCTGCCCTCCCAAAGCCTCTGAAAGGACTCGCCTCCTCCAGCTGCCCTGGCCACTGCCTGCACGTGGCTGTGTTGATGGCACCGGGCCGGGGCAGAACAATAAATGCAAAGATCGGTCCCTCTGCAGGTAAGACAAGGCATCGGCCGTGCTGCTTTCAGAAAGCTTCATCGTTGAAAGCAGCATGCTTGCCACTGTGGTCTCTGGCTGGCGTAGTTGGTGCTCAGCCTATTCCAGCTCACAGTCCACATCTTCTTCCTCTACACTTTGGATTTCCCCCCCTTGAAATTTCTCCTCTCCTTCAGCACTGTCTCCCACACTGCTCTGAGCCCCCTTGCTGATTTTGCCCGGCATTACCTGGCAAGCCCTCTTCTGGGCCCGGGCTGGGAGACCTCACATGCTCAGCCGAAACGTGCTTTGTCCCTCCTTCACCCTCAGCAGCCTCAGGGACGCTCCTCTCCTTGGCGAGTTGTGCTTGCAGCAGCTTCTTAGCCTCGCGGAAAGCCATTTCTGCCTGAATATTATTATTCTGCAGCTCATAAAACAAACCTACGGGAGACAGCAAGAGCAGGGTAAGCAGTCATCCCACCCTTTGCAAAATCCTTCCCTTGGCCCTCAGATCAGAGCAGGGAGAAGAGGAGCAGGGGCAGAAGCCACGCTTGGCTCTGCGGAAGCGCCTTGAGCACGTAGGCTGGTTTGCTTTTGTACCTGAAAGCGTCCAGGCTACGATGCTGGATGGCTCCAAGCAGCAGGCATCCTCAAAGAAAATCTCTGCCTCTTCGTAGCGCTGCAGCACAGCAGCCACAACCCCACAGAGCAGCAAGCTGGGGACAGGGTTGGACGGGTGAGCCTTGCGGGCCCCAGGCAGCCGTGGGGAGGACACCCCCCACCCTCCCACCCACTGGGAGCACGCAGCACCTTTGGATGTGATGGGGGTCCAGAGAAAGGGCCTGCTGGAAGCACTCCTGGGCTTTGGTGGTTTCCTGAAGGAGGAGGCAGAACGCCCCGTAGTCCAGCCAGCACTGGATGTTGC
Source organism: Butorides virescens (assembly GCA_017310255.1). NCBI lineage: Eukaryota > Metazoa > Chordata > Aves > Pelecaniformes > Ardeidae > Butorides > Butorides virescens. The sequence goes on from JADKXX010004202.1 coordinate 7,502, forward strand.
GCTGGTCCTGAGCTACCCTCTAGACACAAGAGATCGTTGCTGGAGTGAGGGCTGCTGCAGTCCCACTCAGCACGCACAGCGGACTGGGGAGGCGACTCTGGAACAACCCCGGCTTTCCTCTGGCCACCCCAGCCCAGTTTAGCAACAACCAAACCCTTGTCTCTCACGTGCTAGGGTTTTCCTTAACTGGGATACGCTGGGCTTCCTTGAAGCCTCCTTCACCTAACCCATGGCCTCCAGCTCCATCTGACCTCCTCCTAGCCTGCTGTCAGAGGGCCCAGTGTCCCCAGTGCTGACGCCTTTTGGACCACCTCATCCCATTTGCCCTGGGCTCGAGGCGGAAGTCCTCAGTGGCCTGGCCAGCCTCTGCCTCACATCCTCCAGAGAGCAGCATCTCCCTAGAAAATCCCTCATGCATTTCAGCCTGAGCCTCCCGGTCACGTTCGCCTCCTTCCTCCCTACACAACAGTCAGGGCTGGCTGAGCTGTCACCAACGCGGGCCCCTCGCCGCCACGATGGCGTGCTGGCTGCCAGCCCAGACGCACGGGAGATGGGCAGGAAAGAACAGGGGCTCCTTTACCTGCTGGTGGTAGAGAGCTGCCAGCTTGTAGTCCTTGTTGACTTCAGCTTCGTGAGCAAAGAGCCAGAGCTGCTCCTCGGTCGTGCGGGGCGGAGGAGCAGGGGAAGCAGCTTCCTCGGACAGTAGCTGGTAAGGAGAGAGACAGAGCGTTAGTCCCGGGAGGGTAAGGACGGTTCATGTGATCCCAGTCCAGCAGCAGTTCCCAGTCCAACACGGCACTGAGTACAGCCTGGGGCTGTGTGGGTTGGAAAGGCAAGCTGTCCCGGCTCCTGTCTGCACTGGGACACACTCCTGTCATTCACAGGTACCTCTGCCACGCAGGGACTGGGCAATATCCATTATTTGCAGTTGCAACAAGTAAAAGCATCCCCTAGATCAAGACCATTTCAAATTTCCTCTGTGGTGTCGCTTACTGGTGACCCCAGCTCGTGCCGGGACGTCTGTGCTCTGCCTGGGTGAGTCGGTGGCCGGTGCCACCATTAGTGGGACATGGAGGCACCAGATCTTGCCTTTGAGCGTGGCTCAGGGCCCACACATGATAACTGCAGCAAAGGAAAGCACAAGCCTGCTTCCATCTCAAAAAGTCCCCCCGCCTTCACGAGATGCAGTGTGAAGCCCTGGATCCACAGTGAACCCGTGTCCCAGGTCACCCATCCCAGCTGACCGGACACACGTCAGGGTTTCTCCCTACCTGGTTCAGGGCAACGTGCATCTGGTCCACGAGGTACACGTAGAGCTCACTGAGAAATGCCTGGAGCTCCTCCTGGGTCTCAAACGCCGTGGTCTTCAGGTACTTCTCTCTCACAATCTTCACGACAGCGTACTGTGGAGGCACACAGCTGTGGGACAAGGCAGGTCCCCCCCGTGCCCCCCACCAGCCCCATAACTGTAATAGTACAGAGCCAGAACACACCGATTTTGCCTGAAGCTCCAACTTAGTTCCAAGGAAGAAATCCAGCCCAGCACCAATAAAAGGAAGAAAAAGCAAGCAGGGGTGAATTCTTTTCCCACCTCCCAGCCCTGGCTCTCCCTGACACCTCGGTACCCCTTTAGGGACAACACATGGGAAGGGTGGTCCCCTCAGCACAGAGAGGGGGTCTCTGGGCAGAGCATGGCCAAGGCTGACCAGCAGAAAGAGGGGAACCCCTCCTTCTGCCAGCGCCGACTGCGAGTGTGCAAGAGCGGTCAGCTTGGCCTTTCTCGGGCTACGAGCGTGGGGCAAGTGGATGTGATCAGCTGTGGAGCCTCCCCTCTTGAGCAGGAATGGTCTCCTGGTGTGTGACCAAAGAAGCTTGGTGCCTTCTCTGTTAAGAGGAAAAACCTATCCCTCCCCAGGCCCACTGCCCCAGCCCCAAGCAGCAGGGAGGGATTCTGGAGCAGCACATCACCCAAAGTTACCACCATGGAGCAGCAGCTCCTCACTGAGAAACTGCCAGGACAAAACAAGGAGGGAAGCAAAAAGCACAATGGACTCTTTACCTTTAGCTGTTCCTTAAAAGCAAAATATTTCCCAGAGCTATTGAGCTCGAAGTTCAGCTGACGCTTCTGTTCCTCCAGAGTTTGGGGGTCTATCACTCCCTGGTCAGGCAGCTGCTTCCCAAAGAGCTCATGGTATTCACTCAGGATGGCCACAGCAATGTTCGTGACATGGTTGTGATAATCTTCCACAGCCTAGGAAATAAATAAATCATCAAAGTTCACAAGTCACTTATGCCATCAACCTTGAAATGTATTTTATTTGCCAGAGCCCACGTCTCCCATAAACTCCACCTGACTCAAGTCTCAATTAGTCTGGCAGCATCCTTTCCTGTCCACGCCAGAGGGCTGTGAAAAGATCTATGTGCAAATCCAAAAGAGCTCCTTCATAATCAGGTATCGCTCCTGCTATATTTTTCAGTCAGTACCCAGTATTTCAGTCATTGTCATCTCTTCTCTAGCAGTATAATTGGTTGTAAGCAAAATACTCCACTCCGGTGAGACCCCCCTGGAGCCCTGCATCCAGCTCGGGGGTCCCCAGCACAGGACAGACAGGGACCTGTTGGAGCAGAGCCAGAGGAGGCCCCAAAAATGATCCGAGGGTGGAACCCCTCTGCGATGGGGACAGGCCAGGAGAGTTGGGGTGGTTCAGCCTGCAGAAGAGAAGGATGTGGGGAGACCTGACTGCGGCCTTGCAGTGCTTAAAGGGGTTGGGGAGAAAGGGGAGGGACAGACTTTTTAGCAGGGCCTGTAGTGACAGGACAAGGGGTGATGGTTTTAAACTAAAAGAGGGGAGATTCAGGCTGGATATAAGGAAGAAATTCTTTACAATGAGGGTGGTGAGGCACTGGAACAGGTTGCCCAGAGAGGTAGCGGAGGCCCCATCCCTGGGAACATTCAAGGACAGGTTGGATGGGGCTGTGAGCAACCTGGTCTGGGTGAAGATGTCCCTGCTCCCTGCAGGGGGTCGGACTGGGTGGCCTTTTGCCAACCCAAACCATTCTATGATTCTGTGATTCTAGATTGCATTTGCTGGGAGCCTTTTAAACCCGTGGGCCCAGCGCTCTTCAGCAGATCTGTAATCTCGGTGGCAGGAGCTTCCACGTGCTGCGATAAGCAAAACGCATCGCTCCGTGCGCTCCAGACAGCCCAGCACAAATCAGTTCGGCAGCAGCACTGGGGGCAGTTATTGAAGTGCTGCTTCTTCCCCCACTGTTGCTTTGAATTTAGCATCAGGGGCCACCCGAGGACATCCCCCTTCGGTGGCTGCTCTGTACCCACAGAAGACAGGCCAGCACACTCAGACCATTTTCTGAGGGTGTCACAGACACACAAGTCCTCAAAAATTCTGGGTGACCTGAGAGTGGTCAGGGCTGATTCTGTTCATATTTTTCTGGATCCAGTGAAGCACATGGGCCAGTCTGAGCCACGAAACTGTTAGGACTGCCCAGGGTAACCATAAGGTCCTGGTAACCTCTTTCCCCAGCATCCCGTTTCCTTCCAAACACCCCCATGCTGCTGCCTCCCCTGCCTTTGCTACATCTCTCCCTTTCATATGGGCTGCGAATGTGAGCGACACAGCCCAGGAATGATTTCCCAAGGCATACTCCTGTGAAGAGAACACATCCAGAACCTTTTTTTTTTTCCTGTGTATTTCCTCTTCAGACCTCATCTACATGTTACTGCGGGGCTGAGATTGGGAATGAAGACTCTCCTGTGTGAGAGGGAGGAGGGCTTGAGGAGGTGGCAGAGTGGTGGCAAGGCCACGGGCTCTTGCACGTACCTTCTTGGCTCCTGCAGTCCGGGGAGGCAGCGGAGGGCGAGGAGGAATCATCTGCTTGACCCTGTCAACGGAAGGACAGAGGGGATGAGCCAGACAGACTGCCAGCAACGCTGCCTTGTCTCAGGCGCAGGCAGCCCTGCAGAGCCAGGGCTCCAGCCCATCCCAGTATCCCTGAGATGCCTCCCAGGGACCCGGGGAGCAGGGGGAAACTCAAATCTCAGACCAAGAACGAGCTGTAAAGACCAGGCACCTACATTCGACAGTGCAGCTCATCGTAATGTCTTGAGACAACGAGCTGCTGCCTCGCTCCCAGCCGGTGGTTACACTCCGTGGGGATTAGATAAGATTTATTCAGTTGTTATTTTCACTGGGCTTGACTGACCCGTCACACAAAAACTATCGCAGAGGCTCACCCTGGCGGGTAGAGTTAACACTTGTGATTGCTAGCAATCAAACCCACTCTCCTAGAGAAGCAGATCTTCTCATCGAGCTCCTGGGTCTGCCAGCACAGCTGCAGGGAAGGCACCAACCTGAGGACAGCTCTGAAGAATTTTATCCCTGTAAACCCCAGGCCACCCAATCCACGGGCTCCTGATGTCCCGCAATGCAGCTGGGGCACCTCATCCCTTGGCCATGCGCTGACTCCACACCAACCCAGTTTGTACCACCACCAAGGTTACAATGACCTTTCAAATACGGATCAAAAGCCCTTAGGATTACTGTAATTTTTACTAAGGTTTTACTGAAATCCTTGGTGTCAAACCAGCCTACATTCACCGGGATTTTTATCAAGATTTCCTGCTTGCTTGTACCAAAACGCCTTTGGTTCTCAGAACGTAATCCAGCCCACCAAGCAAATGTGACACCAGGCAAAGGTGTCACATCCCTGTGACGGCTCCTACCCAATTAGCAAAGCAAATTGCTTATTCTCCGCCAAATACGAACCACTCCTGAAACTGCTGTGCCAGCTGACAGAGCCCCTGGCCAGCCGCCTCCTCCAGTTCCTGAGCCCTGTCCGCTTCTCCCACACAAGCCCCTCTGCACCCTCTGCCATGTGGGCTGGTGCCGTGGCCCTGAGTGGTCCCCTTGCCCTGCAGGGACCCGTCACCACTCCTTGGGAAGCCACAAAGCCCAAGCGAGGGGATAGTGCAGCTCCCACGCTCACGGTCCCACCTGCAGAACAGCACCCGTCGCTGACGTGTGACCTCCGCCGGCGGTACAGACGAAACCCAAACCGCTTCCCTTGCGGAGGAGAAGAAGAAAACCAACAACAACCCGAGGAAAGCGAGTGAGCAATGAGGGCCAGGCAGAGGCTGACAGAGGGGTTTGGATGGAGCTCAAGAAAGAGAGCTACAGGTTGCTATGAAGATATGCATTTGAACACCCTTCCAGACAAAGATCCACCACTGATCTCCTCTGCTAGGACACATCAGCTGCAGCCCTCCCCACCCCAAGACAGGGCTCTTCCCACAACCCAGGAGGGCTGGATTTTTGAGCCCGACATTTGCAGCTGCGCATGACAGGGGAACAAGGAGGAGCTACACCGCATTCACACAACTTGCAGTGGAGTAGGAATGGTATAAAAGGGGCCAGGAGAAGGTCTGTCGTAAGGGGGGTTCACCTTCCTCAACCTCTTCTTCCTAGAAGACAGCAGGCAAAACAGAAGACAACACCCGTGCTTTCCCTTCAAAGAACGGCTGCTGCTCGTATTTCTGTTTGAGAGAGACGTTCCGCCTGTGCGTGCTATACTTCACTTGTTTGCTGCATTTTCTCTTTTTTTATTCAATAAACGATACCCGCTAGGCCTTTCCTAGGCTGTAACGCAGCAGGGCGACCGCTGGACGAGAAGCAACCGCCTCCAATCAAACAGCAAAAGACTCGAAGCAGCAGAGAAGAGAGAGCAGCTCGACAGCGGAATGATGTGAAAACTAATGAAAGAGCCAAGGAATGGGTGGAAAACTTCCAAAAAGGCCAAAAAAAAATTTAAAAAGACAGAATATTAAGTTGAAGCTACACCAATGCTACCCTGGGCAGTCCACGCTGGCGGCCGGTCCTGACCAAGCGGCCAAACATCACGCGCAAGAGGGGCTTAATGGGAAACAAAGCCCGGCTGGGAACGCAGACGCTGTCGTGCTGCTCTGGCATCTCTCTTTTTGAGAGGACTGGCAGGGAGATGCCAGCTCAGATGAACGCAAGTGTTTTCCCAACACACCAGATGCCACCTCTTAAGCAATCCGGCCAAATCCTCCCCCTGATTCCAGGGGGCTTCGGCTCAGACCCTCAGCTGGTCCTTGCAGAGCACTCCAAGGGGGTGGCTCGCTGCACAGCCCTGTTTCCATCCTGCAGAAATGAGCTGTCAGCCCCAGAGTTACAGCACAGCTTTACGCACCGTCTGGTGAGCTCCTCTCGCAACCGCTTTGGTACCAAGGCCTTGTCCAGCTTTATCTCCATCACCAGGAATGTTCCTGCTTCAGCGTATTGCTGTGAAGATAAACAGGGCTCACTCAGTGTCGTGCTGTCTAGAGCCATTACTGGCGTGATGGAAGACTGAGCGTACAGCTACAGATCGTCAGCAAATCCTCTTCAAACTGCAGAGATAGGGCTTGTTTTATAACCTGCCCCCAGAATGATTTACAGCAGCAACATTCAGCTCAAGAAACTAGCCTAAGCAAAAGGGAGCGAGCCCAGACAATCAATCTGCTCGACGAATGAATATGCATTCTAGATGTTTTGAGGAAGAAGCCAAAATACGAAGGGACATTTCTAAATAAACGCTTGGTTATTTACAGAGACCTTCTAGGCCAATGCGAGCCTGCCCTCCGGCTGGACACCACTGGGAGAACTCCAGGGCAGCGTCTGCGTGAAACATCATTTGCCCAACTCGCTCTTCAAGGATTTAATCACGTGAAAGGTGTGAGACACCAGCGCAGTGATGGTCTAGCAGTCTCTCCTTCTCTTTGGAGATACATAATTACCTGTCCATCAAGGCTGAGATATGTGACGTTTTCCGCTTCTACAGTGGCATCTGACAACGGGATTTTGGATGTGTTGGACATCTGTTGAAGGAAAAGAAAAGACGTCTCGTTTCAGATTCAATAAATACCAGTTGTACATTTGTTCAGGCAGCACGTACTAAAATTTCAAGATGATGAGTATCTCTCAGTTGGCTGAGGCAACGCAGCATCAGCCCCTGGTTTCTGCACGCCCCAACCACCTCCGACGTGGAAACGGAGCTACTGCATCACAGCGTGCCTCTCCAGACCTTACCCTTCGGTTGGAATCCTTTTCTTTGCTGATTTTCTCTTTGTCTTCCTTCTGAGTCTTGCTGGGAACGGCTCGGGAAATGGGAGTACTGATTCCTGGGGTCAACGGCCCTTCCTTAGTCAGGCTGAGCTGTGACCTGAGATCCCGGAAAACGCTGTGCTGACTTCCAGTCTGAAAAAAAAGAGGGAACAGAGGTAATCAAGGGATAAAGTAGGCTCCTCCACCCCTTGGCCCTAACCTCTCGCATTGCAAAACACATTGTCAGGGTCCTCAATGCACTAAGATGCTCTGCAACCTTGTACTCCCCTCCTAGTTTAGCTGCTGGTGCTCAAGGCCAGCTCTGATACCGTACAGCTGTTACACTATATATAAATATATATATATATATATTGCTATGAAAAGAGCTGCCCGAGAAAGCCTCAGTGGGATCTCCCCATCTTCTCTGGAGAGCTACATTTTCACTGAGGTGCTGGCCCTGGATTCTCGCCTGAGCTACGTGGTAGATTTGCTGGAGCCCACCCCCGTGCTGCCCCAATCCTCGCCCACTGGCCTGAATTCCTGGCTTGATCCTGGACCTGCCTCATGGCTAAGGATTTGCCTGGTGATGTGGACTGTTAGATGAATCTGGCTACCCTCACTAGGTCTGTTCTGCAATTCTTTGGGTGCTCCCACCTGCCCTGCAGTGACTCTCGGCTCCTTCTGGTGTGGAGCTGCTTCCCTAACACACACCGGGTGAATTGCAAGGAGCAGGTTTTTCAGATTTACACAGTTTTCATGCTGCTGGAGCACCTAGACAGGCGGTTCCCTCCCAGCCATCACTGTTATACAGGCTAGCAAGAACTGAGGGGATGCTGGGGAGAGGATGGAGCAGCTGTACCATCTAGACCAAGGCCAAGGAGCAGCCCAAAGCATCCACAAAAACACAAAATGAGAACAAGAGAGCGTGTGTCACTTCACTTGTGACAGATAAAGGCTACAGGACAAGGAGTACCAAGGAGGGCATTAATGACGGCGGCGAAGGAGGGACCAGCAAACAGCTGGGTGCCTGGCCCTGCTCTGCAACAGCCAGCAGGAGCATGGAGGCAGGGCGAAGGGCTGTAAGCTGGAATCCACCCAGCTCCCACAGCCCGGACGGCAGGGTGAAGGGCTGCGATTCACCCGGCTCCCGCAGCCCGGACGGCAGCACTACAAGGACCTTGGGCATTAAAAACCAGGCTGTGCATCTGAAACAAGCTCAGGTCTGTTCCGAGGGTACTGTGGGAAAATGGAGATGTAACTGTCACTCCTGGTAACGGGGCGGGGGGGACGGGACGCAAAGACAAATAAACCTCCATGAGCTACAGCTGAAAGAGTGCCAGTGACTGCTTTTTTTGGTTGTTGCCTGGGGTAACGCTATCCTTGTAGAGCCACTGTTTGCTCTTCCCAGCAACGCTGTTCGTTTGCCCGTGTTCCAGACTGAGCGTTCTTACAGCTCAGCTCCGGGCAGAGAAGGGAGCGGAGGGAGATTCAGAGCCTCCCTCAGCTCCCAAACCTGCTCCCACACACCCAGAAATCCCCTGCCTTTGAGAAGTCTGCACCTAAAAGCTCGTCTCATTATTTTTCTCCACCACCAGAAGGGCGGTGACGTTTCAGAGCCAGGCTCCGAGCACCACGCCGCCCGTGCTGCCAGCTCCCAGCCTGGCTCTGCACAAACGCAGCCGCAGAGCCGGAGCGGAGCCCGCCTGGCCGGCCCTCACCTTCTCAAACACCTCGCTCTCTTGGTAGGTAAAGACACGAAAGGCGCCTCGGATCTGCTTCACACAGCAGAGGCATCATGTTGACATACGCCACGCCGTGGAAGAAAATCTGTTTGTCCTCATCTCCCTGGAAACACAGAGCGAGGGACTGAGACACGGGTTGTTCTCTGCAAGGAAACAAGGTCACTGCTCCCGTTACGAGGAGACCACAGAGCAAACGGATGGACCCGATGAGCCAGTGGCTCCCTGTCACTGGCACACAGCCGAGACGACCTGGCCGAAAACTCTGGAGTCATTCCATATGCAGAATATCAATTTTATTCCTATCCCCGCAGGGCGGCTTTTCTCTCTAATGCCCACACCTCAGGATGGTCTTTTCGAGATACGGCTGCAAAATTACCAACTAGGTGGTTGGAAATCCAAGCGACCCTCCCAGAGCTGTGCACCTCAGCTTTGACAGAAATCAGGTAGCTAGGGGGGGCTGAGAGCTCGGGCTAGCCGCAGACTGGTGAGGGTGAGGGAGAAGGATCCCCATCAGGGCTGCAAGACCCTGGCACCAATTAGCATGGAAGGAGATTGATCCCAGCTTACGTGACTTTGCCCTGGAACAGATGAGGAGCTCTCGCACGATCAGCCGCCAGGAACAGAACGAGTAGCTAAGGGGCTGTTTCTTTGTTAAACCACCCCAGTTCATGTGCAAAAGCGTAACTTATTTACAACCCGAGAAAGAAGGCAGGAATTTCATCAAGATGTTCCAAACCCCAAAGATAAGCTCTGTGAATTACCTCAATTCCCCAAAAAGCACCCTCTCCCTGACCCCCTTCCACTGAGCTACCACAGACCGCCAGCAAGAGCTCTGTGTGCTATAAGGAAAAAAATATCATCCCTTGTCTATTTAACCACTCTATAAGGCTGAGGAATCCCTTTGCAAAGCCTCCAGCTCTCTGACTCGCTTTGGCTGGTTCAAGGCTGGTTTTGGAATGACAAAGGCATTGAAAGGCGAATGCTCGATAACGCAGTGCTGCTCCGCAAGCCAGAACAACATCTCCCTCCCAGCTTTTACCTTGTCAGCTTTGCTAGTTTTGCCTTTGCTGGGCGAGGCCACAGCCATCCTGCAGACCTCCACGGGCCAGGACCGGCACTCCGCAATGCGCTTCTGCAGGCTGAAGGCAAAGGAGGGCACTGAGAAGATGCAGAAACCAAACTGGAGAGCCACACCACCCCAGCAGCCCCAGAGCACCCCCCTCATTGGGTTTGCTCCTGCCAGCTCCCATGAGATAGAGCAAGCACCCTCCGGCCACTGGAACGCGTGCTTTGGGGCAGGCTTGGGACATTTTCTTCCCCATCCACTGCTGTGTGCATTTATGGCACAACCAGCTAGAAAACAATTGTGAGAGCGACACACGAGGTTTTCTTGCTCCCCTGGTTACATCAGCAATGAAACAAATAAGAAGGAACATCATTAACTTTGGTATAAATCCTGAATTGCACAGAGCAAGCGGACCCTGAGCTCCCATTCAATGTGCCTGGTAACTCTGAAACCAGCAGGCAGGCTGATGGAAGTGTAGGGGGGAAAAAAAAATTTAAAAAAATCAAACTAGATAGAAAGGGAGCATTTCCACACCAGGAGTAATTTGGCTGTGAAACTCAGAGCCATGATGCAGCTGAGGCCAAGAACATAGCAGGATTCAAAGAGAAATGGGAAATTTATCCTGATCCTGAGCATATCTAGAGCCGCTAAAGGTAACATTTATCCAGTAAAAAAGCAAATGAGTGCCCACAGGGAGTGAAAGGATCTTAATATATTGGGCATTCAGTAAAACTTAATTAGCAGCTCAGAGGAGAGCTGTGTGGGCCACGCTACTCCACGTCTGCTCACCATAACTCCGCTGCCCCTTTGACAAACTGCAGAGGGGAACAGTCACCAGCTCCAGCCGCTGGCAGCACGAGCGCGTGTTTACAGCCTGGAGATTGCAGCTACAGCCAATTCATCTTCTCCCACCACAGCAGAACTAAGCTGCTGCCAGCAATTAGAGGCAGTTAGCTGCTCCCTGGCTCGTGTGAACACCTTTGGCCAAGAGACAGCCATAGGAGCCACGGGAGGCCAGGCAGAGCCACGGTGTGACCACGTAAGAGGTCTGAGAGCACCCGAGTGGTTTCTCCCCACCGCTCCATGCTGGACGGTTGGTTCTCATGTCCCTTACGTGAGTACTGCAGCGGGATCCAGGTAACAACGCCTTTCCGTGTCCCATACGATTCTCTTCATCCTTTCTGCTTGGATCCTAAATTCCCTGTCCTGTGAGAAACAGCAGGCAGTCAGAGCCAGGGCAGCAATCTCCACAGCCTGCATCATCCCCAAATCACCCCCAGAAATGGTCCCTGGGAGGGAACGTGAGTCAGACAGAGGTGTCCAGCTCCCCATACTCGGGCCATCCTAGCAGTGTAAGTTAGCAGCCCTCCCTGCAGATACCAGAGCCCAGCAGTATTAAGAGCCTGGCTCACAAGGAGATAACGCAACTCCCAGCCCAGCAGCTCTGGAGCAGGGAGCTTTCCGGGGACCAGACCTGCCACATGCACCCTAGGGAACTCTCCTGCGGTGAATTAGCACGCCTGCTGTCCCAGGGGAACCATCTCCATGTCTGGACCCTGCGCAGAAGGCCGGCCACCCACTTTCCTCCCACAGCAAGTCTCTGCAAGTGTTTGTCAGACCCTTCAGTGAGACCCACTGGTTCTTTTCCAGTGACAACACTGCCAGTCCTTCCTCACCTCTCTTTTGTTGAGCTCTCCATCCTCATCTTCATAGGGACCACCAATGATGAAGGAGTTGGGTATGCTCAGAGCGTCAGGGGCCATGATGTTATCAAGGGGCCATTTTTTGGGCCGGGGTAATGGGTCTTTTTCACCGGCAAGCTTCAGGATGCCATTCTTGAAGATCAAGGGGACTTTCCTCTGGAGAAACGTGAGAATGATAGGACTTGCATTTCCAGCAGGAGCGGGAGCAAGTGCCAGCTGCTCTGAGCTGGGTCTAACAAAGCAAAGCGGCGGTGCAGGGGCCAGGCTTTGGAAACACGCTCCACCACACGCATACAAAGAATGGAGAAAAAAAAGAAATAGCCATGTGGAAAAAAACCCTGCCCTTTTCAATCCAAATCTTGCCAAGCAGAGACCCTGAGCGCTCGCAACAAGCACCGCTGTTGCAAAAGCGCAGGAGCTGCTCACCCCACGGGCCTGGACATTTGTTCCACAGAGAACAACCCGCTCTGTGGCAGCCCAAACCCCTCTCGTGTGCCTGGAGCTATGCTCACCTCCTCAGCTGTCGGGACTTGCAAGCAAGCCATGTAGTTTTGCAGGGGTCCGGCGGGAGCAAACGCTTCGGGGACAGAATAAGCTGCCTCCAGCGTGACGCTCAGGAGGTTACCAGCTGAAAGCTGCGCTGCAGAAAGCAGGGGCTCTTCGGCACACACTGTCACTTCAAGGCCACCCTGTGGGACAAGGATAAAGCAGAGCCGGTAACTAGACAGTTTTAACTCTCCTGCTCTTGAGGGAGAAGCAAGCAGAAACCCAAGGCCAGAATGTGTAATGTTATCTTACTCCTCACCTCAGGTGTAAAAGAAAAGAGACCAGCACAGGAAAGGAATTTCACGATCAATTTGTTTGAATTGTGGTACTTGTTTGTTCAAATCGGAGCCTGCGTGAGGCATGGCGTATGCCCCCAGGGTCACATAAAAGGAGCCAGGGAGAAAGAGTCGGGGTCTCCTAAAACGAGCCCCAGAGGAAGAGTCAGGGTCTCCTAAAACGAGCCCCAGAGGAAGAACATCAGGGATGGAAAAGTGGTTTTCCCCCGGTGACTCAGCGCGTGCCAAGCTGGGGCCACGCTTTGACTCTGCCCTATCTCCACGCGCTGCGTGCAGTCTTTAATTGCCTGTCCCAACGGCGTGCAACAAAAACCGAGCTGGTCAGCAGTTATTATCTCTCCTCCTTCATGAGGGCCCCCCTGCCTCGCTTACTGTGTAACACCTCTTAAATACAGAAAAAGTTAATGCAATATCCACCCCTCCAATTCACTCGCAGCGCTGACCGCAGGCAGGCTCAGGGGCAAAATTAGGCACATTTTCCTAGTCTCACGCTTCATTCCCTGCTTTATTCACTGGGTACTTTTCCACCGGCTGAATGAATAACCTTGCAGGAAAGGCATCAGGGCTTGTTCAATAACATTTTACCCACAGAAAGGAAGGCTAATAAAGTTGGGCAGGTAATCCTGCCTTTGCCTTTTCCTGGGTTTTCAGCACTATGCTTTCCATCTCGAATATTTTTTCCAGAGCAATTTGGTAGCTGCGCACATTAACATTTCCTAGCACGACCTCACCTATCATAGGCAACTGGGGACAGACGTCAACGGGAGTAGGAAAGGCCTCCAAGCTTGTAATGTATAGGGCCATAACATAACCGCGATGAGCTAGGTGGCTGAGTCACGCTCGCCTTCCCATTAAAAAGCAGCAGAGAGCCGAATGAGCAAAGGAACAGTTCCAAATTCCACATACCTTGGCCTCCGGCTGAAGGCTCTCTAATGGAGAGGTAGGCACTGCATACAAAGGAGCCAAGACCTTAAATGAACACTGTCCTGGGAAGAAACAGGAATGAGAACAGCACGCAGTGAGACCCTCTGCAGAGGAATCACGGCCTGACTCCTAACGCCAAACTGCCAGTGTCACCCCCTCGGCCCCCAGCCCCAGCTTCCTACAGACGCGATGAAGCGTGTTTTGTCAAAAGGAGGTCAGTTATAGTCAGGGCTCCATAAACAAAGATCAAAACGTGCCAGGGAGTAAGAATTGGTTACAGAGGCTGTGGAAGTCTATGTTGTACCTTGCAGCAGAGGTAGGAGGTCCACCACAGCTTGGCCAAGAGGCACCGTCTTCTCCTTCTGTCTCTTCTCCTTTTGCACCACTTCTATCACTGTCACTAGAGAGATACAGAGAGAGGAGCGGGCAGAGTTTCTCAGAGAGCTTTGGACCAGCAGTTCAGGAGCTGCAAAGGGCCTGTGTCAGCTCCGGCACACGCTCCTACTTCATCACCCAAGGCTGACAAGAACGGCGAAGCCAAGGAGCACAGGCCAACATGAAAGGGGATTCCTCCAGCTGGCACAGACAGGAACATAAGGGCTGAGACCCTCCCAGTGCTGCTGCTGAAGTGCTATTCTCGACCCAGTGACTCCTGCAGCAGGCGGGCAGAGCGGGGCAGCTGACAGCAGCCCCCTTCCAAGGAGGGAGATCCAGCATCAGGTACTTACAGAGCAGAGGTTTCTGCGCGATGTCGTCCAAGGAGTTGGGCCCATCGGGGCTGCACTCAAAGCTGGTCATGAAATTATAGTTTGCTGTCCCATTTGGCAAGACATCAGTCCTGGAGGAGTCTCCCAAAATGGCTCCGTTGTACTCTGCACGCACCAAAGTAACCGACACGTCGCTTTTGATAGTTTTCTGTCAAACAAACAGCATGTTAAGCAGTTGGCTCTGCAGCAACAGGCCCAGGATCAAAGCTGCCTCTGCAGGCAGCTCAGTTCAGAGCCCAGGGACAGGATTCACTGGTGGTGGTCTCTGGCTGTTCCCCTACAGGAGCGGTGAAGAGGAGCAGAGCTCGGCCGTGCTGAGACCTCACCCTTCTCAGCCTTTAGGAGGGAAATTTCCAGCTCCACCATGCTGTGATGCCCCAAAGGATTATCAAGAGCTGTGGCAGGAGAGATGGAGAGGTCCCAGGCATCACCCCGGGGAAGGCAATGAAAGACGCATCTAAAGCAAATCCCCAAATATCCCATTGATATTTTTGTGCTTCCAGGAAGCTTGAGACTTTTTGTCATCTGCTAAGAAAGTAGCTCCAGAGCTATGGGGCTGAGCTCACTGGACACTTGTGTGTCTCGCGTGGCTGCAGAATGCCCTGAAATCGAAGAAGGGCTCTGGCAAGCTCTTTGGGGAGCTCCACAATTTGTTTTTAGGCCACCTTCACACCACTTGCTTTAAGCAGAAATCATAGAATCAATGTTTTGAGTTGGAAGGGACCACTAGAGGTCATCTAGTCCAACCCCCAAATGAGGAGGCTGGAATTTTAAAAGGTCTCCACAGAGGGGCTTAACCACGGGTGAAGAGGAGTGGTGAGAGCACAGCACGTGGCAGCGGGGATTCACATTCCCCGGGCAGCCCTGGCCAAGCGAGCAGCACCGGGCACCTCCACAGCAGCACACGAAGTGCTGAGACAGGCAGCAACCAGCGAGCCTCCCTGCAGGAGAAACTCGGCTGCGCCTCCATCCAGGGGAGAGCGGCTGCTGCCCTGAAGGCGAGGACCATTGTACCCAAACCCAGCTTTTCTTTAGTCCCAAGCCACAGGGATGCCGAATCTCCACCGCCCTCTCCCTCAGCTCCCTCTCCCCATGTCACTGGGGTAATTAGTTCCATATTGGCTCTTGCACAAGAGATTTGGTTTTAATTTTCAGTCCTCCTGACTGTCTCCTTGAGCATATATTCTATGAGCAGCTAAACAGAAGAATCCAATTAACCTTTCTCTGTACCATTAATTATCCTAGACTCCTCTCTCATCCTTCTCTACATCACCTCTAATTAAGCAGATTCCACACTTCTTACAGCTGGAATTTCTTTTTCATATTGTTGTGCTTATTACTGCACTTTTGTAAGCCTCCCTCCTTTTCCCAGAGCCTTTTCTAAGATGGAGCAATTGGAACCACAAAGCAATATTCCGGATGCAATCAGATCACCAGTCTATTATTTTTTTTCAGCATTGTTTTCCCTCCCCTTACTTTATCCTTCTTTCCTAAGATGCTGACTTCTGAATCTGCTGGTGTGAGAGGTACTCAAACACTACAACATAAAAACCTCAAAAAAAACCAACCCAGGCAGGTGGGTTTGGTTTGCTTTTTGCCTTTTTTTTTTTTTTTTTTTTTTTTTTTTGCCTGCTGCTAGAGCAGAAGCAGGGATTTGCATTTTTCTGCTTGCAGCAGTAGCTGAGCTTCTCCTCCGCATTCCCTTCTAAATGCCAGTTCCTCTGGAAGATGGTAAGGACAGCTGGCTGTATCACACAGCACATGGAAATCACAGCAGTCACGGGTTGATCAGAATGAGCTCGTCGGCTTGCCCTGTAAGCACACTGGAACCACTGCCTTTGTGAAACTAGGGCCGCCCCACTGGCTACAATGCGATTCAAACCGCTGTAAAAATGAAAAAGATGAAAATCTGGCTTTCTATCCAAGGTTGGGTCCTTTTAGAGGCGTTTGTCTCGCTGAGACACATTTTCACTGCGCTTTGCTTAAAAAAAGCTGCCATTTACATACGCTTAGGCAGAGGAGGCAGGGAGATACATTTCAACATTTCTCCGGACGGCTGCTGAGGTGTGCTCCCCAAGCTACCCCAGCCACAAGCCTTTGCTCCCTGCGAACAAGCCGTCAGCAAGGAGGAGGAAGCCACAGTGTGGCATTGCTGAGTCTCTGATATCCTCACCGCCCCTGCCCATAGCCTTATCACCTCGCACCGGGTCTCAAATGGGATCCCAGCGCACGGAATTGCTCTGGCCTTGTTTATTATTATTATTCCTCTCGACAGGATGAGAGGAAATGGCCTCAAGCTGTGCCAGGGGAGGTTTAGGTTGGACATTGGGAAAAATTTCTTCCCTGAAAAGGCTGTCAAGCACTGGAAGGGGCTGCCCAGGGAAGGGGTCGAGTCCCCACCCCTGGGGGGATTTAACAGCCGGGCAGATGAGGTGCTGAGGGCCAGGGTTTGGGGGTGGGATGGCAGTGGTAGGGGAACGGTTGGGCTGGGGGAGCTTAAAGGGCTTTTCCAACCTAAACGATTCTATGATTCTACGATTAAACCAGCAGAGACATTTTCAGAAGAACTTTACCAGGTCCTGCGCCTTCAGTACCGTGATCTGTACTGGTTTTGCTGGTGTGGGCTGTGTCGGGCTGGGAAGAGCTGCAGCAGCGGCCAAAGCAGGGGGCTGCTCTCCGTCAGGGAGCCCCACGGGGACCTCCATGGCTCTGCGGGGCAAAGAAGGAGGAAAGAAAGATGAGACTGTGCCATTCCCGCCCCAGAAAGGCCTGCAGGCCACGGCGTCCTTCAGGGCTTGGCTGCCCAAGCACCACAGAAATCCCCCGTGAGGAGCCGGGGCGGGGGGGACAGGGGGCAATGTAACGTGAAAATTACCCGGCTCCGCAAATTTAACCCCGCTGGAGGGGCTCGGTGTGACCGGCGGGCGTGAAACCCCTCTGGAGACAGGGCTGGGCCCAGGCCCCAGGCCCCCTGCCACCCCATCGGCCCCCTGGGGCCTCCAGCTACCCCAGCCCCCCAGCCAGGGCGCGGGGTCCCGGCGCCAGCCCCGAGGCTGGCAGCCCCCTCAGCACGGCCTCCCGGCGCGACCGAGGGGCCCGGGGGGGCCGCACCCGCACCGCCGCGGTCCCGGGAGGCCGCCGGGGCGCGAACCCGGGGCCTACCTGCCTGAGGGGAGGCCCCGCGTCTCGTAACCACGACGACGCGCTCCCGCCAGGTCTCGCGAGATCTTAGCTCCGCCTCACGTGTGCGGCGGGGGCGTGTCCGTGAAGCCGCCGCCGCCATGATGGATGTGGGCAGCTCTTGCCAGGCCCCTCTGGGGTACCCTGTGGGGCGCCCCGTGGGGTGCGGGGGTCCCCGACCCCACCTTGGGCGGTGCTGCGGGGGCACCGTGCCCTCCTGCAGCCCGCTGCGCCCCTAGCGAGCCCAGCTGCTGCCCCAGCCCCGCTCCCAGCCCCTTTCACCCTTCTGGGCAGAAGCCACAGCGCCCACCCAGCCGCTCACCTGCACCCCACTGGGGACCCTGAGGGGGGGGGGGGTCCCCGCAGACCGGGCCAGGGCAGGGCCTCTCGGTGGGGGCTGGCAGGCCCCATGGGGACGGCAGGGAGGGGTGTGGGGCAAGGTCCTGGGTGTGCGGGGCAGCAGTCCTGGGGTGCAATGGGGGGCAGCTCCAGGGCACGAGGTGTTTTGGGGGACCCCACCGCTGCTGCTGGTTTTTGGGGTGGGTACCGGACCCCCTGGAGCGGGTTGGCCCCTTCCCTGGGAGGGGATGACCAGAATAGCTCTGCTATCCGATTCCCGCCGGAGGGGCCAGGGCCGCTCTCGGCCGTCGCTATCTTTTCGGGGCTGACATTTGAGCCTGGCCCGTGCCCGGGCCGCCTGGCACCCCCCAGCTCCTCCGTCCTTCGCCGGCGTGGCCGGGGACGAGCAGCGGCATGGCGGGCGGGAGGCGGCGTGGGAGCGGCGGCCGGCGTGGGGGACACCGGCAGCACCGCGACTCGGCCCCCTCACCTGCACCCCTCTCTCCCGCCACTGCCGTGGCCCAGCAAAACGCAGGCGCTGCCCCCAAAACCGGCCGCCCCAAGAAGCCCGTGGAGGAGCTGGCGGCAAGGGGACCTGACGTGGATTCGCTGGGCTTCCAGGCCATGGACCGCAACGTGCCGGGGCTGTCCCACGTCATCCTCCAGAAGCTCAACATGAAGAGCTACGAGGACTACAAGTGAGTGAGCACCCATGGGTGCTGCCGTGGGGGGTGTGTGTGTCTGTCTGTCACCCCCAAGCCAGAGCATCCTGCCTGTCCCCCAGCTGGAGCATGTCCCCTGGCTCATCCCACCCTCCCGGCTCAGCCCACAGGTGGGGGGCTCGGACAGGGCTCCTGGGTGCACCCCTCCACCAGCCCCCCCCCCCCCCCCCCCCCCCCCGGGTCGGTGCCCTTTGGCTGGGGGGTAAAATGCTGGCAGCCTTGGGGGGGACACGCCAGCCCCACGGTGATGGCAGAGCAGCGTGGGCTGGACCCTGCTCACCCCGCCGGCCTCTGCAGGTCTGCCATGGACGGGAGGAAGAGCGGCAGCGATTTCGGCATCCGGACTTACTTCGACATGTTCCAGAAGATGGAGGACACCTTCAAGTTTTGCGCCGAGTGCAAGAAGCTCCCCGATGCCCTCCCTGACCCCAAAAGCCTCCGGAGATGCAAGAGGTATGGGGGGGGGGCAGGGGGGAGGTGGCCTGATGGCACGGGGATGGATCCGTCCCCTCGCTTCCAGCCTGGTGGCCGGGGTGAAGCCGGGGGTGTCTTGGCCCCGACGCCCCCCTCCAGCCGCAGGGCACCCCCCAAACCAGCGACGCAGCCCTGGGAGGGGGTGGCAGGGTACCGGGCTCGGCAGGCTGGATCCTGCCCCCCCTCCCCGCCGCAGCTGGGCACGCTGCCCTCCTCCCCAGGTGCCAGAACGTGTACTACTGCGGCGTGGCCTGCCAGCGCGCCAACTGGCCGCTGCACAAGAAGTTCTGCAAGAAGCTGAAGCTGGTGGCCCTGGATCGGTTGGTGGAGTGGCTCGTCTTCACAGGTGGGGCAGGGGACGCCGCTCCCACCCCGTATCCCTCGCCCCCCCTCCCCAGCCTGCCCTGACCCCTGTCCCCAGACCGCAGGGGTCCTGTGGAGGGATGTGGGGTCCCTCCTCCCAGCTCCAGCCCCCCCCAGCTGGGTCCAGTAGCCCCACAGCCTGGGTGGGATGGGCCGCCTGGGCTGTGGGGCCACCGCTGCGACCCCCAATGCTTCTCCCTACCCCTCCCAGGAGACATCCCCTTCCCTACGGAGACCTGGACAAAACCCGCCCGGGATGTGGAGGGCTGGGAGGACTGGTTCTCCATGCAGGAGCAGCTGGAGGAGAAGCTGGGCGCCATCCTGGCCGGGCGGTACATGACCCTCCTCTGGGCCAACGCTGGGAAGCCCCGGCCGGAGGACGGGGAGCTGCGTGAATCCGTCCGGCGTCTGGTCACCGACTTCCACTCGCGGCCGATCACCATCGGCTTGGGGCTGCGGCTTTTCGGCATCGACCCCCTCGCCAAGGCCCTTACCGTGCACGTGGTGGGGGCGTCCCACGTCGAGACCCTCAACACCCGGCTGACGGACTATGACGAGCTGACGCGGATGTTCCCGGGGCACCGGGGCATGGAGGTGGTGATGGTGGGGGTGGACGTGGTCGACGGACCCATCATGAGGCCACCGCTGGCCGTGCCAGCGCCCCGGGGAAGGCTCTATCTCAGCAGCTACAAGGGGCTGTACCACGACTTTTGGGAAAGCCACGTGGAGACCAAGCTGGCCGCCCGCCCCGACCTGGTGGTGGGCTTTCACCCGGGTGAGTGCCCACGCCGTGGGGGGGCCCGGACCCTCACCACCCCGCTGCCCAGCACGGGACCGCCCCGGCAGGGTGCAGGGCAGACCCTGAGTGCCCCAGCACCGCTGGGGGCTCAGGATGTGCCCACATCTTAGACTGGACCTAAGGAAGAAATTCTTTACAATGAGGGTGGTAAAACACTGGCAGGGGTTGCCCAGAGAGGGGGTGGAGGCCCCATCCCTGGGACCATTCCAGGCCAGGTTGGACGGGGCTGTGAGCAACCTGATGTGGTTCAAGGTGTCCCTGCTCCTGCAGGGGGGTTGGGCTGGGTGACCTCTGGGGGTCCCTTCCCACCCAAAACATTCTACGATTCTATGATCTTGCCATGGCCATGCACCAAGCCGCAGCGGGCCACCCCGCACAGCCAGAGCAGCCAGGGTGACCCCCCCGGGGTTCGGCTGCCTCGTCCCCCCCCCGGGCACTCACCGTCCTGCCTGTGTCACCTGCCTGCTGGCCAGGGGGTGTGAGCAGCACCCAAAGGCATCCCTGCCTTCAGGTCTCGGCGCAGTGGCTCACCCAGGACCCAGAGCCGGGGGTGCCCCCACGCTGGCGGGGAGATGGGACCCACCTTGCTCAGGGCTGCCAAGCCCCACCGCCAGCGTCCCCACGGACCCCAGGGGTCTCCGGCATGGAGCGGGTGCCGTTAGAGCCGGCTTTCCCTGGGGATGGGAGGGGATGGGAGGGAGGGAGGGCCCTCACCATTGTGTCCCCACAGGTTTCCACGCCTGCCCGGACCTGCTGGCGGGCTGGCTGCCCACCCTGCTGCTGCTGCGGGACTATCGCCTGCCCGTCCTCTTCACCGTCTACAGGTGAGCGCCGTCCCGCTCCCCGCAGCGTGCCGGCACAGCCGCCCGGTAACGGGGCCCGTCCTCCCCCTCTCCCGGCAGCGAGCAGGAGCTGAAGTCCTCCCTGCAGATCCTGGTGGAGCTCGAGACGCACATCATGGGCTACGCCGCCAACCCCTTCGCCTCGCTCCGGCCCGAGCAGGTCTACTCCAGCCCCAACAAGGCGCCCGTCTACTGCAGCTCCTACTACATCGCCCTGCTGGGGCCGGCGGCATCGGCGGTGCCGGGTGCCGAGGAGCTGGAGGACGGTGATGGCTGGCAGGGAGGGGAGCCCAGTGCTGCTGGCACGGCTGGGGGCATCGCCCCGGGGCCGGGCTGAGCCCCTGCAGCCAGTGCCATCCTGCCTGCCCTGCCCGCCCAGCCCCCTGCCCCATCCCAGGGCTCCATCTCCCCATCCTGGGATGGGCGATTCAGCCATCCCTCGCCACGCACAACCAGTCCTGGGGGACACAGCACCCCGGCACAGGCACAGCACCCCTCCACGGAGCAAATTAAAGCACTGCCGGCCGCCAGCCGCCGTGTCTCGAGCTTTTATTTCCGAAAAGGCCTTTGTTTTCCCAAAGAAAACGGAGGGCTGAGCCTGCCCCAGCCACCCTCGGGCAGCCACGGCCCCCGGAGGGCTGGCGAAGGGGACCCCGGTTGCGGGACCTGCCGTGCCCGGGGCTGCGTGGGCCCCGCGGGAAGCCCCAGCCCGGGCACCCGGTTGTCACTGTCACCGGCGCTGTGCCCCTGCCCCACACACCGAGCCCCGCACTGGCCCCCACCTTGGCCATGGCGTGTGGCCACCGGCTGCCACCGCCCCACTGCTCGCCAGCCCCTGCGGAAACCAGGGCGGGCGGCGCTGAGCGAACCGGCCCCCGCAGCATCGCCTGACGCTGCCGGGGACCCGCGCTGGCCTGGCGTCCCCTCCCCGTGCAGCCAGCGGGTCCGGCACAGCGCTGGTGGCAATGTCCCACGCGGGCACCCGCGATGGCTTGGGGAGGCCGGTACCACCCCGGGGCTCCCCGCGCCCCGACGGCGGGTCCTTCCCCGGGGTCGGTGCCCGTTGGAGGGGCCGGGGTGGGCAGTGGGGCTGGCACGGTCCGGCTGGGGAGGTGGCACGGCGTGGCACTGCTGGTGTCACTCGGCGCCGGCGCGTTCCCGCAGCGCGGGCAGCGTCAGGGTCTCCGGCGCCGACTTCTTGCGCGGGCGAGTCTTGGGGGGAGCGAGGAAATCGGGGGCCTCGTCGCTGAGGGGGGTGGAGGGGGCGCTGGCGGGGGCCGAGTGCGTGGCTGTGGGCTGCCCCACCTCGCTGACGGAGATGGTGGGTGCCACCAGGCCGATGAGCTCGTTGGTGGCCTCCTGCGTCTCCCGCTCGTAGCACCGCACCTCCTCCATCGTCATCCCTGCCGAGCACAGCCGGGCTTGGGGCCGCTCGGCACGGCCGCATCCTGCACCCCATCATCCCGGGGCAGCCTGCGCCCCGCGCCCCGGCTCCCCTCCCAGCTGGGAAGGGGACAGGGGGGACAGGCAGGGAAGGGGACGCTGGGCAGCGCAGCCAGCCCCTCGTTCCGGCACCAGCCCAGCCAGCAGCAGGGAAGGGACAGACAGACAGACAGCGCAGGCAGCGCAGGCAGGGGACGCGTGGGGAGGGCAGCCGGGGCGGGGGGGACACGCGACCCTCCGCCACGGGGTGCAGGGGGGGCTCGGCGTGCACCCTGCACAAGCCCCCCCGCCTGCACCCACCCGCAGGCAGCGCGGCGGGGTCTGGGGTCTGCGTCCCCTGCCGGCAGCATGCGGCAGGGCTGCCCCCGCAGCGGGGACTAGGGGGGCTGGCTCCCCAGCTTTTGGTTTGTGGCCACTTGCATCTGAGTCTCGAAGGCCCGCACCTCTTCCAGGGACATGTCTGGAAGGCAGAGAGCCGCTCACCGGGACGGCCCCGGGCCACTGCTGGCCCCCGCTGCCGGCCATTGTCACACCCGGGGCTCCTGTCCCCCCACTGCGGGGCATCGTCACACCCAGGGCTCCTGTCCCCCCGCTGCGGGGCATCGTCACACCCAGGGCTCCTGTCCCCCCCGCTGCGGGCCATCATCACACCCGGGGCTCCTGTCCCCCCGCTGCTGGCCATCGTCACACCCAGGGCTCCTGTCCCCCTGGTCACACCCGGGGCTCCCGTCCCCCCCACCCACATGCAGCAGCCACCCACAGCGCATCTCCCTGCCAGACCCGGGGTGCAGGCAGCGCAGGCAGGGATGCTGGGGCTCCCGTCCCCCCACCCCATGCTTCAGCCAAGCCTTTTGCAGGGGCACAGCAGCGCGGGCAGGGGTGTGGGCAGGGGTGCAGGCAGGGGTGCGGGCAGGGGTGCGGGCAGGGGTGTGGGCAGGGGTGCAGGCAGGGGTGCGGGCAGGGGTGCGGGCAGCAGGTTGCAGGGGAGCCAGAGGAAGCACGGGAGCTGCCCCTGGGGTTAGTGGCATTGGCGGTTAAATCCGCAGCCCCCTCCCACCCCGGGGATCCTGTCCCCCCCCTCAGCGGCAGCGCCGGGGTGGGGGGCAGCCCCGCGGACTCACCGCACCACTCGTCCACCCAGGCGAAAGCCTGCCGGTGCCCGATCAGCAGGATGTCCCGGATCACCTACGACGCAGCGCCGGGCGGGGGGTGTCAGCACCCTCTTGGTGCTCCCCCCTCCCCCCCAATCTTCTTGGTGCCCCCCCCCTCACCTTGTGCACGAACTGCTCCACCCGCGTCTGCAGCCCCCACACCTCGAACTTGACGCTCACCAGTTTGTAGGAGCACATGATGGGCTTGGTGTGCTGGCGCCAGCCCTCCCGCAGCGGCCCCCGGCCCGTCTTGGCCGAGCTGAAGAAACGGGGGTCCTGGGGTGGGGCAGAGCAGGGCCGTGAGCCCCCCCCTGGGGATGGGGGACAAGGGGGTGGCTCCAGGAGCATCCCCCAATCCCCACCCGTGCTACCTCCAGGCTGCGGTAGTAACGCTCGGGGATCTCGTCGAAGGCAATGTCCAGGAAGGAGACCTCGTGGTCGCCCAGGATTTTATCGCTGCGGAAGATCTGGGGAGGGGGAGGGAGGGAGGGTGAGAGGTGGGGGTGTGCGTCCCCCGCGATGAGTTTGCCAGGTCTCAGCTGCGGCGCAGACTCACGTTCTCGCTGTCCCCGCAGTTGTCCTCGTACTTGGTCTCGATGTAGATGGAGAACTTGGGCAGGAAGGAGCACTGCAGGGAGCGGCCGTCAGCTGGCCCCGAGGACGCTGATCCCCGAGGGACACCCACCCCAAGGGACACCCACCCCGAGGGACACTCACACCCAAGAGATGCCAAGCCCCGAGGGACACCAAGCCCTAAGGACACTTGCACCCAAGGGACACCCAGACCCCAAGGCATGCCCAGCCCCAAGGGACACCCAGACCCCGAGGGACACTTGCACCCAAGGGACACCCAGACCTCGAGGGACGCCCAGCCCTAAGGACACTCGCACCCAAGGGACACCCAGACCCTGAGGGACGCCCAGACCCCAAGGGACACCAAGCCCTAAGGACACTCGCACCCAAGGGACACCCAGACCCCGAGGGACACCAACCCCGAGGGACACCCAGCCCCCGAGGGACACCCAGCCCTAAGGACACTCACACCCAAGGGACACCCAGACCCCGAGGGACACCCAGACCCTGAGGGACACCAAGCCCTAAGGACACTTGCACCCAAGGGACACCCAGACCCCGAGGGATGCCCAGCCCCGAGGGATGCCCAGCCCCGAGGGACGCCCAGACCCCGAGGACACTTGCACCCAAGGGACACCCAGACCTCAAGGGATGCCCAAACCCCAAGGGACGCCCACCCTAAGGGACTCCCAGACCCCAGGGGACACCCAGACCCCAGGGGACACCCAGCCCTAAGGACACTCGCACCCAAGGGACACCCAGACCCTAAGGGACGCCCAGCCCCCGAGGGACGCCCAGCCCCCAAGACACCCACCCCTAAAGAACCTGACCCCAAGGGCCACCGACCCCCAGGGGACACCCACCCCTGTGTCCCCTTCCCCAGCCATGCCAGGTGCCCCCATGCCACCTCCTCACCGTGTACTCTGCAGCGACACCGTGGCACGTCAGCATCAGGCGGTGGCATCGCCGGGTGGCATCACAGGTGGCATCACGGGGGAGAGAAGGAGCGGTGAGACCGGGAAGCGGCCAGGGCCAGGCTCTCCCGGCAGCCCCGCGCCGCCGGCGAGGGGCAGGGTGCCCGGCAGCGCCCGTGCCCGCGCCCGGGGCTCACCGGTGATGGTGTAGGGGTAGTAGTTCCAGGCCTTCTCCGTGACGTAGAAGATGCGGGGGGTCACCGCCCGCGCCCAGCTCGGCAGTTTGCTGCAGGGGACCGTGGCGGGGTGTGTGTGGGGGGGTCTCCACTCCGGGCAGGATGAGGCCAGTGGGCACAGCCCTGCCCGGTGCCACCCAGCCCTGCTCCACTGAATGCAGCCGCCCCCCCCCCCCAGCATAGCCCCGGCTCCCGGACCCCCATCCCCTTCCCGGGGACCCCACGTGCTCCCCAGGACCCTCACCTCCACCCCAGCACCCCTCATCCACCATCACCTGCACCCCAGGACCCCCCCCAGGGACCCCTGCCACCTCCCCAGCACCTTCATCTGCACCCCAGGACCATCACCTGCATCCCAGGACCCCCTCAGGGACCCCTGCCCCCTCCCCAGGACCATCACCTGCACCCCAGGACCCCCCCCAGGGACCCCTGCCACCTCCCCAGCACCTTCATCTGCACCCCAGGACCATCACCTGCATCCCAGGACCCCCCCCAGGGACCCCTGGCACCTCCCCAGGACCCTCACCTGCACCCCAGGACCATCACCTTCACCCCAGGACCCCCCCAGGCACCTCTACC
>JADKXX010004203.1:0-48446 GCA_017310255.1 Butorides virescens
TGACCCCCACACCGGGGGGGTTACAGCCCCCTGTCCCTGCCAGGGGTCGCACCCCCCGCCTGAGCCCCCCAAACACCCCGGGGGAGCAGCCACGGGCCCCCCCCCCGAGAGCCTCCCGGCGCATCCCTGCCCACGGCGAGGCCCACGGGTGATGCAGGCAGCACCCCAGGGTGAGGGGCTGCACCGCCCCCCCCTCTCCCCCCCCTTAGCCCTACAGGACGGCTGAGGGTGGGGGGCATCATCCACCCCCCTCCCAGCCCGGCTGCCAAAGGGTTAACCCCATCCCAGCCCCATCCCGGGATGGGCAGCAGATGTGGAAGGAGAAGGAGCTGGAAATCCCTTCTCCAAACTTGGGGCCCGCAGCTCCGCTCTCCACCACCCCGGCCCCCCAGCGAGCACCGGGGGCTGGAACCGGTGCCTGTGCTGGGCCCGGGCTGGGGGCGCAGCCGGATCGGGCCCCGCCGTGGGACCCCCGCCGGGGGATGCGGGACAGGGCTGTGGTGGCCCTGGTGGGGACCCGGTTTTGGGGGCGTTTGAAGGTGCCCGCTGGCTCCCTGGAGCCCTGGATGGGCTCTCACCAGCCACCCTGCGCCTTTTTGGGTGGGTGCAGAGGGGCTGGGGTGGGGCGAGCGCTGCTGCCCTGGGGGCGATGCCAGGCAAGGGCCCGATCCGGGGCGAGCTGGGAAAGAGCGGCTTCGTCCTGTCGCGGCTCGGGCCAGCGTGGCCACAAAGCCCACGGAGCTGGGTGGCAGGGAGCCGGGCTGGGTGCTCGTGGCGGAGCACCCAGGGGTGCAAGCACTGAGCCACCACCACGCTCCTGCTGCCGGGGCCGAGAGCAGCGGGGAGGCACCGGGTGGGGAATCCAAAGCGATGGGAGGGCACCCCGGGACCAGCACCCTTCCCGCAGAGCACCCATCCCAGCCGGGTGCCTGCTGGCTTCCCCCCGTCCGGGGCCAGAGCATCCCACCCAACCCAAGGGAGAAGAAGCTGGAGCTCTTCAGCGGCGTTCAGAGCAGCGTTTCGGAAACAGCTCGGCTTCCCCGAGGCGTTTTGGAGCTACGAAAGCTCCACAAATCTCCAACCCTATTGCAAATAGATTTCTTTAAATGCATTTTAATTTTTTTTAAATAATAAATAATAACTCCGAGCTGCCTGCAGCTGCTCAGGGGCTGGCTAGCAGGGTGCCAAGCCCCCGCCGCGCCGTGGAAGAGCAGTTCCAGCTCCGGAGCCGTTCCGAAGGATGTGGAGCTTGAGGGCTTTTCTGGAGCAGCTTCCAAGAGGCTGGCGAGAGGTTTCAAGACGTCGCGAGGCCTTTTCAGAGGAGGTGCCGAGGAGCTCGAGTGCTTCCCAGCAGCTACGAACATTTTTCGCTGAGTTTTAGAGCAGTTTCGGAGCCACACGGAGCTGTTTCGGGGTGGCTCACGCCTCTGCGGCGGCGTTCGGAGGGGGTTTGGGGCGGGTTGGAAGTGTTTGGAGAAATTTAGAGACGTTACCGAAAAGTTTTCACGCTGCTGAGGGGTACGCGAGGAAGGTTGGGAGGAATTTCAGGGGCCTTTCGGAGGGTGTCGGAGCACTTGAGGTGTTTCACAGCCAAGCAGAGGAGGCTTGGAGTGCTTCAGAGCTGCTACAAGTTCTTTTTTTTTTTTTTTTATGATCCACTTTGAGCTGTTTCAAGGAGTTTTGGAAGAGTCGAGAGGACTTTCAAGAGCTACTTCGAGCCGCTCCAAGCAGTTTTAGCATCTTGGTGCCTTTTAGGGCCGGTTTGAGGAGCCTGAGAGCTATTTGAGCAATTCAAGTGCTTCAGCGCTGCCTGAAGCTCCGTCCTGCCAGAGCTCCGAGCTGTTCCGAGGCGCTTGGCAGCTCCTTGAAGCCTCCCAGCACCGCGCCAGAACCCCCGGAGCCCTTTATTTACCCGATTTTTAGAGCGGTTTCTGGCTGTTGGAGGTCGAACTTTTCAGAGGAATTGTAAAAAGTTGGGTTTGGGGTTTTTTGGAGGCATTTAGAGAAATCTGGGCGCACGTTAGAGGGGCGCGGCGTGGTTCAGAGCGCTACAGAGGCGTTTTCGAGACGCTCAGCGATGTTTCGGAGCAGCTCGGGGAGGAGCACGGAGCAGTGGGAAATCAGCAGGGGTGGTTCCGAGAGCTCGGAGCGCGTTGGGAGGCATTTCCCAGCACGCAGAGCCACTCGGCAGCTCTTTGCAGCGGCTCCAGGTGCTCCAGGGCTGCTCCCAGGAGTTTAGAGGAAAAGTCTGGAGTCATCCGGCGGCGCGCTGCGGGAGCTTGGGGGGGTTATTTTGCACCTTCGAGCCCTTTGGGGTGGCTCATGGGGGCCCGGAGGCGGCGGGGGGGAGGCTTAGCGGGGTGTGGAGCAGCTTAGCAGGGTGGTGCAGAGCATTTAAGGGATTTTTAGAGGGGTTCGGAGCAGCTGAGCGCTCGGAGGGGTTTAGCACAGTACAGGAAAGGGAAAACCTCCGCGTCCTCACTCGGAGCAGCCCCCCAGCTCCATCTTGGCCTCCCAAAACGCTGCAGAGCAGCAGGACACCCCAGGGGGGGACAAAGCCACCCCCAAAGGTCCCTCACCCCACCCGGACAGCGAAGGGCGAATCCCCCCAGGTTCCCACCGGGGAGCTTTTGGCTCCCTGTCACCTTGGTGCCTCCAGAGCCAGCCTCCCCCATCCTCACGCCCCCCCCAAATCAGGGCTCTTTTTGGGGCAGGGGCATTTCCATACCCATCCAGCCCCACCAGGGAGCCGGCGCTCAGATGCTCAGGATGCTCCGGTGCTCAGAGCCGCCCCTGCAGAAAGAAGATCTCCGGGCAGGAATAGTAACAGCTTTTAATCCGACAAGAATCGATACATCATTTAAGACAATACTGTTTTTGCCTCTTCTTTTTTGGGGGGGGGGGGGGAAAGGGGGGGGGCTTCCTTCACATACGGGGGGGGAAGGGGGAACATTTTCGGGAAGTACAAGTTTTGTTTTGTGGTTTTTTTTTTTTTTTTTTTTTTTTTTCTCCATAGGGACTTTAAAGCATGGTGAATGTGCAAGTCAGTGCTTTGTTTGCTTAAAACTTTTTCCCGGTGCTTATTTACAGTTACAGTACCTCTTTGTGAGCGACAGGAAAAAAAAGACGATTGTTTGAACTGGGGAGCCGGGACCCCAAGTCGAGAAAGGCAGATCTCCGATATTTATATATTTATACATATATATATATATGCTTTTGTGTATACACAGATACATTTCTCTCTTCTTTAAAGTATTAAAAAAATGATCAACCTTCATTCTATAAAAATACCTACTCTACAAGATAGAAAAATTTTTTTTCCCTCTCCAAGTATACACTGATTTACACCCAAAGCTTCTCTGGAAATGTACATTACGTGGCTTCTTCCCACGGACGCGGGGCAGGGAGGGGAGTGGATGCCGGGGAGAGCTGGGTGCTTGGGACGGGTGCCCCCCTCGCCCAAGGTTTTTGGGGGGCTCGCCCCCACCCCGCTGCACCTCGCACAAGGCCATGGGGGGTTGAGCACCCGGAGGAGAGGAGTTTAAAGAGGGGGTGGAAGAGGGAAGGTGATGGCGGTGGTGGCTCGGCCGGCTCCGGGTCGCGGCCAATGCCCCCGGGGGGGGGGGCGGAGGGGGGCCCCGCGCCCCCCCAGGCCCCCCCGGGGGGGGGGGGGGGCTAAGGCTGCGGCAGCGGCCACCTCTCCCGGCCAGCGGCACCTCCAGGGACGAGGGGCGAGCTGGCTGCTCTGCCACCACCCCAGCGTGGGACCAGAGGCGTGCGGGGAAGGGTTTTGGGGAGGAGCAGGCACACACCCCCACCCCCCCCGCCCCCGGTAGCCAAGGGGAGCGCTGCGGCTTCTGCTTTCAGGCCACCCTGGCATTTCTAAAACCTGACAAGCAGGAAAAAGAATTGCTTTTGGGGCCCGATGGACTGAGGGAAGCCGGGTCCTTAGGAGTCCGCTGGCTGTCTCCTCCCGGGAGCCGGGGGGGAGGAGGTTGGTTAAAGCGGCTGCTCCCCGGGGTCACGCTACGCCACGGCCGCTTGTGCCAGCAAGCCAAAAGCTGGCTGATGCAAACATGGCTTTTGTTTCCCAGGGAGCTGCTCTTGTGTTCGCTGGTCTCCTCTCCCCAGTGGCATAGAGATTTCAGCCCGGGCTGGCGCCAGGGGCTGAGAAACCAGAGCGGCGGCTCCGGCCCCTGCCGCAGCGTGGGGGAACAGCGGGGAAAGGCGGCCGGAGCGGGCTCTTCCTCCAGGACTGCAGCTATCACCAGCAGAGCCCTGCTCCGGGTGGGAATGGCACAGGCCACTGTCCCCAGGCCAGGGACCTTGGGAGGTGACGTGGAGAGCTCAGCCCTCTCCCGCTGGGGCTCCCACGGGGGGGGGGGGGGGGGTCCAGACCTGACAGACCCCGAGCGCCCTCGGCTGCTGCGTGTCCCCGAGGCGAGGTGGGATGGGGAGAGGCGGCCAGGAGCAGCCCCCAGTGCAAGTTGAAGAGTCACAGCCTTTCCCCAAGTCCCTGCAGGCTGGACAGACAGCACCCGTGTGTCTGCAGCTGGGGCCGAGGGGACCTCTCCTCCCGGAGCCAGCCTGGCCCACGAGACGCCCGCGGCGGCCGGCAGAAGAGCCAGGAGCGGGGAGGAGGGCAGCGGAGCCGTCAACGCCAAGGCGTGCCGACGGTAGCGAGCCACAGACAGCAAAAATAAATAAGGAGGCAGGTGACAAAGTGCGTGGACGCCCTGTCCCGAAAACGGCCGCTCCCCCGCCTCTTTCTGCCACCGGCGAGCAAGAGAGGAGCCAGCCAGCTCTCTGCACGCAACCCCTCACCGAGCAGAAGCGGCGGGGCAAGGATTAACTGCGCCAGCTGAATGAGGACATTTGCATTAAGTTAATTAAAAAAAAAAAAAAAAAACACAAAAAAAAAACCCCCAAACAAACAAACAACAAAACAAAAACCCAAACCCAAACCACCTCTGCAAGTCCAGGACGCGTTTCCCTCTTTCCCAGATCTGCCCCAGTGAGTGAATGTGTCAGGGACACTTTGGCAAAGCAGATTCTTGGGCTGGACAGGGCAGCAAGGGAAAACGCCGGCTCCGTCGCTTCCTTCTCCGTCCCGTTACCCCGCAGTTCGGAGAAACCCTCTCCCTACAGCTCCGGCTCGCGCCCCGCGCTCCAGAGGGCCTGACGCTGCTGTGGGGACAGTTCCCAGCTTCGCGGGGAGCGGGGCCGATCCGGGTCCTTCCTCCGGCTGTCCGTTGCCTGTGTTTCTTCTGCAGGTTCCCTTTTACCCCTCAGAACCAGAAGGGTTTGAAAATAACGGAGTCAGACAACAAAGCCTTGCTGCTGGTTTTCTTTTTCCCTGGTCTGCTGGCTAATTCACCCACCGACCTGACGCGATGCTTCCTCGTGCCTTCATCCAAAGCAAAGACGTTTCGAGTCCCTCTTCATCCTCTCAGAGCACCAAATCCATCGACGAGCGCACGGCCGGTGGCTCTCGGCCGCCCTTACTTCACTTCCAGGATGGAGGGGTTCGTCTCCATGATGGCCACGATGATCCTGTCGATGTAATCCTGCAGGCGGAAGTTGATCTCCTCTTGCTTCTGGATTGCTTCCATGAGCTGCAAGGCAGGGAGACAGGGAGTGAGCGTGGCTTCTCGTGGCTCTGTGCACCCATGGAATTCCGCCCCCCCTTGCTCCTTCGTTCTGGCTGGGGCTGTTCCTGGCCACGTACAAGCGTGTCACGACTGCCAGGGACCAGACGGTTCGGCAGTGACTCCTGCGGGGTCCATAACACCCAGCTGAACCCCCCGTGGGATGCCCTTACCCGCCATGGGTCTCCCCTGACAGATGCTCCTGCATCCCCAGCTCTCCAAACCATGCAAGCGGGTCCTCAGCCGTGGAAGCCGGAGCCCCAGGAGGGGGGCACAGGCCTGGCAGGCTGACCCTGGTGCCCAGCTGCTAGAGGAATGGGTACTGGTATCTCTGGGACTCCCCCCAGCCCTTCTCCCTCCTTCAGCAGGCTCGGGCCCAAGATGAGGACATGCCCTCAGCTGCTGGCCCTGCTCACTCCTGTCCTTCCTCAATTTCTCAGCCAGATGGGACCCTGGAGAAAGCAGGCTGCATCTCCTTTGGCCCCCAAAACGTGTGTTTTCCCATTACACCTCTCAGGGTCTGAAAGCTGTGATTCTGATGCTCCCGCAGGCTTGCACACCGGTATCTGGGCTAGAGCCACGAGCAAGGAGAGCAGAGAGAAGCCAAGATCTTTTTTAAGATCTGTTTTAAGCTACGGACAGACACACCCCGTGCTCGCTGGTCTGTCCCAGGAAGGGGAAGGAGTCACAGGGCAGACAAAGCGGAGCTGCCGGTATCAGCAGATTGGAAGGGAGCAGCTTCCCCTATTCCCAGGAAGGAGGGCTGGCAGGCGGGGTAAAGTCCTGCAAGCTCTTCAAATAGTCGTGTGGGTACTTCTTTGGCTCACGACAGCTTTCGAGTGAATGTTGGGAGTGAGCTGTAGCACAGACAGAGCCACATCAACTCCTCCCAGGCCCTCGGGTGGCTGAGAGGAGAGGAGATGCACCAGCCGCCCCGGGGAGATGGGGTCTGAGGTCAGCAGTACCCCGCGGCACGTACCTCGTCTCTGGAGACCGAGCTGATCTCTGCTGCCAGGGATTCAGAGAAGGAGGCTGAGAAGAGGTTCTTGGCTCCCTGGATGCTCAAGTTAATGATCTGCCCGTTCAGTTCATCGTTCTGCTCCTTCAGGTTCCTGTTATCCTGTTCACAACAGACAAACATCAGGTGGTGCTGAGGCACGTGGTGTCCCCGGAGCAGAACCGGCCACAGAAGGCGAGGGCTCTCATCCTAACCAGCAGTTCAGACAGAGCTGGGAGCAGCACTCCGTCTCCTGACTCCGATTTGACAGAGCCTGGAGAACCCCTGGAGACGCACAACGTGCTGGGGAGATCCAGGGGACGCAGCAGAGAGGGGCTCTCGAGTGCACATGCTGACCTTCAGTGGAAGGAGCCAACCTCTCCCGCCTCGGGACAGGAGAGCAAGAAAGCAGGGGGCTGCCAGATCCACGGTCAGCTCCTCGGGAGGGAGCCCCGGGCCCTGCTGCCCACTCCTTGGTGCAGGAGGTGACACCCCCTTTTGCAGACCGAGCAGCCGAGAGGCTTCCCCCTCTGCCCAGCCCTGCGTACCTGCTTGAGCTGCTTGATCTCCTGCTCCAGCTCCGTCTCCCGCGTCCTGCTGTTGTACTCCTGCAGCCCCATGCTGCTGCTCCTGCCTCTTCGCTGCTCAGCTTCCAGTTTGAAGAGCTGCAAGTGCTCCAGCTGCTTCCTGAGGTCCTCAATCAGCTGCAGCACAAGGGAAGGGGACGACTGAGCGCCACATCCCCTGCAATTCCGATAGCTCGCGCCGGTTGTGGCTGGTGTGACAGATGGGCTGTCCCCAAAGAGCAACCCCATCGGCTGCAGGATTAACAGACCCTCTCTGGGGGTGCCAGCTTCCCCTTCTCCTCCCCCACGCCTCTAATGAACAGGAAAGGGGGAGCTACTTAAATCACAGAATCATCTAGGTTGGAAAAGCCCTTTAAGATCATTGAGTCCAACCGTTAACCTAACCCTGCCATCCCACCACTAAACCCTGTCCCTCAGCACCTCATCCATCCTTCTTTTAAATCCCTCCAGGGATGGGGACTCGACCACCTCCCTGGGCAGCCCATTCCAGTGCCTGACAGCCCTTTCGGTGAAGAAATTTTTCCTAATGTCCAACCTAAACCTGCCCTGGCACAACTTCAGACCATTTCCCCTCGTCCTATCACCCGTCACCAGGGAGAAGAGGCCGACCCCCACCTTGCTGCACCTCCTGTCAGGTGAGAATACGTGAGAGCAGCCTGGGAAGGACTTTGTTGGAGCACCGAAGATGCTGGCTCCAGGTCTACAGCAGCAGACAGACCCCCCCCAACCCAGCGATGGGGGCACTTGCTCGGGCAGCTCCCTGCTGCCACAGTGCTGCGAATCCCCGGCTCACCCGAGTGCTCTTAGCGTTGTCAAAATGTCAACAATTTCCACTTTGAGGCCCAAAGCTCCTTTTCTACCACAACAGCAAGCCCCGCTTGAGCCGCCAGCCGGAATTACCAACCGCACCGACACGTGGAAGGGGCTGGGGGGCTGCATTTCTGCCCCCGAGCAGGCAGGAGCTGGCAGCTCCAACCCAAGCAGCCTGGCAGCCCTCTCCCCCTGCCTGCTATAACGCCTGCTGGCACCACGTGCCATCGTCACCGCGCTTCTGCCACCGCTCCTTTGATGGAGAAGAGAAACGGGCCCCAGAGGAAGGGGCCAGGGTGGCTCAGCCCCGCTGGGTTTGCGGATGCAGACACGCTCGGCTGAATTTTAACGCAGGCAGAAGCGACGCAGATGTGACACGGTTAAGCTGCTGTACCTTTCCCTGCCCAGGCAGGACCAAATGCTCCAGTTTGGAGTATTTTTGGAGAGGCTGCCCAGGCCAGCTTCCCCACACAGCTCTAATTTGGGGGACCAGGAGGACAGGGCTGTGGCAGGCTGCCCCGACTCTACTCACCTCCTGCGTCGACTCCTTCTCCTTCTGAAACTGGTGCCTCTCCTGACTCAGCTTGTCCCCCATCTTCCTCTTTTTCTCCTGCTCCTCTGTGAGCTGCACCGTGAGGTCTTCGATCTCATCCAGCAGCTTCTGCTTCTCCTGTAACGACAGGAAAGGCAACAACAGTCGGAGAGCCCGTCTCTGTTCGGCGCTGCCAGGGCTCTTCCCACTCGCTCAAGGGCAGGGCCCACGCTGAGCACGGCGGGGAAGGCTGCTCTGGCTGACGCATTCGGATGCTCTGCCTGCTGGGATTTCATTTGCCCTCTGAGGGCTTCAGAGCCCCCAGTGCTTTGGCAGCAGCAAGAAGAGCCACGCGCCAAAATAGCCCGGCTAAGGGTGGGGTCGTAAGAGCCGACTCGATAAACGCAGGCAGGCAGATAGCCGCGCTTGTGCCGCGCTCCGGGCAGCGTGATGCCGGCGTGGGACGCGGCTGGGGTGGGACTGGGGCCAGCAGAGGGGCTACAGGCCAAGAAGAGACATTAAATTGGACTAGATGACCTCTAGGAGTCCCTTCCAACCCAAAACATTCTAGGATTCTATAAATCATGAGGCTCCTTAGGTCTGAATTTCAGAAAAGCCACGAATCCGAGACCTTAAGCCACTCTAGGGATGCTCATTCTTGGGTTCAGGTGTGAAGGAATTGAACTGAGGATTGACCCAAGAAGAAATACGACCACTTCAAGCCAGGATGTAAAGCATACGGTCCAGCTCTCCCGCTCTGTCCCCTTCTTACGCTCCAAGCCTTGGCTGAACGTTTGCGATGGCAGGCAAAGCTTGTCACCGGGCGATGACGACAGCCCGGCGCAGGACGCTTCCCTGTGAGCCCTCTGCCTACGACCAGCTCCCCCCCTCCCCAGGCTCACACCTTCCAGCCTGGATCTCCCCGTAGGCAAGTTTTTTTTTTGCTTTCAGCAAGCCAAAACCACCACAAGACCCCAGCCAGCGCTGATGCTGGATGGGCCATGCCACGACGAGGTGAGGAGCAGCTCCGAGGGGGAGCTCCGGGTGCTGGACCTGGGGTGTCCTGGTGCGTGGAGCAGAGCACCAAAAGCACCGCACCAGCAGCAAACGCAACGCTGACCACGAAATCCTGATTTCAGACGCTGGACAAAGACCACAGCCCCATCAGCAGGGCTTCTCTCCTCGGCAGGGAGGGGCAGCAACTGCACCTCTCGCTCCTCGTTAATCCCATTAACCGTGGAGAAAAGCAGCGCTGCTCTGCAGAGAGATTAAGGATCAAAACCAGCTTCGTGTGGCTGAAACACACCCAGGCAGGGAATTTACCCTCAGACCCGCAGCGGTTTTCCTTCCCCCAAGGCTCAATGCACTGCGCTTACAAGGTCTTGGCAGAGAAAGACCACTCCATCACGGCCACGTCAGGTGGAGAGGGAGCTGCAGCGCTCGCCCGCAGGCTCAAAGACTGCGAGCGGATGAAATGCTTGAGGGCCTTCAGCTGGGCAGAGCGCCTTGATTTCACTTACATTTTTACCTTACATCTGCCACAAGCTTGAACAGAACCAAAACGCAGCCTTTGCAGCAGATGCTACATCCGTAACCCACATCCCCTCCAGAAATGAGGATCTCGTCCGTCCCATGGAGCCGGCGGCGCCTCGGCAAGCCTCCCACCCCGGCAAGCCTCCCACCCCATCGGCATGGCCTTGAATCCTGAGCAGGGCGAGAGGATCCGGGAGGTAACACGTCAATTTGAAGGCTCAACTCGCAAATCCCAGCGAGGAGGTATCTGCCCGGGGAAGGACGAGATGAAGCACGCCCGCTCCTCTTCCTCCCTTGCAGCACTGTCCCGCTGCGGGCTGCAGGGATGGGGACAAGCTTCCACAAGAGGGCACGAGTCCCCTCCTAACCGGCCAGGCCAGGGCTGCCACCGCTCCGGGCAGGCTGCACTCTCTCAGATTTATTAGGGATTTGTTAATCCCAGTTTCCAATCCAAACAGCGGGAAGCTGCCCGGCCAGCGCTATGGGATAGCTCTGCTCCGAGGGGAGCTCTGCAGGGACTGGAAGGCAGAAGCAGCTGATTTAATCGTTACATTAAACGGATCTCACGTAGGCCCTTCGTGTAAATGAGAATTTCGGCTCCAGCCATGCAGGGCAGCAGGTGGGAACCCAGAAACACGGCTCCAGCTCGTGCACCCCGAGCAGACGCGGTCCTCACCTCCTCTAGTCTTTCGATGTTCGCTTTTAAACAAGGGACGCAGGACCTCAGCTCGCTGTTCTCATCATCCAGTTGCTGCAGCCTGCAAACAGTAAAGAGACGCGTAAGAAACTCACCCGAGCATCCCAAGTGCAGGAGACTTGGGTGAAACATCGCTAGGAACATTAAACCAGGGCCTGCTGGAGGCCAGCCAGCGAGGATTTATCTTTTCAAAGCAAACCCTGAGACTTTCACCATTTCTACTCTTGGGGAAAAAAGCGGGGCATCCATATGACTTCTGGTGAGTCCGGTGCCGTGCCCTTCTCAATCAGGTCCAACATTATTCTTTAGGCTTCATCAGTCCATGGGCAAGCCTCAGCACCGGGCACTGAAAATCGGACACGTTGCCTGGGCGGAGTTGGAGCAGGGATGCAGAGAGGGCTTCAGCTTTGCATTCTCCAGGGAAAGCAACATCTGTCCGTCACGGTAACCGTCCTACTACAAACCCCCCCACCGCCTTCATCTTTCATTTACTGCAGGGGTTGAACAACAGCAAAGCACATTCTGGAAAAGCAGCAAACCCCCTGACAAATAAATGAAACCTCTCCTACACCCCTTCTTCCCCTGGAAGCCAACGGGTGGCATGAGGCACCCTGTCCGGGACGCTGCCTGTTGGACAACTCTTCCCTCCTAGATTCCCTGTTTCCACGAAGGCGGAAAACATCTGGCCATCAAACACACTTCCACGGGAACGAGCACTAACGAACCACCTCTTCATTTGCACGCTGGGGGGCAGGCACATGGATGGGGAACGTGAGGGAAATTTAAAACTGCATCAGGGAAATTCAAATAAAAAGAGTCAGAGACTGGGTTCAAGGAGAGGCTTGATTTTGGTAGGAGAAGCAGCTAAAACTCAGGCTTTATAATGATTTCAGTTACGCCTTTAACCAAGTTAAACTCGCTCTCTAGCAGACTTTGTCCCCCCAAAGGCTGCGGCTGCAAAGCGGCAGCCTCTACGCGTGTCCCAGAGTGTTGGGGAGGGTCCCGGAGACCTGCCACCACCCAGCCCTGCCCCAGCCCCACCTGGCCTGCAGGTTCTCAATCTCGATGCTCTTCTCCCTCTCCATCTTGCTCAGCAGCTCCCTCTGCTTCTTGATCTCCTCCAGGAGCGTTTGGTCAGCTCTCAGCTCCTGCTCCTTCAGTTGTTCCTCGAGAGCATTTGCCCTGCGGAGAGAGGATTAACGGTTCCCGATGGCTCACCCCCCGCACGCTGCCATCCCAAGGGACCCACAGCACGCTCTTCCCAGCCTTCTTCCCCACCACACTGGGAGAACTGGGAGAAGCAGGCTGTAACACGGAGCGGGCTTTCAGGAGGGTGTATGAGGGCTTCACTTCATCCCAGGAGATGCAGCGGGGAAGCGGCACGGTCCCCAAAACCCCCAAGGACACTACTGCTGACCAACGCAAGAGCCGGGTGGTACTCGCTGGTCTCGCCTCTGGTTTTATAAATCTCCAGGCTGCATCCAACCCCTTTTTAAGGGGGAGGCCAACAAGGGGGCGAGGCGAGGGTGAAAGCCCAGGAATCATTTTATAACCCACAGCCGGTGGGTCACGGTCGCCGCATCACCCAGAACAAGCTACTTAATCGGAATCTGGTGGAATCATAGAATCATTTAGGTAGGAAAAGACCTTTCAGATCATCAAATCCAACCATAAATCCCAAGGGCTGTGGTTTCACCTGTAGCGGCCACGGCAGAGAAATCCTGCAGCCGTTTCTAGAATTTTGGGCTCCTTTACTCTGCCCCGAAGTAGCCTTGTTGCCTGGAGAGAGGATGACAACAGCCCAAATCCTTCTCCTTTCCACCCTCTCATGTCTCCAGCAAAGGAACGCAGGATCTGCAGGTCAACCATCTCTGTGTGCCAGTGTAACGGGGATTTCCACGCGGTCCCGAGCCCGTGACGGTGCAGGCAGCGGCCGTGGCTTCTCCAACAGGGCAGAGGTAGCCCAAGGAGGCTGGAGTTTATGCCATCGCTTTGCACGGGCAGGCGAGGAAGGCTTTTGCCAGATGAACCCATTCTTCCACCAGCAACGAGCACGCTCGGGGCTTTACTTAATTAAAAGCCGACTGACACTTCTGGGCCAAGCCGCTGAAGTGAAATCATTTCCCTCGCTGCAAAGTTTATCAGGGCTTAGAGAAACCTTTGTTTGAATCGCTCGGTTCCCTGACACGGTGGTTACTTAACAGCCTTACAGCCCTAGAGATAAACTCCCGCCGGGTTTATCTGCCGAGGGTAAATATGCTGCTGGAAGAGAGAAGCCTGCCAGATTAGTAAAGGCAGCGATTACATCAAATGGGATCCAAAGCGCTACGCCCCAGCCAGGATCCCAAAGCAACAGGATCAAGGCTGGCGGGGGGGAGGGTAGAGATGGGCAGCAGGGACCCCGCTGTACCTTCTGCCCAGACCTAATGGGGGAAATATGGGCCAGAAAGAGTCCATACAGGGCGAGTATGAAGCATGTATCCTCCCCAAATGGGAAACTTTTCCAAGAAGCACGACCCCCCTGCGATCCTCTGAGCCAACCCCTGGAGCTCCAGGGCTCCACAGAGACTGTTCGGGATGGGCGTGTGGGACGGGGAAGCACGTAAAAAAAAAAAAATATTAAGAAAAGATCTAAAAGGTGCTGCTGTAGTTACACAGATCTGAGCAGAACATTGCAAGGGAGGCGTCTGCCCTTTGTCCCGGCTGAGCCGCAGGCCCCTTCCTGCGCTCCTGGGAATTTGCCAGAGATGCAGAAAAGCACGGGCAGGATGCTGCCATCCCGGGATGCTGCGATCCCACACACCGCCCTCGAGCAGAGGCGGCAGCCCGAACCCCGGCTGGATTTAACCCCGCCAGGGCGGGATCGGATTGTCAAGGGCAGAGCTGTGAAGCCTTCCTGCTATATTCTGTCCTTCCTCCTCCTCTCCTGCTGCCCCCTCTCCCCACAGGCTCCGGCGGGGAAGGCGCAGGGTGCTGCAGCACGTGGAGGGGGAAAAGGAAAAGGCGACGCTGAGCTGAATTTTGGCCACGGCACAAGCCGGGCGCGCTTACCTGTGCACGAGCTGCAGGTTTTCCTGCTTGAGGCGGCTGTGCTGCTCGCCGTTAGCGGCCGTGTCCTTCTCCAGCTCCGTCACCCGCTTCTCCAGAAAGACAACCTGGGTGATGGGAGAGGGGAGGATCAGCCGCCCGTGCTTAAACCCGCCGGTAAAGCGGCGCCGAGGGCCGGAGCAACTCCCACCGCCTCCGCCGCACCGCACGGGTGGGCTCCTCGGTGGCTTTGGGGCTGCCTCTGCTTGTCGCACTGATTCAGAGCCCGTTACCCCAACACAGCCCCCGGCACGACCCGCACCCCGCTCTTCACCACACAAGGCAGCCTGAGCTGCAGGAGCCATCGCTGGGCCAGCTACTTAAAAAATGGTTGCTTGCCACAGGTAGCCATGCCTCGATTTAAAGCATCCTTTTACAACAGCCTTTTACACCCTGGCTTCTCCGTTTTTGATGTCTCCCATGTACTGATATGGGGCCAATTGCTTCACTCTTTCCTTTCTTTGTACCCTTCGTGGCGATATCCCTACGCGGAGGTCTAGGGGGAAAGACCCCAGCTGGGTCACCGGAGCTCCGCCGTGCCCAAGCGCAGCCCTGCGGCCGGGGGTAACCACCCGTGGCCTGAAATAGGACTGAAAGACCCTGGGCTCGCAGCTTATTTGTAAATAAAGTCCCATGGGAGGAAAAAATGCTGGCTGGGAGGAAAGGATCCACGTATCTTCTCCCTGGACCTATACGGGGCTTATTTCAGCTGTATTTGCATTTTCATTTACTTTCATTTACTTACTACTTAGGTAGGGCACAACTTTGAAGAGCAAAGGGGGCTGGGAGCGCCCCTCCATTTCCCACCCAAGCAGGAGTGTGGCCGGGTGGGGAACCGCAGGAGGACAGCGTTTTCGTGGTCCCCAAAAATCCCATTTATCCCCGTATGAGAACCATCATGAAAAAAGAGGCCATTAGGAGCGGGCCTGCAAAACCCGAACCATCGCTCTGGGGAGAAGGGCAAGCGACACCCAAGTGTATTAAAAAAGGAAACAGGCAGAGGCACAAGGCTGTTCCCAGAATTGCACACACGGTTTCCCAAGCCAGACGCCTTCAGAAACGAGTTTTGTTCAGCTTTCAGACTTGGAAACATTTTGATTTTTAATTTCTTTTTTTTTTTTTAAAGGTCTTCTATGCATCATAATTATAGCAGAGTGCAGCCACACACGTCTGTATTTCTCTCTCACACGCTGCTGCGTGCAGCTATTTGTGATTCCAGAATTAAAAAGCCTTTTTTAAGGAGTTTCAGGGCTGCAGCAAATATTTACACAAGCCACAAGTCACCCATCTTTACCTTCCCCGCTTTCCCTTAGCTATTTTTAGCGAGGGGTGCTCAAACAAACGCTGCCTTGTGCTCCTGCCCTGCTCCCTTCTTCTCCTAGAATCCCTTTCTCCTAAGAGCTCAGTGAAACCCAAGAGGACCAGCACAAGGTCCGCGTTACATCCTCGGGGCAGGCGCAGCAGCGGCAGAGCGTGCCACGGAAAGGAAGCCCTTGCTTGGCCTCGGGCGGCCTTGCTCATCTCAGAAAAGCAGAAATTGAGAATATCTCCTAACGTCAAGCAGAAGTGAAAACACAGCCTGGGAGCAGCCACCCCCCCCTCCTGGGAGAGCCGGGGGGAAGCCACCCTCGCCGCAAGCCACCTCCGTCCCCGGGAGAAGGCACCAGTGCCACCTCCCGACTCAACACGGGACCTCTGCAATTTGGCTGGGAGCCCTTGGAGCTTCAGCCCAACTCCTGCCTGGAGGTCTCGGAGGGTCGCAAGCCGCTCCGTGCTCCAGGATAGGGCAGGCAGCACGGCTCTTACCTTGTCCGTGATGTCCTCTTCCGTACAGTCCAGCGTATCCCGGTAAGACCCCTCCATCATCCCCACGGACAGGGCGCTTGTCTGATGCAGCTGTCTATAACAGAGACAAAGCACCCCAACCCACAGCAAGGCCAACATTAGAGCCAACATCGCAGGACATGGCAATTTCAGATGACAACTGCTCTCGCGGGATACGGTCCCCTCTCTCCCCTCCTCCGCTGCCACCTCCTTTCCCGAGGGGATTTAACAGCGCTGCTCCTTCTCGGGCTGCAGGATTTACACCGAGGGACGGCACGGGCCAGGTCCTTCTCGCCACGGCGAGCTCCAAAGGGCAATGAAGCTCGGCGCCTCGGTGCGCCCGGGTAACGGGGCTGAGCGGGCGGCTGCTCGCCGGCTGAACAAACGCAGCCCGCGAGGGAAGCGCAGACGTGGAGGCTCGCTGCTGGGACTTCATACCGTGATCGCCCGTTCTTGCTCTTTGGAATAGGAAGAGATAAGAGCTTGCTCTTCTCACTTTCTTTATGAACATACCAAGGCCGCGTATTATCCAGCAAAGGCCAGAGTACTCTGCCCTGGGCAGCGATAAGGATACTAAGAAGTGGGAGGCAGCGGGTGTCAGGGGAGGGAGGGGAGAAAAACCCCCGGAACCCGTTGTGAAGCACCCCAGCCCACCTCCCCACGCCGGCCACGACACCCGAGAGCGAGCTAATCATTAGCAAGAGGGCTTGCGACACCGGCGGCCGCAGCTTTGCGGCGATCTAAAGGACACCCCGCGACCCGCGCTTCATCCCGGCGTTACTGCTGCAGATCAGCTCCATCATCTCGTGGCACGAGAAACCGCTCGGGGGAGGGTGGGGTTGTATTCCAGCCCTGCGAACCCTGGAGAAAACCACCCTGGCTCTCCCGCTGCAACCCAAACC
Source organism: Butorides virescens (assembly GCA_017310255.1). Classification (NCBI taxonomy): domain Eukaryota; kingdom Metazoa; phylum Chordata; class Aves; order Pelecaniformes; family Ardeidae; genus Butorides; species Butorides virescens. The sequence goes on from JADKXX010004203.1 coordinate 16,618, forward strand.
ACGAGCAGCCTGATCTGCCTTTGAAGCCAGCTCTGCTTTGAGAGGATGGGAAAACCGCAAAGGGCTCTTTAAACCTCAGTTTTCCAAGGGATTTGTAATGGGGGGGTCTCAAATTCACCCCGCTACACAATATGCTCATGCAAATATTCACGAAGCGTACCTGGCATTTACCAAAGAGACCACGGCCGCGTACCAGCCTTATTTTGCATCCTCACCCTGAGTATCTATTTAGATCCTGAAGTCTCGGGCACGTTTGTCATTTAAATCGTGCCAAGCACAACAGGGCCTAAGCTGCTGAGGTTTCTTGGCACAAGCAGAACCTGGATAACAAAAGTCAGGGAAGAGCCCTTACCAAAATCAAATCAGCTTCCTAAAAGCATACGCTTTGGTATTGTTCACTAATTCCAGTATCTGCAAGGAAAGGCTTTCTTGGGCTGACCTTAAGGATCTGGCTCAACCCTGCAGCAAACCCCTGTGACCTCCGTCGTTATCACAAACTAAACTTAGCTGCTCTTGAATTAACCAATATTTCCCTAAGCCCAGTCCCAGCCTCCGAAAAAGCATCTTACAGATTCAAAGGGCCAGGAGGGCTCAATCCCCCCGCGACAGGGCATCTCCATTCCCAAAAGTTTAACTCAAATCCTCCCCAAATTTGCTCTGTCAGACTCAGGACAAAAATGCTAAACCTAAAACAGGAAACCCGGGGACAGGCTGCTCCCTTCAACCTTCTTTCCTGCCAGTGTTTTTAACAAAGATCGAGAAAGTAAGATGACCGGAATTAGGAAATGTAATATCAAGGACCTGCTTCCTCGCCAGGAAGAGAAACCGTGCCAGGGGAGACTTGCTGACCGCAGGAAAAACGGAGAAGGGAAAGGTGTGAGAGCACAGCCGGGGGGGGGAGAGGCGTCCAGGAGGTGTGGGGAGCAGGGCAGAGGGGTACCAGCATCGCCCAAATCGAGCTGCCTATTCCTCTGCAGCATCCCTGCCCCGCTCGGGAAGGAGCAAAGAGAAAGCCAGGGAGTGCAGAGGGGGATCTGCCCCCCGAGCGGGGCAGGGGCGGGCAGGACAGCTAAGGTAAGGCTCAGGGTGTTCCTAAAAGCGCAATGACCCAGGACCAGGAGGGGTGGCGGAGCTGAGAAGGGAAAGGGGAACATGGAGAGGGGATGGACCCTCTGCCCCGGCGACTCAGAGCAAACTCTGCAGCTTCTCCTGCGCCGGCAGGGATAAAAACACCCATCGAGGAGGGGGGGGGGGACTGGCAGCACCGGGCAGCCGCAGCGCAGCGTCAAACCCCAGGGTGGGGTTACCTGCAGCCGCCCCCCCGGCAACTCCCCAACGCCCCTGACCCAGGCGGGGGGGCTGCTGCGGCAAAGCCAAGTGCCAAGGATCACACTGAGCAAAGTTAAACAGAGCCAAGAGAGTCGTCTAAGCCAGATGGCTTTTTCGGGGTGCTGAAGAAATCCCTCCGAGTGGGTGGAGTGACCAGCCCCGTCTTCTAGAGACTCGAGAGGTCCCCCCCCCGGTGACGCTGGGGAGGGGACAGCCCAGTCAAGCAGCCCAGAGGGACGTGCCCGTCTAGAGACTCCTTCCCTGCTCCACATGCCCCCTGCTAGGGCACTGGCAGGATTGGGGGGGGGGGGGAGCACCCCTACTTTTGTCCTGGAAGAAATCAGGTTGGCACCAGCCTCCAGTTGCGCGCACAAATGAGAAAGCCCCAGTTTAGAAAAACAGCTATTGCAAACTGTATCAGAATTAAACCCGCTTTTCCCCAGCGCTGTGCGACCCGTCCCGAAGTACAACCCCACTGCAACCTGATTTCGACAGCCTTCCTTCCGCGGACCCGGCAGCTAGTACGGGCACCCCTCTCACCACGGGGTAACAGGAGCATGAGCTTACCTTGCCACCTTCTTGCTGGAGAGCCTTTTATTTGGACTGCAAAATGAAGAAAAAAAAAAAAACAAAACAGGAAAAGAGTTAGGAAAGCTGACAGTGGAGAGCAAGGGAAACGGGAAACTGCCCGCGCGCCGGGGCACATCCTTCGCTCCGGCAGGCGCCCGTGCGGCATGCACCACCCGCAGGGCCCGGCCACCCCCGGGGCACGGCGGGCGAGGGAACCGCTGGCGGATTTGCCAACCCGTTGGTAAGGAACCAAAGGGCACAACGCTGCAGGAAACCTCACCGCCTCCAGCAAGGGTAGCGGTAGCCTCTCACCGGCTGATCCCTCTCCTGAAAGCTGATCCCCAAGGAAAGCGCCGCTAAGAATAGCGGGGAGTTCGGGGGGCTTCGGCTCAGCCACGACGACGGCTGACCGAGCTACGCCTCCCGCCCCCCGTAGCACCCCAGCCCTCCCTCCCTGCCGCCCCCCCCGGTGCTCCCTGCCCCGGTGGCTGGGGACAGGGGGCACCTCCTGCCTGGGAACGGGCACTTCCACCCTTCCGCGCGCTGGTTTGCACTTCTCCCGAGGATTATTCTCACTTATTCGGCTCTGGATCACTGGAGAATTGCTGCCTACGTGTAGCTCGGATTTCAGGAGCTGTTGATCACGTCTCTTTCTGGATTTTAAGCGCAGGCACCGTTATAATCGCTCGGGACGGGTACGAGCTCTCCTTTGCACGGGTAACCGATGGAGATCACACGCCCCGGGGCTCTGTCTGTGCCCCAGCCAGCTGCCACCATACCACAGCGGTCAGGGTTTAGCTGAGTGCTCAGCGTGACCCACGGTGCCAACAGCCAAGGTCTGAGTGACCCTGCCCCTCGGGATGGGGCTGCGGGGGCTCTCCCCACTGAGCAAAAAAAAAAAAAAAAAAGCCTTTTTCCAAAACGGCTACTTGCTAACGCGTTCCTTCCCGTCCTTCGGTGGTGAAACCCTGGCAGGGGTTGCCCAGAGAGGGGGTGGAGGCCCCATCCCTGGGACCATTCCAGGCCAGGTTGGACGGGGCTGTGAGCAACCTGATGTGGTTCAAGGTGTCCCTGCTCCTGCAGGGGGGGTGGGCTGGGTTGCCTCTAGGGTCCCTTCCAACCCAAAACATCCTATGATTCTACGATTCTGAAGCAAGCGGGGCTTGGATCTCACTCCTCATCCTCCCACCCAAACACACGCTGTTGGCCAACAGATGCCACCAGGACACATCACCGATACCAAACCGTCGCTGAACGATGACAGCAAACGCAGCTCCGGCCCGAGCGGAGGAACAGCAACTGCGTTCCCTGATGCTTGGCTCAGTTTAAATTAAAAAAAAAAACAAAAACAAAAAACCACAAACCAAAAATCACCTGTGAGTCCAATCTGCAACAATTACATTTGTTCTTAGAAGGAGGAATTAAAAGTAGCTCAGGACAATTTTCTTTTAAAAAAAAAACAAAAACAAAAAAACCAAAAAACCACCCATTGACCACCCCGGGGTTGTTGTCAGGGTTACCAGCCCTGGTGTCAGAAGTGCATCCTCAGGCCCCAGATTTCCAAGGAGCGCAAGAGCCGCTGCTGGCCGGGCTTCAAGGACGCTCGGCACCCGCCCGAGGGGAGGAGGTCAGGGCCTCCTGTTTGCCAGCGACCGGAACGAGTCACGTACGTCCCCAACGCTGGAGGGAGAAAAAATATTTTTCTCTGCAAAGAGCTTATCGGAAAGCGGCGCCGGCACCCGCGGGTCTCTCTGGAGGGGATGGGACACACCACCGCTGCGTCAAGGGCACTAAAACAAAGTGTTCTTGCGCAGAACCGGCTCATCCCAAACTCCTGGCGGATTTCTTCCCTGCCTCCCTGTGCTGCGGGCTGGAGCAGCAGTGCCCTGACACCGGGACCAGGCTCCCCGCCTTATTCCAGGTGTAAAATGTTGTGTATACACACACCCACAGCCTCTACGGCGAGGATGTTCTAGAGGGCAGCCTGGGCTTCAGCCCAGCTGCCAGCATCCTCTGGAGCGGGCGTCTTCAGGCTTCGCCAGCCAGGCATGGTGGAGGCTGCTTGGCCCAGATTTCGGTCCAGTTTCTGCTGCTCTCCTCACCTACTGGTCCCCTGCACCGAGGGCTTCACGTTGCTGGTGATGCTGGGAGCAAACGGGCCCTGCCACGTCCCGCACGGGGACGCCTCTCACGTCCTCGCTGCGGGAAGGGTGGGCAATGCCCCTTCCGTCGGGTCGGTGCACGGGGCCACTCGGAACAAGTTTCCAGCAAATTTGTGCACCAGGAACCCTGCACAGAGATGGAGGAACCATACCAACTCGCCCTGAGCCCAAAGGGGCTACGGAATTCCCACACCGCCACGGGACAGGGAAGCCTCCTCTAGAAATCCTGGCCATCACAGGAGGCTCAGAAGCGTTAGTTCAGCCTTGCAGGTAAATTTGGTGGAGAAAGCCTGAAATGGAGTGGGGCTACTGGTGCATCCAAGGGAAATCCAGCATTCTCCTTCATAACTGCATGACCCGAGAGCCATCACTGACCCTTCAAGGCCCCCTCAAGCCAACTATTTGCCTGAGAAAGATAGAGCCAGAGAGGTACTTTTTCCACTGAACAAACTAAGGTCAAGCTCCTATTTGTTCCCCAGTTCTCTTCCCATAGCCCAGGAGAGCTCCCATGTCACGCTGTCCCTCTTGAGGACAGACAGAGACCAAAAGCATGACCAAAAACCAGGCTTGAAATAGCACACCAGACAAGCAGGATAATTATCATTAACACCGCCATCCTTCCACCCAGTGGACTGCAAGCAGGTCTGGAAAAAAATAAACACACACATTGAAATCCCTCCCCGCTTGTCAAATCAGCAGGTCCAGCTGCTGGCTGGTAGACCTCCAACGCTACGTTCAAAAGCTGATGAAGTTCCTAGGCAAAAGCCCCGGCGTTTATCACATCTGGCTACTGGTGGCACAGAGGGCAGCTGGCCAAGCCGGGTGGAACACGATTTCACTGCCGCAAAGCAAGCGCCTACCGGAGAGGTCCCAAGCCACAGCGAGCAAGCTGATGTTTTCAGGTTACTGCTGCAGCGGGGAGGACGGGCCGTACCTGCCCTTCCAGGTTGAACCAGCAACTCAAGACGTGCCCCCACGCTGGGAATTATCAGCCAGAAGAGCTGGCAGTCCTTTCCTCGGTGACAGAAATACTGTACGCGATCAGCTGTCAGCTTCAAATCCCGATGCAAGGAGCGTGGAGAAGCACCCACCACACAGCAGGACATGCAAAGAGGCTGCCCGGAGCGGAAGGGAAAGCTCTCCTCGTCTGCCAGCCTCCGCGGCTCGGATTAAAAGAAACTTCTGCTCACCCTCCATAACGTTGTTACCACCTGGTTCGGTGAAATTCAGCCCCTTTGGCAACCAGGAATCAAGCCACGCACCAGGCAAAGGCAAGCTGAGCAAGCCAAGGAGAGCTTTCCCTTCAGGAACATCATTCCCGACAGTGAAATGGCCGCAGAGGAGCCCAATTACCTATTCATTTCAAGATCATTCAGGCGAGCGGAAAGATCCTCGAGGCGGTTGATTTGTTTGTGGCACTGGCTACAGTAAAACTCAAACGCTTCGTCTGCAATAATGCTGTGCAGTTTCGCAGCGAGCGGGTTGGTGCTAGAGAAATCACAAGGGTCATTTTAACAGGACAGGACAGGACAGACGGGGCTGATTTTTGTCCGTGGCTTCCACAAGCTGAGCTTACATCGGGGCAGGGGAGCTTTTGGTTGGGAGATAGACGGTTTGCAATGAAAACTTCAGGGCAAATGGGTCACACTCCCCCCTCGATTTTAGAAGCCAAATCGCAGTCAATTTGGAGTTGCTGTAAATTAGCAGGACTTCCACCATCCTCCTCCTCCCGGAGACTGACAGCAGCTGAGCCTGGCTTATGTTTCCAAAGCCCTGTGTGAACCAGCCCTTGTGGAAGACCCCCCCCCAAGAGCCCAGGGAAGGTGAGCTGCGCGCTTTCTACAAACCTACGCAATGACAAAGTTTATTTTCCAACATGATTTTCCCAAGCAACCTGTCCCAGGAGGCTCCAGCAACGGCCCCGGTTTGCCTCGGTAGATGCGTACGTAACTCACGCACCGCCGGACCGGGCACCGAGAGAGACAAATCCTTTGGTCGGCCGCACCGTTTTCCAAGGGGATGCTTTAAAAATAGAACATCTGTGCTGCTGCGGACCCTCCGTTACCAATGCCCGGTCAGATTTTCATTGCAAAGAGCTCCTCTTTTAAGCTAAGCTCAAAAAGGGGGTTGGGATTCAACCGCTGTCTCCTCTGTCTCATTGTAGGCAACATCGTTTGGCCAGGGGACGCGGGGGTCTATGGGACTTTTAACAACCTGGGGAGCTAACGGGTCCGATCAGCGTTTCGTTTTCAGCTGCTGATGTGGAAAAAAACTGCCAAGGCATTCACCGACGCCGTTTGCCCCACCTGGCACAACTTGGGGGGGACAGAATTTGGCCAAGGAATTCTGAACAGCAAAGTTTGGGTTGCTTTGGGGCCAAATAGATGCCACAGATCTTTTCTGAGGGGGGGAAAAACACACTTCTGGAAGCCACGGACTTTAATCAAAGAAAGGTTAATAGTGAAAAAACAAAGCAGTTCAATAAGAGAGACAGGTAAAAGGTGTGAGCAAACACAAGCAAGCTTAAAACCAAAAGGCATCTGAAAGGGCTGGTCAGCCCCGTGATACAGATACACACTGGCAAGTCCTGGCCCGGGAGATGCTGATGGCGTGGGACACCCCAAGAGGGGTCCCCTGGCTCAGCACCTTTGCATAACCCCTCTGACTTTTTTTTTTTTTTTTTTTTTTGGTGGCAGGGGGTGTCAGCAGCCCAGCCACCCCCAGGGTCAGGCCTCTGAGTTTGTGCCGTCTGTACAGTATTTCCAAGCCCCCTTAGAACAAGTAACTGGCCAACAGTAAGCACCGAATTGCTCATCTCTTCCCATTCCTGGAAAAAAAAATAATTTAAAACCATTCCCCCTACCCTCTAGGGCAGGTTTGGACCCGGGATAATTATTATCCACCGGCAGACAGTTCAGTTGCTCAGGCTTTGCACAGGGTAGGAGGCGAGGGAAGCTTTGTGGCACCTGGAAGAAGTGAGGTGCCCTTCTCTGGGCTTTGCCCCCAGGCCTGGCTCCACGTGAGCCCCGTTTAGCAAATCCTCACCCCTGCCGGGAGGCAGAACCAGCTCACGCGGCTGGGCACCCCTGGGTGAGGTGTGAACCTGAATCTTAACAAGCATTAATCAAAAGGGGAAAAGAAGCGCCGAGGAGAACCCACGGGCCAGCCTGGCAACTCTTTGGGTACATACAGGTACACTTGGCCTCTGGCTGCGTTGGTTGCTTGCCCGTCGAGTGGGCGAGAGCTCAACTGCACTGCGCCCCGGGGCGTCCCCACCTACCCCTCGTGGCACGCTGCCACCCTCTGCGCCATAGGCAGCCTTCCCACCTCCTTTCTCCATCTCACGGAGCAACCTTCGTCTTCCACGGGTCATCGGCGCTTACAAGCGGCTGCGTGCAAGGAGCTTCCATTCATTTCCCACCAAGCCTTGAGAGATATTTCTCTTACCAGACGGACGTGCCAAGGAAGAGGTAGCCCGCCCAAGAGGAGGGATCGCCAACGCGCACGCAAGGGCTAAGCAGGAAAATGCAATACCCCATAGCGTTCCCTGAAGGCTCTTGGTTCTTGCATTAATTCTCTGGTGAAAAGCCGGAGCTGCGGCAGGAAAATTTGTCGACGTTATTCCCACTTACAGACTCTTGTAACATGGAAAGGGTTCGTGGCGATGTGACCGTTTACAAGCAATACTGTTCCTTCTATTGAAGCCACAGCCAAAAAAAAAAGAAGTTGAGCCTGAACCAGAGATAGTCTGTACTTCTGTAAGGCTTCAGTACATTTAAAAGCACTGGGGAGGCAGGGCTGCGTTCAGAAAACCAGCACAATCTCAGCGAACGATCAGCTAAGGACCTTCACGCACGCAACGATAACCCAAGGTAAGGGCTAGACCTGAAAGGCATGAGGAAACACTCGGTTTCAAACAGAACTGCACTCCTCACTCTGGAGGCTTTGCAGGGTTTGTCTGCAGCCTCCCGAGGAAGCCCCAGCAGCGCGTCTCCAACATCGCCCCCCTGAGCTGCGTGGCCACGGGCCGAGCGAGGCCCTCCCAGCAGAGGAAAGATGCTGCAGAGCATGATCCCGTGGATAAGATCCAAGGGCAGAAGAGGGGAGCCAGCACCCTGGCAGAGCGTGATTTGAACATTGGGAAGCGTAGGCAACCTGGGAGCTCCAGGCTGATATTAAAGGAAAAGTTTAACTGATTGCACGGCCCCTTTAGCTGGGTGTTTTCTTGCCAGGAGCCTTCTGGACTAGGTTGGAGGCCCATACTCAAACAGAAACTCAAAACGAACACCAAGGCTGGTTTTTATCAGAGAAGACTTTCTATGTGGCAGCATCAGTACAGCCAGACTCGGCATTTCTGCAGAGTGCAATCGAAGGACAAGCGTGGACGTGGGGCAAGTCCCTTCTCCGGCGGCACATCCCATCCCACCATGGAACGCTGGTTTCCTGAGGTAATGGGTTAGGCAGGCTTTACAGCAACACTCTCCTCTTGCAGGTTTAGTTGACAGCTTCAGAACTGCTGCTGCCCCAGCAAAACAGAGTCAGCCCTGACCTGCAGCAAAGCGCGTGCCTGGAGATTTGACAGCAGCTCTTCCCCGCCAGCCCTGTGCAACCAGAACTGCCCAAAATCTGTGAGGAGCTTTGGGAAGCGGGTGGGAAACAGGCAGACAGCAAAAAAAAAAAAAAAAAAAAAAATTCCAACGGGTTTATACTGCTGCAGAAACAAACACCTATCATCCCAAAGGAAAAAAAGTACGTTCCTGTCCGCAACGCACGCGTGTGGCTGGTGGAGGAGCACATCCCTGGAGTTACCGGTCATCACAGAGACTTTGTGGGCTGCAGCAGTGGTTGATCATTCCAGCTTTTACTTTGTTTTCCTTAGAAAGTATTGATGGGTTCTGTACTGTCATACCAGCTCCTTGGTTCATCCTACATGGGCTAGGAAGCTAATATCTGCCAGGTTTTGGACCCTGATGCGAGGAGCACATCCCTGGTGTTACCGGTCATCACAGAGACTTTGTGGGCTGCAGCAGTGGTTGATCATTCCAGCTTTTACTTTGTTTTCCTTAGAAAGTATTGATGGGTTCTGTACTGTCATACCAGCTCCTCGGTTCATCCTGCACGGGCTAGGAAAGCCGGGTTTCGGACCCTGATGCGAGGAGCGCAGGAAAACGCTACAGCCTGCTTCTTGCTCCACGCGTCCCTCGGGCTGCCCTGAGAAGGAAGGCGGCCACCGCCTGTGCAAATCCAACCGAGCATCCCATCAAAGCCACAAGTACAAGCACGGCAGAGAAAAGAAAAAAAATTGTCATCCAACAGGACCAGGGATAGTTTTCTCTATCCGAAGGTTCCGCAAGGAGCCACATCCCCAGCGGGAGCGGGAAGGCAACGCTGTCCTGGGCGCACGTGAGATGCAGGCTGCTCTTCTACCTGCTGCCGGGCATGAGCGCCGCGGGGTGGGAGGGTGGGCAGCGTTGGGGAAAAGGAAAGACTGAGGCGGGCAACTACTCTTCCCCTTCCAAGCCGATTATCCCGTTGCATCCGAAGTTTGCCAGGGACTGCCTTCCTGCAGGCAGACTGGTGTGCAAACCCCGGGGAAACAACTCTCACACACAAAGCCTAGGCAAAGACACCACGCAAGCGAAACCGGTGAAAACACGGCCGGCGCCGGGCTGAGCATTACCTGGGAGAGAGGAACGAGGAGCTGTGAAAGCTGCTTTCCCCATTACACAAGCTGTCCGAGAACAAATCTGCTTCATTCCCTTCTCCGTAATCCTCAAAATGCTCCTCTCCGCTAATGACCGTAACGATGGAGTGGCTGAGGTCCGAGCCCAGGGGCAGGTCGTGGGGATGGGATCTGTGGGAACAGAGAGGAAGACGTTAGAGGGTGGCCACCGCAAGCAGCCTTTCCAGTTGCGTCCAGCACCGCTTTCCGAGTCACGTCTCCCATTTCGGCAGACCAGGTTAGCTCTTCCTTACAGTGCAATTCACCCCGTGCCTCCAACACTGGAAGGGGAGCCCAGGCACCACCGGGAAGTTTGCACCAATCTTTTTTTTTTTTTTTTTCCCACAACAAACCAATGCTTTTTCACGCAAGCTCCCCTGGCAGCTGCAACATCGGATTTGGTGGGGGGGTGGGGGGGAGCAGACTTACAAAGACAGCACCCAAGCACAGGTGCCACCAAAAGCATGGCAGAGAAAAAGCTCAGCACGTCCCAAACACGCCCTAGACATGTTTTGAGTTACACCATCAGCCTACGTGCTGGGCTCACGCTCACTTATTGCTGTATAATCCTATCAAGAGCCCAGTTTTACACTGTAAACCCCCCCCCCCCCCCCCCCCCCCCCACACCCCGCCCCTTCCCGGCCGCCGCCCAACCCGGCCGGGCGCCGGCCCCCCCCCGGGCAAGGCCAAGGAGCCCTTTCCCTGCTCCTGCTGGGAAAACGCCGCACACGCTAGCGGCAATCTCGGAGGGGGCAATGCCATTTTAGGCATGTTAAGCCTCAGCCTAATCCCTCAGCGCATCCAGCACAGGTCCTGGGAGGCCCCTTGCTTGGGAGGGGACCCGGCTCAGCGCCGAAGTCATCGTTTCGGCAAGCGTGGCGTGAAGTCCGGCCGCCCCGGCGGCGCGCGCCCGTCTCGGGGGACTCTCCTGCCCAGGGCTGCAGAGGTTTTACAATGAAGCCGGAGGGAAAAAGCAGGGGGGGATTTATAAGAACCAAGCTGTGAAAGCCACCCCCGTGTCTGCGAGGCACAGGTATGTGTTTTAGGCGGGGACTAGCACCGCTCTCCTCTCCAAAATTCAACGCTAAAAAAAATTAAGAAGATTGTATTGTTATAAAACTGGCATTTCAGGTTACGCCCCCGTCTTCATCCTCTTGCTAGGAGAGGGGAAGGGGGGGTATGACTAGATTGCTGTATAAATCAGAAAGAAAAAAAGATTACAGATAAGCCATTTATAACAAAAACCTGCACCATCTGAAGGATTTGCCCTTATCCCGCTAATAAAACCGCGTCAGCCCTCCAGCCAAACCAGCAGATCTCTATTTAACCACGGACGAGTCCAGTCCAGCTTGTGGGCACCCGCACATCTTCCCCGCACGCCTGAGAAGCGCCGTGGCTCCGTCAGAAACCCGGCCCCCCCCCAGCCGTGAGTCACACGCTGCACCCAGCAGACCGTTGCCGAAAGCATCGGAAATCTCTCCAGGAATAGAAGGCAGGGGGTGGAATTTTTAACTTGCATGCAAAAGCCAAGCCCAAATCTCTAAATCTGGGGCTGTGGTTTGCCAAGCACCGGCCAGAAGCGGATCTGATCGGGCACCTGGAAGCCCTCCACCAGGGATGCTTCGGGCAGTCAATGCTATCGGTATTTCATTACACACCTATTGGTGGCGGTTCTGAGATCCGGGGTCCAACCAATCTTTACTGCACACAGCCTAAATAACCACCTAAGCTCAAACCACCTAAGGTAAGCTGAGCTTTAGCAGCTCCTGGAAAGCAGCGTGGAAGCTTTGATCCAGTCCACCAGCTGCGCTGGGTCGGATTGTACTTACCGAGTCTCCTGGAAGACGTCTGGGCACTAAAGGTATAAAAATATTGTCCTGCCTAGGGTTTGATGGCACCAAAACCAGCCCTCAGTGACTTGGGAAGAGAATTCCAGAGGTTTCCATCCCTGGATCTTTAAGCCAAATGAACTTTTTCTTTGATTTTTTTGCCTACCTGGAATTTGCGCACATTTAACGCACCCAGCAACAGGCACCACTGTGCTTGGACAGAGCACCCAGAAGCCACCCAACCTTCCCAGGCCCACGCTGGGAGTAGCAGGGAAGCCTCAAGAACAACCCCATCTTAAAAAAAAAATTCCTAAGCGAAGTATTTGGTACCTACAGGCAGGTGAATCCAAGGCACGGCATCTTCCCCAGAGGACGAGAGCGCACGCAGGCTGCCATGGCCCCTCCGCTCCCTGGTCGGGGAGCTCAGCAACCGATTAGATCCCGATTTAACTGTCACGGAGCGGAACGCGCTCCGGCAGGGAGAGCCTGGCCAGCTAATCTCATTTCTTCCCTAATCCACAGCACCCTTTCAGCCCCGGCACCGAGTGCCCCTGGTAGCACTGAGCGCTCGCTGCGTCTCTGATGTCCCCAGATGTGATTTTTGGGGTGGTTGGGAAGCCTGGTGCTTTCTAAAAGCAACGGGAGCTGTAAGTACTGACCGGAGCACCAGGCCTGGGTGGTGTGGTTTTGGCCAAAAAAAAATTCTGTGTGTTGGCAGACCTTGAGCGATGACGGTTCCAGCGGTTTCAGTGCAGACCGGTGCTCCTGGGTCACTCTTGACGGAGTTATTCCCTCCCCTCTTGCCTTCCCAGCATCCCAGTTTCACCCCAAAACCCAACTTTTCCTGCAAAATCTAGGGAATGAGGTGGGCCTGGGAGCAGTTTCACCAGCAGTGGTTCAGACACGGGGACAAAGATCTCAGCTCACGCTTCTGTGCTTCAGGCGCAAGTTTAAAACCAGTTATTACAGGAGGTGGCTGCACATCAAAGGGCGCACGCGTGTTTAGGAAAAACAAGAATATGATGAGTTCCCCTCCCGACTTGAAAATTACATCTTGCTTTTCTGGCTGAAGTGATAGATTAAAAACTACAAGTATTTCAGGTGTTTGGATCAACTTACTTTAGAGGTTAAAGATGCTAATGAGGGTACAGAAGTTGTCCCAAGGCAAGCAACAATTAACTCCAAGAGATTGCCAGGCTGAGCTCCAAAACAGCCTACACATGGCACAGTCTAATTATCATCATTATTCTTAAGAAGAGCTATTTTGGTCTTGCGTGAAGTTAATACAAAGAACAAACCAACCAGTTTCAGCAAGACAGACTCAGCCCACTTTATTTTAAATCCTCAGGCTGCGTCTCCCTCGGTCCTCGCCCGCTCCCCGTTTGCCAGAATTTCCTGCCCCACACAGCGAATTTTGCTCCTTGCCGTCCCTGCTCACCCATGCTCCGGCTCCTCGATGGGATCCGTGAATTCCGAGTGCACGGTGGAGTCGATGGCACTGTCCGTTTCTACTTCGTCGTGCATCTCGTGGTGTACTAGTGTGCTGGTGTCTTCATCCGTGAAGGTTTCGCACTCGCTGTAGGTGCTCTCCGAGCCCATGTAAGCACTGTCAGTCACCTCATTTGCCTGTTAAAAAAAACACAAGAGGGAAAAAAAAAAAAAAAAAAGATAGTATAGCTACATGGTTTCATTGCAGAACAGGACAGCACTCATAGGGGGGAGCTGTTTACTGCTGTGTTGCATGTCCAAGCGCAGAAATCCAACCTCCTAAAATGAGCGTGAGCCGTACCCCGCGTCCGGGTGCTGCTCCGTCTCCAGGTCATAGAATCATAGAATGTTTTGGGTTGGAAGGGACCCCTAGAGGTCATCTAGTCCAGAGGACCAAGCGCCGCCCCAGGGTGCACCATGGCCTTCGGGGGCCGCGCACGCTTTGCAACGGCAGTGTTTGGAAAGCAGATTACAGAAATCTATAACTAAGTAAGAGTTGGAGGGAGATTTTGCGGTGAGCAAGTATGGATTTGTCGAGTCCAGGAGGGATTACCCACTGCTTACTCAGCAGTTCTGATCTCTGTGGCTTTCACCCACTCCCGTTTAAAAGGACGCATTATTAACCTGAATTCTCTGCAAAAACCACCATTCAGAACTACCAGCTAGCCCTTGGAGCACTTTTTCCCCCCCATCCAGTAATATGAGGGCACCTTCCACCCTTCGACAGAAAACAAGCTGGTTTCTAAATCTTCATTGCAGTGTCTAATTTGCAGGAACCGAATCAGCAGGACACGCAAACCTCCGCGCTTCAGCTGCGGCAGCATCTTGACTATTTTGCACGACTTCAGCACATCCGTGACCTGCAGCAGGCTCTAGGGAAGAAGCACCATTTGGTTTTTAAGACAGCACGCTACGAGCACGCAGGACGGGGGTTTTCCTCCCCGTTCTGCCCCTGAGGCGGGTCCTGCCCACTTGCTGGGGTAGGGATGCTCCTCCCTGGACACACACGGCGCCGAGCCTAGAACCCTCCCCGTGTTGGGAGGGGAGCCGGGGGAGCTCTAGAAGAAACACCCCCCTCCTAAAGCAAAAGCTCTTGTTACCCAGCAAAGCGCCAGCTCGTTTCCCAGCACGTATGGGATTTCCCCAGCGCACCTCCCAACAAATCACAGCGGTTTTGGCTCTGGGATCTCAGTCGTGGTGGGATCTGTCAGTGCTGGCACTGAGCTCCAGCTGATCTGCCGGCATCGGAGGTGTCGGGCAGAGGGACGGGAGGGCCTCGAGAGAAAAGAGATGCTCCTGAACAGCCATTTGCTCCATCTGAAGTTCAGCCAAGGGGATCAGACTTGTTCAGCTGCTGGCTGCACCCCCCCCAAGCACGGCAGCAGGGCAAAGCAGCAAAGCACCAACACCGAAGCAAACCTCTCCTCCTCTGCCAGAGAGCACACAGAGCAGCTTTTCAGTGCTTTTTCCCAAGGATTTTCAAGAAAACGAGATTTCTTCAAAGCCCTGTATTACAGCAGCTGGAAAGAAAACACACAGCCATGCTGTCCTTGCGGCAGCAGAATGAAAAATCGTGTTGGAGCTGTTCATCCAAAGCAGGATACGTCTACGGCAGGATGGGAGAGTCCTGCTCATTGCTGCAGACGCTGCCCGCCGGCACGCGTTGTGTTTGCACAGCAGGAGAGCATCAGACACGAGACACAAGCATCCCGCTGCCATCGCGTTGCCTAAACTTTGCAAACGCTCTTGTTGGCCTGATTCTCCTCTTTTGGGTAAATATTCCGCAGCCCAAAGAGCTTCTCCAGCTTTCAGCGGTGCAAAGCGGCTCAAGACACAACCAGTGCCTGGTTTTGTTTCACCCACGAATTCCCAGGATGCCTAAACACAGGCGAAGCCAAAAAGGGATAGGAAGAACGTGTACAGGTGCTCTGAAAACCTTGAAGGGAGGGATGGAGAACTGCTCAAGGGCAGTTCCAGTTCTACACGGACACCGGGGAGCAGAGCAAAGCCACCGAGTCAACACCCTTGCACCGAGCACACTCGGCTGGATGATGGATGGAGACAAGACAGGAGCCTCTCTTGCAAGCTTGGCTCAGCTTCCACGGACCCACGCTGACCTAGGGACACCAGCATCTCTCTAGGACACCACCCTGAAGTTTAAACATGACGTAAACCTTCACAGCACCGGAGTCTAAAGTCAGCATCAGGAGAAGATGGGGTTGTTTGGGTCATCTCAACTCAAATGGAGGAGAAGCTGCTGCAGCAAACAGCATCCCTAGCAGAGGAGAAGGTGGCTTTCACTAGTCTTCCAGATAAAACCAAAAGCCTCCTAAACACCCCCCCACGACTTTAAAAAGCCTAAATCCAGCAAGACTACTTATACAGCTAAAGCTGGGGCCTTGCTTAAGTGCTTTACTGGATTTATGCTGTGCTTCCTAGAAACACCAGTCGGGCTCTTAATGCTCGAGCCGAAGGAGGACGAGGGAGATGGGGACGGGGAGCCTCGGTCTGCCAGCGCTGGTGGACACACGAGGACGTTGCACCGTCCCTGCGCCGAGCCCGGCAGCTCCCCGGCCCCCAGAAGAAGGCGTGCGCGGGCAATTCGAGCGCTTTTCCAAGCTATCTGCACTGTACACCGAGTTTAGGAGAGGCCAGGCTTCGGTGTATCGGCCAACGTTGTGTTGCAACACTGGTTACGTTTTGCTTTGGGGGAAAAAACCCATCTCCATCCCGTGCCGCGTGTCCCCAGAGCTTGTGGCAGCGACGGCGCTTCGTGCTGGACCGGCAGGGATCCGACGCAGCGGAGAGGGGCTGAGCGATGCGGCAGCCATCCGTGCCTGCAGATTTACCTGCGTGCTTCAAAGGAATACTTTTTGCCTGTTTGAAAAGGATTTAATACCCAACTGGAAACAACTTTGCTTGCAGACTCCAAAGTAAATGCTGCTGGATTGGGGTTTTTTTTTAACCCGTTCCCACTGGTGAAGCTTAAATTTCAGTGTGTGCTGAAGTATTATAAAGAGCACAAAGTAAAGACAACTACTGCAAAAAAAAAAAAAACCAACCCCAAAACCCAAACCCAATGAACATCAACCCACAAGTAAATTGATTAAAACCCACCCTGTCGTGGTTCTGGCCCTCTCAACATGGAGCGTGCCCAGGAGCTGAGCAGGTCGGGGCATCGGAACATCTCAGGGCATCGGAACATCTCAGTGCCCAGGACCTGAGCAGCTCAGGGCATCGGAACATCTCAGTGCCCTTCGTTAAGATGATTTATCTCTCAAATTATTACAAAACACCTTACAGATGACAAATACCGGTATGGACAGGCTGAACGAGGGAGCAACCCTTTAGTGCTACAAGTAGCCACCAGAACTGTACATCAACCCGGATGGGCAGCAGTTTATTTTTTTTTTTTTTTTTAAATAAAGATTGCCTGTAACAACCCACCAACTTTCTTTGCAGTTAGCAAAAAAGAATTTTTCTCTTGTAACGCTAGCCCAGAGGAGATTTCAAATGCAAGACCATTTTTAAAATTAAACCTCAATGGGTTAAGAGGCAGCTGAAACTGTAAACAAAGTCCTTCTCCTGAGCATGAGCGTGGAGAACTTTGCTTTATATTTCATCACAGATTAAGTAACTAAACCTCAGGAAAAGATGCAAGGAAGAGATAGGCAAACGAGGGGACTTGGGTATTACCAAATGCCTGATAAAGCACCGCGAAACCAAGCCCCTGTGCCCTGGGCAAAGGTGCGGCCGCAGGTCGCTGAAAGCTCTTTTTTTCTTTTTTATTGCCCCAGGAGCAGCTGGTTTGTGCGCTGACCCTCCAAACCGCCCGGCCACATCTCTGCTTTGGCCAGGTTTGCTGTTCTGTGAGCAGGCAGAAAGCAAGCACTTCTTCCAGCTTAAAAACCAAAGCGAACCAAACCACACCTCGATACACGTAAAGACGTCTGCGGGCTTGGGAGAGCCAGGCTAGGCTACAAGTGCCCCGGGAGACTTCCCAGGAATGTCCCTGCCACGTTCCAAATGGGGCTGGTGTCACCACTAGAACCATAGAATCATGGAATTGTTTGGTTGGAAAAGCTCTTCAAGGTCATTGATCCCAACTGTTCCCTTAACCCTGCCATCCCACTCCCAAACCCTGGCCCTCAGCACCGCCTCTGCCCGGCTGTTAAATCCCCCCAGGGGTGGGGACTCGACCCCTTCCCTGGGCAGCCCCTTCCAGCCCTTTGGGGAAGGAATTGTTCCCCATGCCCAACCTCACCCTGCCCTGGCACAACTTGAGGCCCTTGCCCCTCGTCCCATCACCCCTTCCCTGGGAGCAGAGCCCGACTCCCCCCGGCTCCCCCCTCCTCTCAGGCAGTTGTAGGGAGCGATGAGGGCTCC
The DNA here is from genome assembly GCA_017310255.1 of Butorides virescens. Classification (NCBI taxonomy): domain Eukaryota; kingdom Metazoa; phylum Chordata; class Aves; order Pelecaniformes; family Ardeidae; genus Butorides; species Butorides virescens. The sequence continues at coordinate 34,104 of JADKXX010004203.1, forward strand.
CCTCAGCCTCCTCTGCTCCAGGCTGAACCCCCCCAGCTCCCCCAGCCGCTCCCCAGCTCCGCTGCCCTTCTCTGGACACGCTCCAGCCCCCCCAGGTCCTTCTGGGAGGGAGGGGCCCAACCCTGACCCCAGCATTCGAGGGGTGGCCCCCCCAGTGCCCAGCACAGGGGCATGGTCACTTCCCTACTCCTGCTGGCCACACCACTCCTGATACAAGCCAGGATGCCGTTGGCCTTCTTGGCCAGTATCGGCGCATTTTAAGTTTTTATCAACTAAAACATACCCTTCGATGCTTCAGGTAAACCTCAGACCTGAGAACTGAGACGCAGGCACGTACACAGCCCCTGACCTGCAACGGGATCGTGGTTCCACCAAACTTCCCAACCCCAACGCCCGCACGAAGCATCTCCCCCGCTGCCAGACCCGTTTGCCCCGGCTGAGCACGACGTCGCCCATCCGGGCACATTTCTGCCCGTTCAAAGGTGTTCGGCAAAATACCAGGGATGTGAAAGCCTGGCAGCGAGCCCTCCTGCTTCTAGAAGGAAATAAATGGGTAAAACCAGCACGGGGGTGACGTAACGTGCTCTGATAAAAGGGGTGAGACGATGAAAACGCCTTTAGGAGACTTCTCCAGCAGCGCTTCATCTATTCCAGGCATGCGATCGCACACTGGAGTACTGACCGTTTGATTAAACGTTGTGAAGTGCTACAAAAATCACATTGACCAAAAAAAAAAAACCAAAACAAGACTATCGGGAGTCACCTGCAAGGTCTAAGGGGGGAGAAGTTAAGCCTTGATCTGTGACGGACAGAAGCTTTAGCCCAAGCTTTGCTCTTCTCTCCGAGGCAGCACCGTACCAAAGCCTGGCTCCCAGGGAAGCTCCTCCCAGGCATTTTCGGCAGGGCCGGTGCCCGGAGCCGTCCTGGCATCCTGAAGCTCTGCTGTCCTTGACCACAAACACTTGGAAGCTCAGGAAGGGAAGCCGGGGGGGGGGGGAGGAAAAGGAAAAACAACTGCTTTCCCAGCCACCGTGAGCCTATTTACGATGAGTGCCAGCTCTGATTGCACACAGGAAAGACAGGGGGAGATGGACCGGCTACAGAAACCGCCCTCCAAGGACACCCTCGCCTGCCGACCGCAGCCAGGGCCCCCGTGCCAGCGCCAGGCTGGGAACGCTGCCCTGCCTGGAGCCGAGCCAACGTCGGCCCTGCGAATGCCCGGAGACCCGTACACGGCGGCTGCGGGACCGGCTCCGTCCAAAAGGAGAAGAGGTGAAGAGCATCCCACCCGCCGGGTGCAGCATCCCGCAGAGGTAGCCCAGCTGGCAACGCCGAGCCCAGCATGGCTATCGGCGCTGCGGCATCGGCCTGCCGGGGACACACGCCTGCCGATTCTCGTAGCAGGCATCCTGTGTTTAAATTGGCTTTAAACCAGTTTAAAGCCAGGGAGAAGGGAGGTACGTTGTGTTTGCAGTCCCACCTGAGTCTGCATTGATGCAACCACCCCCAAAACTCTGAAACACTCGACGGCAGCTCAGCCTCTGAGTGCCGGCAGCCAGAAACCCATCGTGCCACCGAGTGATCCCCCACCGGAGGCTGCCACCAGCAGCAAGGCGCTGGCCTCCTGGCCACAATATTTGCCTCTTCCCATGGATTTGGGCAACGTCTGCTTTTCAGAGAAGCTGGGGAGCCCCTCGGACGAAGGCAACTGCTCCCCTTTCCCAACATGGCCCCTGAAATCAGGTTTCAAAGCTGCTACACTCGATAACACCCCTCGAGGCTGGGCAAGAGTAACACGCTGCATCTACTGGAGCAAAATGAAAACACCCACCAAAAAAAAAAAAAAAAACCCAAACCAAAACCCACAACAAACACCCAAAACCCCCAAAGCAAAGAAGAACTCACAAGGCACCAGTTCTCACAGGCTGTCCTCAGCCCCCCAAAAGCCTGCAGCCCACGTCCCTCCTGGTCCAGCTCCTCCAAGAAGAGCCAAGGCAGAGAGGGCTATGGAGCTACCATCATAGTGGTAGCTACCCCATGGAGCGTAGGGAGGAAAGGCTGCTCCTCAATACGCCGTGCCGGGCGGATGCCCAGCCTGCCTCTTCCCAGCACCTCCAGGGCCAGAGCCCTGCCTCCTGCTGGAAACCCAATCCTTCCCCGTTTCGCGTTAGCCCTCAAAACCCACCTGCGGACACATCGCCTCCTCGCCCGAGTCCAATCCAGCTCCAGGAGCTGCCGACGGCTTCTGCGAGGCAGGAGGGAAGCAAAGTCCAGGAGCCGCCGGGCGGGAGGAGGCTTACCGGCCCGGAACAGAGCGCCTTTTGTTCCCCACCTCCCAGCCTCGGCGATAAGGAGCGGCGAGCTAAGGCACACTCCCCTGCCCTCCGACTGCAGCCCTCCCGCTCACGCGAATACCAAAATAAAAGCACGCCTTCCAAACCCCACGCCACGGCCAGCCCCGCTCCGGGGGCGCGCGCCGTCTTTTCCCACGGAACCATCACCGTTGGAAAAAGGTTAATTTTGAAGACGACCTATAGAGGCTTCCAGGGTTTATCTCATCCTTCCTGATCTTTCTGGTGAATATTTAAGCGCTAAATGACAAATTCCTTCCTTATAGCCACAAATAGAAAACCCAACAAAGTTTGCCTTGCTCACCAGGGGGACGATCGGGAGCCCTTTGCCACCGATAAGCAATCGCAATCATCGTTTGGGTGACTCAAACGGCAATTTGTGATACGCGATGCCAGTATTGCCCTCAAAAGAAGGGCTGGTGCTTCGCTCATCGCTGATAACCGAGTTTACAAACACACCAGCCCCACCGGTGCCCGAGCTCTGCGCCGCCCTCACCCAAGCAGCCGCTTTCTGCAAGCGCAGGAGCCCTGTCGGGACCCGATCCACAGGACCCTCCCTTCCCCACCGCAGCCGCCGGCACACAAAGTCCTCAAGGGTGCACGGTTTGCGACGCACCCCTCGAACCCAGAAATTTTGAGCGTTTTGTCTGTTTTTCCCCGTTTCCTCTCTACAGAAACATCACGTACTTCAAACCTCCGGCTCCCATCATTGTGCCTGCCTCGCGTAAACAAACTTATTTCTTTCCATTACCTTCACAAATCACATTTTCCCATTCTCTCTGGGTTATCCTTGCTCTCCGGCCCACATCCTTCCTGCAGCGCGGTGCCCCGAGCAGGACCTACTACTCAGCAAAACCGACTGGAAGCGTCTTGCACCTTGATAAGCAGTTGACCTTCTGTGCTGAGTCCAAAAGAAGCCAGGCCTCCCGGTAACGAGCAGGGCAGCGGGGGAGTTACGCTTTAACCCGAGCTCTCTTCCTGGCTCCGTCTGGATCTGCTACTCAGCTGAGCAGGTCGCAGCCCTTTTGCTGTCCCAGGTCCTCTGCGTGTGGCTGCAAGACCTCACGGGAGGTCTAGCACCGCTGCGAGGAACCCAAAGTCAGATGCACCTCCAGTAAAGCTCATTAGGAAACCCCAATCAGCGCCACTTTTACTTTTCAAACTCTTACTGAGACACCTTTGCTTCCGACGCTGCCCGGCGTCCTGCAGTCCAGCTCCCACCTTTCTCGGTCCCACGCGCTGCGCTGGCGGCTCAAGATAAGGCTTCAAGGTCTTTTGTTTTTCCAAACTCCTTCCAACTTATTTTGCATGAGGCCAATACTCCAACCGGGATCTTTTCCGACCAGCAAAGACATTTCTCACCCGTAACCCTGAGCTAGAGTCCTGCCTTCAGGGACGTCCCTGCCCGATTTACACCCCCATCCCTTCCTCTAAGTGGTACTGAGTCCATACAATGTATGAATTTCCTTGGGGTTTTCAGGCTTTTTGTTACCAACTTATCACCACGGATTGATTTTGGAGTTCGGTCCAGCAGTTTTAGTAATTTGACTACTGTATTTTCTTGTGCCTAATCAACACAAAGATAATATGGGCTGTTCATGACCGGGATGGGCAGCTCCCTTCGCCTCTCCATGCAGCGGAGCAGAAAGGCTTTGGGGACAGTGGGGACATTGCCCAGGGCTCCGCGTGCTTCCCCAAGGGACAGATGAACAGACGTAGAACTGTGGCCGTCGTGTTTCACGGCCCTGTAGTTCTGGCCACCTGCAAGACTGCGAGTGTGGCTGTTGTTTGTGACAGAATTACCACCAAATCCAGCCGCCGACTTGGAGAGGGATTTATGATTTTCTTCTGCTGGGACACAACGACGCTTTTGGGTCGAACACCATGAAGAGAGGCCCGTTGAGGGCAGTCCTTCCAGCTGGGGGAACGGTACCGGTGATGAAAGTCTGAGGTGAAGAGTTGCAGCCTTCACACACCGCTGTCCCATCTCCATCTTCCCATCCCCACCACCACTGTGGTGGTGGTACGGCGGTGCCGGTGTGGCAAAGGACCACAGACCTTCATACCTGCATTAGGGCAGTCAGGGAACAGCCCATGGGGTCCCCGGCAGAGCTGGTGAGCTGAACCCCGGGTCTGCCCTGGCCCTGCGAGCCCCTTGGGCAGCTCGGAGCCAGGTTGCCTTCAAAGGCTGCAAAGCTTAACCCCAGCTTTAGAGACCGGCCTGGCCTCTACCGGACATGCGTCTGCTGGTGTGGGGAGGCAGAGGAGGAAAAACCTCACGTAAACTGATGAGAGCTGCAAAGCGGGTCCACGCCAAGGCAGAAAACAGAATCCCAGAATGGCAAGGGTTGGAAGGGACCTCGGGAGATCACCCAGTCCAACCCCCCTGCTCAAGCAGGTTCTCCTAGAGCATGTTACACAGGACTTCATCCAGGCGGGCTTTGAATGCCTCCAGAGAAGGAGACTCCACAGCGCCCCTGGGCAGCCTGGGCCAGTGCTTTGTCACCCTCAGAGTAAAGAAGTTTTTCCTCATATTCAGCTGAAACCTCTTATGTTTCAGTTTGTGCCCATTGCCCCTTGTCCTGTCGCTGGACACCACTGCAAAGAGACTGGCTCCACCCTCGTGACTTCCACCCTTAAGATATTTGTGTGTGTAATGCTCACTCCAAACCCTCTGCTGACGCGGCACGGCTCGCTCTGCCTTAGGGGAAAGCAAATCATTTCCCAAGGAGTCTGTAATAAGGAAGGAGGGTTCAGAAGGTCCACCAGGAGGAAAGACAGCAAGTCTACAGCAGACTCGTACCAACCACCCCACGCGGGCTCGTTGCAAAACACAAGCCAGGAGGAACGATAGCCGATGCCCGCAGGGAATGGCTCCCGCACACCCAAGTTGTGCCACACCACACGCTCCCAGCAACAGCTCCGGTGGTACCAGTGCACAGCTGGAACCCTGCCAGCCTTTGGTCCCCTTTGCAGAAGCTCTGAGCAGCTGAAGAAAAGCCAGCGAGGTGGATTTAAGTTGTCTCACTCTGATTTTTGCCCTTCGAGAAGCGTTAAATTCAATTGCTTCACATGAACATTAGGAAAAATTTCTTCACGGAAAGGGTTGTCAGGCTCTGGAATGGGCTGCCCAGGATGGTGGTCGAGTCCCCATCCCTGGAGGTATTTAAAAGAAGGGTAGATGAGGTGCTTAGGGACATGGTTTAGTGGTGGGATGGCAGGGTTAGGTTAACGGTTGGACTTGATGATCTTAAAGGGCTTTTCCAACCTAAACGATTCTATGATTCTATGGTTTAATGGTGGGATGGCAGGGTTAGGGGAATGGTTGGACTTGATGATCTTAAAGGTCTTTTCCAACCTAAACGATTCTGTGATTCTATGATTCTATGAAAAGAAATCCCACCTTTAACAGAGGCAAGAGGTCCTTCAGCAGCTGCCAGCTGCACCCCCCCAGACAGGCTGGGGAGAGCCAGGAGCGCCCCCTTCTCCTCCTAAAATGCACAAAACGAGATGTGGGACCTCACCAAGGACCATTTCACTCCCCAGATCCACTCCTACCGTGCTGTACAACTCGTTAGTGAACATTTAGCCGGAGGGGACGTGGCTGGCGGGGAGGGGGGGCTGAGGCTTGCGGGGCGCCCACCTGGGTCCCTGATTCTGAGAAAGCAAAAACCCCTCCTCTTGCAGCGGTGCAGGGCTCATCGCAATGCATTTTCCTGGCTGCTACCGAGAGGAGCCACGGCAGCCGCCCAGCAGATGGCAACAGCCCTGCGCAAGGCGCATGCCACCGCCCAGCACCGCCCAGCACCGCCCGCCCCACTGCCCCCGCACCTCTCGCCCGCAGGACTTTCGGCTGCCCTGCTTTGCAGATCTCAAAAAGGGCTTTTCTACCACCTTGCTGGCCCAGGATCCCAGGGCTAAAATAGGCATTTGGGCTATTTATCGTGCTCTCGGTCAGCCTTCACAGAGCACAGCCTTGTGTCAGCCCTGCCTCTCCTCCAGCCCACTTAAGGTTACACGTCTCCGCACCCAATCCCAGCGTAACTCCGGCAGCTCCCCCAATTTTTGAGGCTTGCTTTCATTTGGGGAGAGTCAGCCCAAGTGCATTTGCTCAAGCGGGCTCCCCCAGGAGCCAGGGCAGAGGGGACGGAGAGGAGAGCCCTTCTCCTAGGGCAAGGCACAGCGGGCATCGAGAAGGCCAACTCCAAATTCCCCTTTGCCCCCCCCGCAGGGCATTGCAGACGAGTCCGTGCACCCCAGAACTGAGTCAGGAGCATCACGGGAGCTTGCAAGGGAGGCGAGGACAACTCCTACCTCCCAGGTAGTCAGCAGCAAAGCCACACTAGCCCAGCCTGGGGGACAACAGGCGAGGACTCGGGTGTCGGGACAGACAGACTCCAAGCTCCCGGTACATAGCTTTTACAAAAGCCAAACCCACTGTAATTATTTTTCAGTGACGTTTCCCCGCAGAAGAGGAAAGCAGTAAAAGCTCGGCACCCAGCTGCCCTGCCACCACCACGCTTCCACCTTGGGAAACGCGCTGCCTGGGGTGGCGGGCAGGCGGGCAACCCCGAGGAGGTGATGCTCTCCCGGCGTTGGAGCGGGTGTAGAGGGGATGAGATTCCCCCTGCACGCGTGACGGCGGAGCGTCAGGGGTTGCGAGGAGCCCCCCGCAAGCAGAGCTGGACACACAAAAAGCCACGTGGCTGCAGGAACCCAGGCCCCCACGTTTCCAATCCCCTGCGAGCTGCTGTCTCAGCGGAGCCATGCAACCAGAAATCCTCTTTTGAAAAGAGTTTTGACAGGCAGACAGACGTGTCTGCTGGACAGACTTGGCAAGGTGCAACAAGAGCCAGAAGCTCGGTGCCACATCAAGAGCCAGGCCAGTGGCTGAGCTGTGGAAGTATCTGACGTTAGAGGTCCCCACGTGAAGCGTCAAAGTTCAGACCTTGCCCCCTCGGAGAGGCTTTTTCGCCCTTACTGGCAGATGCAAGCGTTGGTTCTTCTCTCTCTTGCAGAGCAACCACTCGCTGAACCATAGAATCATGGAATTGTTTAGGTTGGAAAAGCCCTTTAAGCTCCCCCAGCCCAACCGTTCCCCTACCCCTGCCATCCCACCACTAAATCCTGTCCCTAAGCACCTCGGCTGCCCGGCTTTTAAATCCACCCAGGGGTGGGGACTTGACCCCTTCCCCGGGCAGCCCGTTAAAACCAACACTGGGTACACGGAGTTTTCTGCGGATCTTCAGCGCGCTCTGATGGCAGCCCCCGGAGGAGGAGATGAGTCACCAAGAAGAGCAGCCTCATTAACAAAGAGAAGACATTTTCATGTAGACTGCTTGAAGCACTTGTTTACACTTGTTTGAACCAAGGTTAAGGAGAAAAGCTCTCGGACAAGGCCCCAACGCTTGCGAGAGCCAAGCACTCCAGCCACCCTGATTTTGTGCTGTTTAAGGGGGTGGGAGGTCTACTCGGAGGAAAGGCAACGCCTTCGCTTTTGGAAAGGTGGGGTGTTTTTTTCCCTTCCTCCTCTCTTCCAGGTGAATCCAAGCAAGGTGGAAGATGTATTGGGAATGGCCACTTGTTCTGTTTTCTGCCTTGCGATCTCCAGGGCTGCTGCCGGCTGCACCTAACGAGGAAGGACCGGCCGGCGCCGTCCCACCGGCAGGCAGCTCTGCCAGGCAGGGCGGCACGGCGCTCCGGTGAAAAACACACATTTGCTGCTCCCAGCAGGCTGCTTCGTACGATGGCTTCCCTCTTCCCCCCCCCCGAAACATCTCACGCTTTCCAAGGTACGGCACTACAGGACGTTGGGAGCTCGCCGCTCAGCTAAATGAGAACAAAAAACCACGCGCCCCAAGACACCAATTTATTTTTACACTCGCAAGGCTGAGCGGTATTTCTCGATCTTGTTCTCATTTGCTGAACCTCTACAAAATCCTCGCAGGCTGGAAATTATTTCAAATCATGTATCCAAGACAACAGGGGTAATTTTTCCCCAGCATTATTAGACGTAGACACCGACAGAGCTCTGATCTTTAGACGATTACCCTGAATTCAGTATAAGGATCCATTTACATCTTCCTGAAAAGGAGATCTCAGGATTCATCACCTTTCTCCTTTGGGTCACCTTGTCATTGCAAGCAAACGATGGCCCAGCAGCAGAAGTCTTTCAGCGCAGCAGGGCACACACCCGGCACGTTGGTATCCCTGCCCAGAATAGCTTGCAGCACTGCCAGAGCTCACCTATGTTAAATTAGCCCTTAGAAAATATCCCTGCTCCGAATCTCAGGGAAGACCGTCCCTCGACACGGGTCTGAGGAGCAAAAAGCAAAGGCCCTTGCCCGCACGAGCACTGCGACGCAGACCGACACGGCCTCTAAACCGCTCAGCCCAGCGGTTCAAAAGCACATTTGTGACCTTGTACTAGATAGAGAAAGATGAAAACCCAGCTCCCTTCCTTGCCTTCCTGCCCCCCTTCTACCCAGCTATCGCCGGCCTTTGTGACTATCTTTCAAAAAGGAGAAATAATCTAATATTCAACCCGCCCTTGAAAGCCTTCTGGGGGAGGCGCCCAGGATCGCAGGCTCTTAAGGCTGTGCTCATCCCGAGCAGTCCCAAGGGAACGAAAGCCTTGCTTAGGGTGACAGCACCGGTCCGTGACTCGATTGAGAATGGGAGCCACCAAACCAGCTCGAGCGCAAACCCACGCCTGGCTGGGAAAGGGGATGATGCCCTGGTCAATTGTCAAGCCTAAGTCATCGAAGTGCAAGCTTTGAGCCATCTTAAGCGAGGGACTTGTGCTTCTCACTAACATGGGGAAGACCAGCTGCCCACCACCCAGTTTACCATTAGGAAACTCAAAAGAATAGCTGGAGCTTTTTATCAAAGCACCACAAAATAACGTATTACAGGCTATTCAAAGCAAAGACGTATATATTTGCACGCAAACCTAAAGGAGGCTGGGAGTCCCTTTGCAAGTAACAATTTGTGTGACAAAAACATCCCGGGTACCAAGACACAAGAGTCAAAAACCTGAAGAGGAGTGTTTGGAAAAGGAAGAGCAGAAGGAAGCTATTTGGTCCCCACGTGGGACTTGGGAGCCGGCCGGCCCTTTGCTCTGAAGGCACCTGCAGCGCCTTCTGCCCCAGGCTGGAAGGGACGAAGCAGGAACGGAGGCAGCCTACCAAGGAGAGCCCCAAAGCCCACAAACACAGACAACAGAGCGGCCTCTGGCTGGGGAGAGAGGATACAGGATGCTACTGCAGTACGCTCCCACGCTAAGGAAGACGGAAGGGAACCGAGGGATGGAGGCCGTAACTTCAACAAAAGGAAAAAAGCCACATCAGATAAACATTCAAGCCCAAGAACAGAGAGAAAAATCTGAATTTTGTCTTCTGCTCTGCCTTTTACTGGCCAAAAGCACCCAGTGCCAGCGCCCAAGAACTCTGTTGTGCTTCTCGGGAAGGCGCCTGCCTGGTACATCTCGAAATCGGACTCAGGTTCTCCAACCTCAGAAACTCCAGCACCGAGACAAACCCTTCCCATGCTGCTGGTGTTTCACCACGAAAAAAGATTTCCCCATTTCACCCAGGGCACCATGCTCTGGCATTCTGTGAGCCACAGCATTAGCTGTGGTTTTTCTGCTTGAACGCCAATTTTAACTTAAACAGCACCAAATGCTTGGTGCAAATCCTCCGGGCCAGTCACCCACAGATTAAAGGATTCGTCTTTACTACACATCTACTATCTCGGAGCCCTCACCACAGCAAATGCTCTTCTCCCCCAGCCAAACCCTCCGTGCTCAAGCCTCACGCCGTATACAGCCGACGTTTGCGGGAGGTAACAGCGCTCGTACTTGCCTCAAACGTGACGAAGTCATCGAACTCATCAGGACAGGCCGGGGCTTCCTCCTCAGGGGTATATCCCATATCATACAACTGGCTGTCGGGATCTGCAGAGGAAAATAAAAAAGACAGAGAATCACCAAAAGGAAACACGCACCCTCAAACGAAGGGCAGCTTTGGGAGCCACGACAGCAGAAGGACGTGGACTTCCTCTTGCACACGCCGGTACCTTCAGCGTTCAGAAAAGCCCTCTGCTTCCAGGCATCCCACCGCCAGCTCGGGTGGAAGGCAACTGGGGTGGCTGCTCCCTGGCAGAGGTCCTGCCCGGCCCCTTGCTGCTCTGATGGGGCTAGCACCTGGATCCATCCCTACCCCACCATGGTCTCCGTTCCTTTTCCTGGTTTCTTCCCTATCTCCGTTCCCTGCATCCTCTTATTCTTCTCCCAGAAGGCTTTAATCCTGCTGTGGGCAGGGAATACATTAGAGCTATGTGTGACAGCCAACTACCATGGGAACGGCAGAGAAAGCAGGCTGCACCGAAGCGTTTATCATCTACTGCTCCTTCCGTGGCCAGCCACATCAGGAGCCACCCTCCCAGGGGGACAGGAAAATAGGAGGTTTTCAAGGAGATTTCTTAAAAAAAGAATAAAAAAAAAAATAAAATTACTCCTCCCACGCCCAAACACCCCCTTCTGCAGCAGAGCGGCTCAGCATTTCTCCAAGCCCTTCGACCAAGGAAGGGAACGTAAATTCCCCATGCTCCCTCAAGCAGCAGCTAATGCCTGATCCAGCACACGACCTAGATCACAGGCTGGAAACACCAAATCAGGATCAGATGCTGCAGTCCCAAAATAAATAGCAGGCTCAAAACCACATGCCTTGGAGCTGCAAGGGTTGAGGCGTTGGGTTTGTCTGATGCCAATAAAGTTGGCGGGGCAGCGGGAGCCGTCATGTCAGTGCTCCTAGGAAAGCTCGGCATCGCCCGGATTCGGGGAGGGCTTTCCTTTTACAGCTGCTCGAGGCAGACGATGAGAGAAGAGCTACAAAGCAGGGTCTGCTTTCTGCGTCCTTCAGGGCCGGTGGCTTCCCAGCAGGCTGGCAGCTCAGCCAATTCGAACGGCTCCCGGGCTCGAGTCCAAACCGGAGGGGCACGCAAGTCGCGTGACGTTTTGCTGCAGCCGAGCGGCACAACCAGCCAGACGGGATCAGAGGCAGCGTCCCTCAAAGGGGACGTCCCTTATACAGCCACAGCCAGGGCTCCCGCTTTGGGTCCAGCTCCAGATAGCAAGAAAGGCCATTTTTCATTAAGAGATCCATACACTACTACGAAGTCAAGGGACTGGGGCACAGGACAGAGTAAAGAGGCTTGCAGCTACACCCTTCCCACTCAAACACCCTCCCCAGTGCCTCTTTCAGCTGACCATTAAATGCAAACATAGCCAGGGCCCCAGGAGATGCTGGAGCCACCGACCCGATGGGCACCGGCAGCCCATGGGGGTGGGAGAAGCTGAGCACGCAGCACCGAGAAACGAGCCCTGCCCTAAGCTGGGGCTGGGGCTCGCGGGGTTAGACTGGAAATCAAACCCGGGAATAAACCAAATTGCTTTTCCAGAAACGAGCGTACGATGCTGTGCTCTGCAGTAAGCGGGGTCGTGGCTTCGTCAGATGAAAGGTGCTCTTGTTCACAATTTAGGACTTCGATATCCCCGCTGCCCTGCCCGCTCATGGCACCGGGCCCCAGCTGCTGGGGCTCCTGCACGTAACCCCTGAGCAAGGCAGTGAGATGCACCCGAAAACGCTGTTGCCCGAGCACGTGGCTGAAGGCAAGGCAGCCTCAGGCCACCTCTTACTCTAACGAATGGGTTTAGCACTGAAGTGTATTGTCCCTCTCCAAAAATGCCACCCTGTCCCCACCTGCACATCTCCACCTCCAAGGCTGAGCTTACAACCGCTTTCTGGAAAACTGGAAAGTTTTCCCAATAGTTATCCCTGTCCCTATTCCAAAATTTGCGAGCCTCCTCGCTGACAGCAGGGAGGCCCGAGGGGCTGGGGACAGCGATCTGCTTGCTGCAAAGCCATGGGAGCACCATGGGTCTTGCCAAGAGGAACCTCTGCCCAATTCTGGGAAAAAAAACCAAACCGTGCTCCTGAAAGGCAACCCATGTCTCACCATGGGAACAGAGGGGACAGACAGCCATGTCTCTGGCTGACTACGGACCACAGCACGCAGGCAACGGCTGCCTCCAGTGGGGTGGCCGGGATGAGCATCCAAAGAGCCAGCTCAGCTCATGGGGACACAGGCTACAGACACAGCGACCCGGTCCTGCGCCCAGCCAAGGGCAAACCGAATCCCCAAGCCAACAGTGGCGAGACTCCAGCCAAACAGCCGGGTGCTGGGCAGCTGCCAGCGCTTCCAGCCACCTCATCTCGCACCTTTGCCGCACACGGCTGGGCAACCCAGCCAGCATTCCCGGTGCCCACCCTGCGAGGCCATCTCCAGTTCTGCTGGTGGCACCCCGCGGCAGCCCCGGGAACCGCAGGGCACCCTGAAGGCGGCAGCGCCAGGCACAGGCTGCTCCCTTCTGCTTATTCCCGTATCATTTCTTTTCCTCCCCCTCCAAGAGGACACATAGAAGCTCCCTGCTTTTCTACAGACACAGATATTTATTCTGCTCATTCCTTCCAAAGGGACTTGAAAAAGGGAGGATTTACAGTCATTTCCCCCTTTGGAAGCAGGGGTACCAGGCGTGGGCAGACCACATGCAAACAGCTCCCCGGCATCAGCTGCCTCCCGTACAGCTCCTGCCCAAACCGAGCGCTCCCGGAGCCTTCCCAACCCTGCGGGTGTTTCTTGGTGCAAGGGCGAACATGAGACTTGGTTGCTCCATCTGCCTGAAGAGAGGGCCCCTGCGCGGGCAGGGTTTATTTTTACAACAAGCTCCGCTGTAAAAAGCAAGGCAAGGCCATCTGAGAGATCACCTGCACCCTTGGCTGGTGGGGTGGCCAGCAGAAGCCATGCCCAGGAGACAGCACTCCTCCTTTCCGCCTCCCCATGCTCCATCTCAGAGAGCAAAGACAAACACCACCACAAACAAAAGGTTGACTTTTTCTGTTCGATTCATTCCCTCCCCCTCCGAAAAAGCCATATGGTGCTTTGTGTATAGGGAGAGTTGCCATGGAGAGCTTTGCCTGCAAGTCTTCCCGCACAATAGGCTGCATTAAGCTTTCAAATTCCTGTCCAAAAGAGCCAAAAAATCCCAAGAGACCTTTGCTGCTTGGCCGGCACTCTCAGGGTGAAGGGCACCGTCCCCTGGGCGAAGGGCACCGTCCCCCGGGTGCAGGAAGAGGCCGGTGCCGACAGCGGGAGGACTCATCATAGAATCATAGAATCACTTTGGTTGGAAAAGCCCTTTCAGATCATCAAGTCCAACCTTTAACCTAACCCTGCCATCCCACCACTAAACCCTGTCCCTCAGCACCTCATCCATCCTTCTTTTAAATACCTCCAGGGACGAGAACTCGACCACCTCCCTGGGCAGCCCATTCCAGAGCCTGACAACCCTTTGGGTGAAGAAGTTTTTCCTAATATCTAGTTTTGACCTGCCCTGGTGCAACTTCAAACCATTCCCCCTCGTCCTATCGTGCTAGCTGCTCTCCCCCACCGCACCATGAAGCGGTGGCCATGGGCCATGGGCTCACCGGCGGTGCACGGTGAGCACAAATGCTCAAAATTCCCTCTGCTCTCCCCCTTGGACCTCAAAGCCAAACCCCAGCGGACGCCCTGCGCTCCTTCACATCCCCTTCTCCCTGCTCCTCACACCATAATGTGTACTTTCACCCCTTACACCCGTCCCCGATTTCACGTGGCCCCTTTCCTTCCTCCTCTCTGAGACTCGGTGTGGTCACCACGCTTGGAGCCACCTCTTCCCAACGCTGCTCAAAAATCACAGCTTTTGCCCAGAGATGCGGATGTCCTTAGCGACCGCCTTTTGCCCTCGCACCCCAGTGTCTGCCACCAGCTTCTCCTGTCGTTTCAGCTCCGTCCATCGCTCCCACTGCTAGGCCCGTTATATCCCCGCACAGCCAAAAATCTCAAAGCTAAATAAATAAATAAATACATAAATAAATAAATCAGGCTCCAGGGA
>JADKXX010004204.1:0-47603 GCA_017310255.1 Butorides virescens
CAAAATAATTGCACTGATTTATTTGACTGGAATACGTGGGCAAGGTACCAGGCATCTGGATAAAGCTTTAGTTGGACTCTTGTGACAGCGCTGCTCTACCAGGGTAATGTGGCTGATGTAGAATTTAACCGAAATCAGTAAGACCAGGCACGTGTACTGTAGCATCCAGTGAAGCTAAGGTGAATTTGGGGGGAAAAAAAGATGTGAAAAGCAAATTAAGTCTGCTAAGAGGCACCTGCAGCACCCTTTTGACACCTTTTCCTACCCCTGCCTTGAAGCTTCCTGCAGCCCAGCACGTGCTCATTCAAACCCCACCTTCCGAGCTCACCGCATCGACCACACCACTCACTTGTGAGATGAAGATTTGCCGACATGCAAAATTTTGCCACGGGTCCAGCTCTGACCAGTCAGGCCCAGCACTTTCTCTCCTACACGTTTGATTTTCTCCGTTCCCCAGTGCTGCCTTACGCCTCGGCACTAAATCCTGCATCTCCTTCGATTCTTGAGATGCCCTCGTTCCTCCCAGCGTTTCAAAAAAATCATTGTCCAAACACTGCTGGGTAGAGCTTCTGACAAGGACCACCTCTGTCCGAACACATCTGTGTGCTCTCCCACTGATGCAATATCCACTCTCAAGCCAAGGGCAACCTTGGTCCGGTGTCCATCGAGCCTCTCGAGCCACCGGCCACCTCCGAGGAGCAGCACAGCCAGCAGCAGACACAGCCAGCTGCACGGAGGTTTCTCCTGGACGTATGGCATAGGTGCAGCTTGAGAGCAAGCAGGACCAAAGTCCCAGGCTCTTCGCGGGGGTCATAGAATCATAGAATGTTTTGGGTTGGAAGGGACCACTAGAGGTCATCGAGTCCAAACCCCCAATGTGTGCTGAGCCCTCGCAGTGGCCGGAGACGTACCCTTCGCCACCTGGCTGTGCCCACAGGAGGATCCCTGTGCTCCAGAAGGGCTCGGACGTGCAATGGTGACCCGGGCTTTTCAAGAAACGCCACGCAGCGTAGAGCTACAGCAACAGAAGTCCCGGGGTACAGAAGGCTCCTGAAATAGATTCTAAAAACTGCTTTAAGACGACAGGATTTCAGTGAAAAGGCACCTTGAGTGAAGAGCTGTGGGTACAGTAGTGACACACAGGTCAGAAACAGAGCCAGTTTTATCGGCTTCATATAGGAATGACCTAGAAAAACAGAGCCTTTCAGAAGTATTTAAGTCATCTGCCAACACACACTGTACAAACCGCTGCAAGCCACGGAGCCACGAACCCAAAGTGATTCAAACGGTCTGGATTACGTGCGGCTAACAGACCGGAATGATTCCACGCAGAAATAAGGTTAGGAACCTACGTGAATGGCACAAAACAGACCCAAAAAAAGGCAAGACGAAGTTACGGCTGGCTTAAGAGAGGACAACTGATGAACCCAACTCCCTTACTGGGCACGCTGCTTGAGAACAAGGTGGCAAAAAAAGACACACAGCCAAGTATTAAAAAATGACAGGCATTTAGGAGGATCTTGCATCCAGAGCAAAGAGACGGAGGGGAAGCCACTGTCCAGTATTTCCAGAGGCAGCTCAGGGGCTTTGTGCTTTCACCAAAGCTCCAGCACCCACGTCTTGTTAGGCCCTGCAGGATAAAGCCAACACCCCTCCAACCATCCGCCCTTTGGCTTTCCGTAAGCGATCCAGGAGCACGTTTAGAATCCGATGCTCATGTGCAAAGCGGTAGCGCTGAGCAGAGCTGGGAAAAGCCGCTTTCTGCTTTCCCCTGCAGCTCAACCTGCCGACTCCTCCAGAGACGGGACAACGGGCTGGGGGCACTTACTGAAGCCTGTCACTTTGCAACCAAAAATTACAAAACTGAAGAACCGAGCGGCAAGCTCAGGCTCCCAAGGAGGCAGTGCTGGAATTAAGGTTGCTTACACAACCCTTATCTGAGCCCCTCTCGGTTAATGCGCTTTAGCAGTCCTTCATTTCCCGAGTATCATTGCTCACGGATTGGTACTTATCACATATTCCTTTTGATCCTCTTCATATGGTGCAGGCCCTCAAGCTTCGTTAAGGCAAATACCATCTAAAGGCATAACGAAAAGAATTAACTTCATGGTATCCAAGCACTTTGGAAGCATAAACGTAGCTGCCTTCACTTCATCTCGGAGACCAGGTGAGCATTGCTGCCGTGACATGGATGGACCAGAGACAGGGAGCTGCCACTAACACAGGTGGGATTTGGGATTGAGTTTAACATAACTGGTTCTCGGGTTTAATTCTCAGCAATCTGAGCTGTCTTTTCAGTGTGTGCTAGTCATCAAGACCAGCTCAAATTCCTCCAGACTTGTGTCAGCCTGGAACAAAGGATCGCGCTGCTGGAGGCAAGGAAAACGAGGAGGAGGCTCGTGGCCACCAGCAAGTGGTTCAGAGCCACGTCGTGACATACCAGCAGAAAAGGCTGAGACTTTAGCACAAGCTGCCCTGGCAAGGAGACCTCCTGATGTCTTCCATCTCCTTCGCTCTAGCTTCTACTTTCGACACCTCTATTTTAGGAAACAAAGCTGGGTTTTGCAGCCAACAGCGTTATTCCTTGTTCTGTGAAGAGAACAAGGCAGGACCTCTTGAAAGCGTGCATGCAACTACGCAACCCACAGAACACCCTAACTTAGCTTCCCAGGGCACACTTGGCATAGATGCAACCTTTGGGACATCCAGTGGCCAGTCTCTTGTCAAGCTTTTGTGTACACTGAAGTAGAAACTCCTCCAGATGCTCCACATCCAGCCTGATTCAGGCAGGAGCACCCAGAAGTGGCACCTCTTGGATAAGATGGCCCCGCCAGTAAAATAAAAGACAACCCTGGGCTCAGGAGCCCAGATGTTTTTGATGAACCAGATGAACACAGACAGACACAAAGCTGTTTCTCAGCCCGTTCTTTAGAGGCCCCTTGCATCAGCTGGATGGCACTGTCCCACCATGAAGCACTTCAGGCTTCCACACCGGCTCCAGCTCAAAGCTCCCACATGGAGAAATCGAGATAACACAGTTAAAACCAGTTCCATCCTCCCCCGGCTCGTCGCTTCCAATCCCGTGCCCGCAGCGTACTTACCTTCCAGCACAGCTAAATACCAGCATCGGCGCAGCGCCCGCGTGAATCCGGGCACGGCTTGCCTGCAGAAGAACCCACCCCCTGGAACGTGAGCGTTAAAAGAAGTCCTTTCAACACCTACAGCACTTGCAAATCATAGCAGGCAGACATTCGTGTTTGCCATCCAGCACTTGCAGGTCTTACTTGCCATTTCTGTCCCCCCACTAGCCACGCCACAAGCTGAGGACAACGACCGCAAAGCTGACACTAAAAGCTTTTCCAAAATGACCACTGAGCCCCGGCGAGCAATTTGGATCAGAAGCACCCACCTGCCTTTGGGCAACACGGGGATCTACAGGTGAACCGCAAGGCTGGCCAACAACTGTACAGACACCTTCTACTCCAGCCGAGGCTCCGACTTTGAAAGGTAAGTTGCAAAACCATTAGTAAAAATAGTAAAAACTAAATATAAAGTTATTTATAAAGTGGGCAAGGCTGAGCTCAGAAGCTGGGTCCCAACTCAGCCTGAGTTAGCGGGGAAATAAAATACGGGAGAGGAGACATTAAACTACACCTGCAGGGAACATTCTTCCCGATGTGGCACTTCACAGTTCTGACCCATCTCTTGGAAGTGATGGTTGTGTTGCTCAAAAATGTCCTGTGTTACAGTGAACGTCAAGCAGCTGGGTTCGTCCTCCTGCTGCTGGCCACAGTCACGCAGTTTGGAGCCCCTGTCCTCCAAATTCCCTCGGAAGTTAGGCAGATTAAAAGGCAAATGCTCACATGATTGAATACCCTTCCCCTTTTCTCCCCCCAACTCTCACCATTGCCAAAAACTCCCTTCTGAAACAAGCCCAACTGTCCCCCACGCATCACCGAAGGAGAGGGGAGCTCTACTTTTTAAAGTGCCTTTGCTCAAACTGGCTTCTGTAAAATTAAACATTGCCCAGGGAGAAATAAAGTAAGGGAGGAGGGTCCTGTAAGCTTGGGCTTTAATCCTTTTTCCAGCACAAGATTCCCCAAAGCGAGGAGGATGGCGGAGCCACGGCACGGGTTGACAGCCCTTCCTGCCCGCCCATGCCGAGACAACGCAAGCAAACAAGTGACGCAATGCTGAAACCCCAAACTACGCAACGCAGACGCCAGCGGGGCTCGTCAGCGCTTCGTTCAGGGCTGGTGTAATCATTAGGGAAATAAACTTTTCATAAACCTCATTCGGACGGTTTGCAAAGGTTTTGGCAACGTGTTGTTGGCTGGAAGAGAACCCACCACTGTGATTTCTGCCTGACCGCTCTCTCGCGGGTGGAAGGAGGACAGTTGAGGGACGCGACTGTCGGAAGCGTTGGACCTTTTCAATCCAGAGCACGAGATCTGAGAAGGGAACCGAGGGGCTTGAGCGGTCACGAACACGATGTGGCCCAGCTCCTACCGCCCCAAACAGGAGTGTTTTTATTCAAAGTTGTCCCGTTGCCTCTGCTGACCTCTCTTTTAAGTATTGACTGCATGAATAAAAACTACATGGAAAACAAAACAGGCTTCAACAGCAGGTCGGGGGAGGTTCTCCTCCCCCTCTACTCTGCCCTGGTGAGACCCCACCTGGAGTACTGTGTCCAGTTCTGGGCTCCCCAGTTCAAGAAAGATGAGGAACTCCTAGAGAGAGTCCAGAGGAGGGCAACGAGGATGATAAAGGGTCTGGAGCATCTCCCCTACGAGGAAAGGCTGCGAGAGTTGGGCTTGTTCAGCCTGAAGAAGAGGAGACTGAGAGGGGACCTCATCAACACCTACAAATATCTTAAGGGCGGAAGTCACGAGGACGGAAGGAGCCTGTTTACAGTGGTGTCCAGTGACAGGACTAGGGGCAACGGGTGCAAACTGAAACATAAGAGGTTTCAGTTGAATATGAGGAAGAACTTCTTTACTCTAAGGGTGACTGAGCACTGGAACAGGCTGCCCAGGGGGGCTGTGGAGTCTCCTTCTCTGGAGATATTCAAAGCCCGCCTGGACGAAGTCCTGTCTAGCATGCTCTAGGAGAGCCTGCTTGAGCAGGGGGGTTGGACTGGGTGATCTCCCGAGGTCCCTTCCAACCCTTGCAATTCTGTGATTCTGTGATTCAAAGCCAAGCAAGTGGAGAGGCGCCGGGAGGACACCAGTTGCGGACTGGGTACGGCTCTGCTCACGAAGTCGCAAGAGCAGCACGGGGGCAGAGCTGCTCCGCCGTGCACGTGTTGAGCCGCGCCGGGCGACGACGGCCCTTCACTGCCGTCCTGTAAATCTCCAATCGGCAAATTCGGCACTGGTCACTGCGTTAGCAGGAGTCCTCCTATCTGTGGGAGAAATAAGCTGCTGAAGAGATTTACAGGAGCAGTCATGGTCATTGAGGAGAAAGACATCCAAGGGATGCAGGCATTGACCCAGGAGGAGACACGGCTCGGTAGGGGCAGAACAGGATTGAGATGAAGCAGCGAGCTGTGGTTAAGCCAGAACACCAGGGAAAGGTCTCTGGGTGAGGGGCATGCCGTGGGGGATGCCGTGCCCACCGGAGCGCACCCATCGCAGCCCAACCCAGCGGCTCCGCAATTAGGACCAATTTCCCGGCAAAGCCGCATCACACGCGGCCTCTCCTGTCTAAGAGTGGGACCAGGACACGCTCGGAAGAAACGAGCTTTTGCCACATCCATCTGTCAAGGCGTCGCACGGGTACACTCACCGCACAGTCACAAGCCCCGAGGCCGTGACAGAGCCGAGCAGGGCTCTCAGAGGAGCGAGGAGTCGTAGGTGAGTAATTATCCCTTCATTAATACCACCGGCTGACTGGATTCCTAACGAGATGTGGCCTGACAGCCCTGGCTTGCCTGCTGGTGCAGAGGCAGGACGATGGGCTACTTGCTTTCCTCTACCCAAGCTCGGGAAGCCAACCCTACCTGATCTCCGGCCGGGCATTTCTGGTGAGGACGGGGGAGATGTTCCCCAGCTTCCTGGGGTGAGCCAAGCGTTAATAATCCCTCGCTCCGGAGCCAACATCCAAACCTGAGAAATCAAAACAGGCAGGACCGAAACCACCCCCCCCAATCTGGAGCCACCAGTCCAGCCCAGCCTCCTCCCACGCACTCCCCAAACCACAGGCTAGCCCGGTCTCCCAAAAGTTATTAGCAGCGACAGACGTGGAGCAAACCAGCAAACTCCCGACGCAGAAAATAGGATGGAGCAATGCTGCGGCAGCAGATGGGCAATGAGAAATGTCTGCTCTCTAACAGAAGTCGCCGTTGTTTTTTTTTTCAGCCGTCACCTCCGTAGAAGGGTGCGCTCAGAATCGCCCCGAGGCTCTAACGAAACACTGCTCTCTATTTTTATATTGACCACCAAAGGAACGGGTGGTCCCTGCAGAGCTTTTTCCTTCTCCTTTGCCTGAGAAATTAAGTTTTCTTTTACTTGCCAAACTCAGGCCTTTCGTTTGCAATTTCAACTCACCCCAGCTTACCTTTATCAAGCTGGGGTTATGGTCTGGGGGTCCTTTATTTCATGGGGACACAGGGAGGTCCCTGCTCAGCCCCTGCATGCTTTAATTTATTGCGATTTGCAAGAAATCTGGCTACACAGTAATGCTCTCCCCTCGCAAGGAACTGCATGCAAGGGGTGATGCCGTGGGCATTCGATCCCCGCTCGGCTGCTTGGGGCAGCAGACGAGGGGCAGCTTCGCCACGAACTCCATCTCCCCTCGGACTGCCTGTGGATTTTGGACCCGCAGGCTCTTACGCTCCACGGCGGTGATGGGATGCAGCAAGATTTCTCCGGCGGATGCCTCGAGATATTCATGAAGAATGAATTCTCAGGATGGGAAGAGATGCTCGTGCCCATCTCCCATTCCCCAGGACCCCCAGGGCTGCTGAGCCTCAGCGGCAGTTTTACAGCAGCACATTCAAGTAATTCCCCGCCGTTCCCATGCCAGAGCTGTGAGGAGGCCTACGGACACGGTTTCGACACCACTTCTGCGCTTTTCCCGAAAAGTAGGTCAATGCAGCACGTCGCCTGCCAGGCTGTTTTTGGGAAGGCGCGCTCCCTGCTCAGGCACGGCGCACATCGAGCGGGCCAGCCTCCTCCCTGACGTAACCCTGCGCCCAGCTGCCAAGTTAGAAAAAATGAATAAACCCAATTGTTTATGTAAATTAAAAGAGAAATGCAAACCACAAAAAACCTTGGTGAGCCAGATGCCCCCCCCCCCCCCCCCCGCATCAGCACCCAAGTCCTTTCCCTAGCATATTATAGCAGAAAGAATCAATCATAGAACCATAAAATGTTTTGGGTTGGAAGGGACCCCTAGAGGTCCCCCAGCCCAACCCCCCTGCAGGAGCAGGGACACCTTGAACCACATCAGGTTGCTCACAGCCCCGTCCAACCTGGCCTGGAATGGTCCCAGGGATGGGGCCTCCACCACCTCTCTGGGCAACCTGTTCCAGGGTTTCACCACCCTCATTGTAAAGAATTTCTTCCTCTGATCCAGTCTAAACCTACCCTGGTTCAGTTTAAAGCCATCCCCCCTTGTCCTGTCCCAGCTGGCCCTACTATAAAGCTTGTCCCCCCCTTTCCTCTGGGCCCCCTTTAAGCCCTGACCGGCCGCACTCAGCTCTGCCCGCAGCCTCCTCTTCTCCAGGCTGAACACCCCCAACTCTCCCAGCCTGGCCCCAGAGCAGAGGGGCTCCAGCCCTCGGAGCATTTTAGTAGCCCCTCAGATCATTTTAGTAGCCCTCCTCTGGCCCCGCTCCAACAGGTCCATGTCCTCCTTGTGCTGAGGGCTCCAGAGCTGGATGCAGAGACTTAAAAGAGCTC
The DNA here is from genome assembly GCA_017310255.1 of Butorides virescens. Lineage (NCBI taxonomy): Eukaryota > Metazoa > Chordata > Aves > Pelecaniformes > Ardeidae > Butorides > Butorides virescens. Next base: position 7,905 of record JADKXX010004204.1, read on the forward strand.
GAGGACGATGCAGGGCTGTGCAGTTCTGCTCACCGCTGCTCCAAAGCTCGGCAGCGGGACGGGCTTCGCAGCCAAGGAGCATCTCCTCGCTCCCCAGGCACGGCTCCTGCTTCGAGGGGGGACAGGCAGTCACCCACGCTCGGCCAAACCTCCCTGCTTACGCGAGCGCCGGGGAAGGCTGCAGCCAGAGGTAACCTCGCTGAGTCCTGGCAGCTGCACGGCTGGAGATAAATAGTTCTGCGGGTGGTGTTTTTGTTCCTGGTTTTGCTTTTAAGTAGTAAATATCCTCCTTCCCAGCTGAGCCAGTTTGGAGTTATCCTTTCCAGCGTGAAAATGTTCCAAAACAGAGGATAAGTGGTGCACCAGGAGTGCCACGCATGGACCTCCCATCTCGCCGCTGCTGTCGTGGAGGAGGCAGAGCTGCTCCCTGCCCCACGCCGGCTGTGGGCGACCCCAAGAGCATCCTCGCCCTCCGGCCTCGCAGCCTGCAGCTCAGAAAACTGACTTTTGGAGATCCTGGGAGCGGACTTTTCTTCTCCGAAGGCAACTGTGTGACGTGGGCTGGAGGAAGAGAGCAAAGACCCCAGTGCCACCTGCCCTGGGGATGCCTCCTGTGTCCTCGCCTCACTTCGGAACAGCCTCCAGGGATGAAACTTGGGCTGGACTCACGGCTGCTCAGTTCTTATCTGGTTGTGCCTTGTGAAGAGGACCTGTCCCACCCCTATCCCCCCAAGCCTTTCCCAGGAGAGTGCCTCTGGGCCCCCAGAGCTGCCTCTGCAGGAGAGGGATGGAGAGGGACCTCAGGCCATTCTGACCACAGGCCACCACCAAAGCAGCTCCCCTCCATCGCAGACTAGCGCGTACACTCCTAATCCCCCATCCTCTGCGAGCAGGGAGAGCCAGGGACTCAAGAGACAACGCTCACACATTTTCATGGGCAAGCCCAGTGGTTTCCAAGAGACATGGTTAAGTATTGCTATTTAAAGTAAAAAAAAAAACAAAAAACAAACAAAAAAAAAACCAACCCCAAAGTTCAGTTCTTCCAAGAAAGGCTTGGCTGCTTCTGTCCCGAGCAGAAGGGGTCACAGATGATGAGCACGTGGACTCCAGACTTAACAAGCACCGTAATGGTGCTCAAGCATCCCTCTGCACTACAGGGACGAGGAGAGCTCTGGTCTACACAGAACAGCATGGGGATTTTTTTTTTTTCCCCCCAAGTACACATATAAATTTCAAAACGCCATTTAAACCTTCACTCCTTTCAGAGGCAAAATTAGCACTCATCTTCATCAACTCCTTATCCCACCAAGCAGTACATATAGTACATACATATATATGCCAGAGCAGAGCAAGATGCAATGCAATAAAAAAAAAAAAAAAAGACATAATCAGAGCAATTTTGATTTTATTCTTGCTCATGAATCAATCTTGATTTCCCATTCATGGCAGCCCCGTTCCCCGAACAGCAGCTGTACACACAGAGGCATCTTTCCTACCTTCAGCCATCAAACGAGCTCTCTCCCTAAGAGTGATGATTTAGGCGGGGTTAGGAACAGGCAAGATCAGTGGGAATGTCTTCACTGCAGCAACGCTGCACGAATAAAGGGATCAGCAGATCTGGTGAGAACGTAGGACGTGCTCATACCAGTGCCAGATACTCACCGAGTTTAGTCAAACGTGCACACAAGCTCTCCTTCCATCTGCTGAGTGTCAGTGAAGACTTTCCTTATAAAAAGCAAACACCTTGAATATTAAATCAGACCAGGGCACCCCCACGGAGAAAGCGTGCTTAGATGTCAGCAGTAGCCTGTTGCAAGTAACTACCGTGTTTCCAGCATCTAGTCTGGAAGAGAGACCGCTGAAGATGCGCACAAACACAGCCTCAGAAATAATCACTGGGTTGGGAGCGTGTAAGGGAATGTGAGCTTTGGCTTCTGGAACTATCCCCCTGCAAGGAAAGCTTTCATTTTGAGTAGCAAAAACCATCTGCAATGCAGATCCTATAGAGGCAAAAAAAAAAAACCCAAAAAAACCCAAACCCTACACAAATCAAAGAGTGGTTTACGTTACCAGATTGAGCCAGATATCCGACATGCTCCGCACCCTCAAACGCCTGCGGAGCCAGAGCGGATCCGTACCGCCAGGGCAGCAGCCAGCCTGGCTCTCCAGAAATTAATTCCGAGCCGCTGCGTGCTATCTAGCGGGCTCACGCAAGCACTAAGTGGTTCAGGGGCACCCAGAGCCGTGATTGCAGAGATGTCACCCAAGCACTATCAGATCCAGAGGCGTCTCCGAGACGCCGGAGCAGCAAGGGAGCGGTGCAGCCGTGGGAGCGGGGAGCGTCGCGGCTCCCCTGCCAGCGAGGCTGAAGAGCACGACCTGCACGCGGGGCGAGCGGCGCGGGGATAATTACCCAGATCTGGTTTTGAGAACCGAGGTGCAGTTCCCTCTACTTGGCCGTAAGCTTTTAAGATGTTAATGCTCACAGCCTTCATCCCAGGGAAGGGCTGGATAGGTGCTTTTTTCTTTCAGGGAATTCCCAAACTGGCATTTACCTACCAGAAGCTCACCATTTCGGGGCATGAAATGCCAGTTGCAGAAACAGCAGCCTCTGCTGGGAGGATACCCCCACCGAAATCCTCCCAGGGCTGCTCTTGGGAACCGAGCGACGCAGCCAAGCCCTGGCAAAGCCCCCCGACCGCCAGCCAAGCCCCAGCGAAGCCCCCCGACCGCCGGCCAAGCCCCTTTATTTGCTCTTCAACATCCAGCCCAGCCCTGCCTTGCTCAGCAGCTCCACGCTTTCCCCTTCCAGCCTGTCCTCTGGAAACCTGTCAAATGCCTTTGGTAAGCCGAACGCGTTCCTCCTGCCGAATGCCTCTTCCTCAGCCCCACGGGGGTATCTCCACCGAGCTGTGGCTCCTTCCTTCGGCACGGTGGCCGAATTCTGAACCGGTCACCCCCCGAAGCTGGCACTGCCAGGGGTGTCCCCCAGTCCCACCAGCAGCCCACCGTCCCTGCAAACAGGATCTCGGTTATAGCTTCCAGGTTTGGGTGTTGGCTCTGGAGCTGGATTTTCCATCTTCCTAAATCCAAAAAAAGCTTTTAGTTGAAGCACTTGAAAAAGGATTTGACTATTTCCATCCTCAGGCCCTGCCCTGAGCTCATCCCTTCCTCAGTGGACGTGCTGTCTGCTCTCCACGCACAGGGGCTCCTCTGTTCAGGGATGAGAAGCCGAAGCAGAGAGCTCCAGGGATGCACCTTCCCTGGCCTGACACAGCGCTCGTTTGTGGGGACACCAACAGCAATCCCCCCCACACACACACAGGAGGGTACCTGCACTGAGCCCATTCCCAGCTGGTTTTTCTTTGGGAGACAGATGTTCCAGATGTTTCGGTTCAAAGCGTGCACATGAACTACGCGACTTGCTCATTACTGCTTTGGAATTCGAGTAAGAGCGCTGGTCCGCTACAAAGAGGAGACATTAAATATGTCCTGCTGGATGCAGAGAGGCCTCTGGAAAATACAGGTGTCTGAAGCTTAAAGGCTTCTTAAATACCCTGGAAAAACCCAGGAATCTGCTTGTGAGCACAAGCCTGGTTGTTCGTTTGCATCCAGCTGTGTCTGGTTCTACCCAGCTAAGACCCCCTCCTGCATCCCTCACGCAGCAGACTAGAGCTGCGCTTTGGTCCAGGCATCTTGGCTTCAAATTATATAGACCACCTCACACCCCCTGTCCCACCACCGGCTCCTTGCCGTACAGGTAGGCAGAGACCTTTCTCCTGGCCTGTGTTTTCGCAGGGGCTTGCATACAGCCCCTCATACCTGTTTCCAACAGAGAAGATCCCCCATGAGCTGTGGCTTCCAAGCACGATGAATGCAGCAGTCACACCGGCTCCCCGTGCCTTTTCCCCAGCAGATTAGGAAGGTGTCCCACTGGATCTCACTGGGGGTAGCCAGGCACACCAGGTTTCCCTCTGGTCTGTGGATTCCCCAGGCATTACACACCTTATCTGGCTTCTCTAAGCATGCTCTACAACATACTCTCCTCCTTGAGATCAGGACCATTAAATCAGGATCATTACTGCTCCGCTACATTATCAGCTATGAAATTTTACAGTACAAGGCCCTAAAATTCTACTTTTCAAGGTTATTTACCACCCCTGACTCGCCGTCAATGTTTGTACCACAGTTTCCCTTTCTGCTTTGCTATTTATGTGTTGCAGGACAGGCCGGTCATCCGGGCACCCTTCGCACAAACTTTACAAACAGCCAAGCAGGGGGGGCAAGGGTGTCCCAGCAGCCACCCCACCCCACGAGCAAGAAGGGCTGGGACACAGCAGGGTTGCAAGGAGCTGAATCTGTCCCAGCAGCACCTCTGAGCCTGCCTCCCTGTGCCCGAGGCCACGCAGTCCCCTGCCATTCCCATGCCAGCCTGCTCCCTGAGGAATGCTCGGAGCTGGGCTGGAGAACTGAGCCCAAGCACCCGAGAGCCACGGGCTCCCCATCTCCCACAGAGGTGAGACCCCGGGGGCCCTCCAGGCTCCACCACCAGCACAGCACCCTGGTGGCAATCGTATATACAGGCAGCAGGCATTGATAGATGGGTATGATGATGACATCTTCATCTTAAGTCTTCTCTTTGGGAAGAGTAGAAGATAAGGCAGCCACAACAGGCTAACAGCTCTCATGACAATCTCAAATCCAGCACACAAGTCACTTTGCTCTTCCCCCCCATCCCCAGTCAACGTTACCTCGCCAGACAGAAGATTACAGGGGCAGAGAGATCAGAACTGATTCACGGCAGCGGAGAGGTGGCACGGTGGCTTTCACCGCTGTCGGAGCGGTTGGACGGCGCTTTGCCCCGCACTACGGCGGAGGCCAGCTCCAGGAGTCCTGGATCAGCTCCTCAGCCAGCGGGAACGCTCCCCAAGCAGCTGGCATGGGAGCAAGACCGAGGAGTTTAGCATCCTCCCTGGACGTAAAGGGCAACCGAAAACGAAAGCAGTTAGAAGGAAAGCAGCCGATTACGCAGGTTTTGCTGGTTTGTAACTGCACCTTCAGTTTGCTAAGCCAGACCATAAGACCTCGACTAAAATCACAGCTATTCTCCTCCAGAGAGCCTCCAAGAGAGGGAGGAGAGGGCAAGAGAAGTGGAGCATCTTCAGAAATAAACCCTTCCCTCCATTAATGCAAACATCGCAAGGTTCAGGCTTACATCTGGCCTCCCTTCAGTGACCGAAGAACCACAGAGCACCAGGAACCGCCACGGAACTATTGCTGGCTAAAAATAGGCCGAGCTCATTAACAAAACCCTGTTAAAAAGGACGCCCAGCAGCCAGCACAGCCTCTTCTCTCTTTACAGAGGGATGATCAATATTGACTGTCTCAAGAGCAGCAGCAAATCCTCAAGATCACTTCAACGTGAGCCACTGCTCAGCTGGCGAGACCGAGAGAACCTCTCCGTGCCCTGCCTGGGGTCTCTTTACAGCTGCTTAATGCTGTGCGACGCTAGCGAGCTCTGCCTTCCTTAATTGCTGTAATAAATACATATCAATCTCTTTCAAGTTTAATAAATAGGGATCCTAAAAGCTTTGTCCGGATCTGCTTTTTCCAGTCCGCTAATACAACGCAATACCGGAGCAATGAATTATTGAAGAGAAATCCAAGCCCGAGCTTTCACAAACACGCCCTACTCCAATAGCAATTTATTACAAATTAATAGCGGGCTGCATTCCCTCCTGCACCACGAGAGCTGGGAATCAGCTGCACCGTCAAGCTACGCCAGCCACAAAAAACTTTGAAGCTGCCGTAAAAACATTACAATCCTGAGCCCGAATAAATGGGGGGGGGGGGGGGGGGGGGGGGGCAGGAGGAGGGACGGACCACCGACAGAAAACCAGAAGGCACTTCTGGTTTGAGGGTTTTGTGCTCATGAGACGGCGTGGTTTGTATAGGAGTAATCGGTCTTTTCACATCTTTGCTTGGGAAGCGCGCTCGGAGCGCGGGGCTGACAGCACGGCGCGCGTTCGTCGCTGCACGGAAGCGGCGCTGGAGTTCAAGATAAGCATTGCTGTGAACACAAGTGATTAGTGCGCAGGTATGAGAATTCATATTGGCCCATTTAAAATTACATCTGCTCAGCAGCAGGCTTCCAATATTTTTTCCAGACGCTTGGCCCAAAATGACCCTCCAGCACTCATATTGGAGATGAATCCCAAATTGAAAAAACAACATCTTTCCTTCAGCAAAGAAGTTCAAATGCCAACCAGCCAGGAAGATATTTCATATTTCACCAAGGTATTGCTCTGGAAGTAGCACTGGAAGGGGCTGCCCAGGGAAGGGGTTGAGTTCCTATCCCTGGGGGGATTTAAAAGCCGGGCAGACGCGGTGCTGAGGGACAGGGTTTGGGGGTGGGATGGCAGGGTCAGGGGAACGGCTGGGCTTGGTGATCTTAAAGGGCTTTCCAACCTACATGATTCCACGATTCCATGATTCTGTACTCACAAGCCCATCTAGAGCGACGCGGGGACGGTCACAGGCCTGTTTAACGATTACCTGCCAGTCAGTGCGTTCAAAGCTCGTTTAACGTGCTCCTTGCTAGAAATCACCTGAGCCCACTGATCCTCCAGATAGTTGGAGCAAAGGCAAACGCATCAGTGCCCAGCGTTCGGAAGCCGTTACACCCCGCGGCAGACAGACAGATCTCCAGCAGCATGCCAGCCAAGGGTTGCTCCTCTCTCAGAGCAGCAAACCCCCCAAACCATAGGTGAGAGCAGACGCCACACCAGAAGGGATTTTCCCTCCATGGCTTTTCTGTTTCCAATGTACCTTTAGGAAGGAACTTTCCTGATTAACAGCAAAAGGTGCAACCACCACCACAACTGCCGTACCACCTTTTCCAGCTCTGTCATTAAATGCACCCAACCTCTCCCCCTTCCTCTCCGCCCGACGCAGAGCAAGTGACTTTCAGAAAACCAAACCCAGTTCATTTTGACCAAGCAACTTCTCAGCTCGGTTAACCCCCGTGGCGTTAAATTTGGCGTCTCCCTGTCCTCCCTCGCAGCAACAGCGGCAGACTCACCTCCATTTTTGATAGCTCTGATCCCCCGATGGAAATCTTCGAAGCTGATGACTCCAAGCCCGCTCGGATCGAGGTATTTTGTCAGGTCCTTCACCTGCAACCACAAAAGCAGCGTTACCCATGGAGCCCTTGGGGGAGACAGTGCCTTCCATCAGAGAAGCACCTCCTAACGAGTTTTAGCTCCTTACAAGAAAAAGATTTAAGCTAACGGCAGTGAATTTCTTAAACTGACATCAAACTGTGGCCGCTTCCCTTGAAGGGAGCATAAGCAATCAGTACAGAGGGGTTAATTAGTACTTGGGTGGTGCTCAAACTGTTGTTTAGTTTTGAAACATAGGTTAGGGCAGAATTTCTTGCAAGTTGGTCCTTCCCCACCAGGGATTTGTTTATTTTCATGTTTTTTTAAAGAGGTCCTCTCTTAATTGGGAAAACTCCATAATAGGCTGCCCAGCAGGAGGGCCCAATTAAGAGGATTCAGTGATAACGAACTGTTCCGCGTTACAAATTTAGGCCACATAATTGAAACATTTTCACAATTAGAAATTGCCCAAGGGGGAAGGAATCACGTCAGCTAGCGAGGATGAGGATGGGGGTGCCGGAGCAGGGGACACTTGTGAGACCCGGCGAGGAGGATCTGGGCGCTTCAACCAGAACAGGGAGGGCAAAACCACCATCGTTCCTCACTGTCCAAGCAAAGCCTTCGAGAAGGTGCATTTGGCTCCTTCAGAAGAAAACCCTTTATACCACTGATGCTTCGCACGCCGAGACAATCAGACATTTTTTTCTGCTTTAAGAAAAAAATGCAGACCCTCATTTTAAGAGATCCTGAGGCACCCGCGTGAATTTTAGAGCCACATCCTTCAGCTGAGAAAGAAGCCCAGGAGGCAGCAGGGTGTAAGGGGTGAAAGGAGGGATTGCACGATTAGATGCCTGGGCAAAAGCTGCCGGCACCGCTGCCCCGGCCGTGCCAAACACCCCGAGCTCTCCTCCTCCGGAGCCGACGCACCGGAGGAAATCTCAGGGCTGGGTTTGTTCAGCTCTCGTGAGTTTTGCTTTGTTCTTGGGGAAAAAGGTGGTGAATCACCAAGCGTCTCCCCTTCCAAGGAAGGAAATCTCTCGTCTAAAAGGAGATTTAACATCTGAGGGTGCGGAGGACAACCCAGCCCAGCCCTGCTGCTCCGAGCCGCCCGACTCATTACTCATTATTCGTCAGCAGGGGGGACATCCCACCTCTCCACAGCGGCGGCGAGCACGCTGCCAGCATGGGGGAAACCACGGGGCTGAGACCATAAAAACCACACGGCCGTGCCACGCCGGGGCTGCCACGAGAAGCCCCCGAGCCCCGGCACGGCACAGGCTTGCCTGCCTGCCGGCTCGCTCCATCATGACTGGAGAGAACACAACACAAGCATCTTTTCCAGTTTTCTGGGGAACTTTTTCGGTAGACGGATAACAAAACCGATGAACTCGCATGGCACACATTGACTTGGGTGAGTCAGGCTTCTTGTATGTCAAACAAAGGTATTTTAGACTAATAAAAACAACTCTCAGGAATGCGTCGGTTCCAGTTAATGTATCTGGCAGCTTCTTTGCGTTCACAAGCTGTAGCTTAATTTGTTATCTGTGCGTATAGATAACAGCGATGCAAGCGACATTCAATCAGACTCGATAAGCCTCTACGTGATTATCACGACACACTCAAGTACGGTTTCTGTCAAGATCCAGCCGTGATGGCACGTGGGACACGCGGGGCCGGGCTGCTCACAGCGCCGCTGCAGTGCGGGCAGCTTCTCAGCACCAAGGAGGGTTTCAAGCCCCCACCCCAATGCCCCAGCGAGGTGGCTCCCTCCCACGCCAGTGCTTGTGCAAAAGAGAAGCTGGATGAGTATTTTGTTTCTGTGAAGAAATTTCCCCTATGTATTTAAAATCAGCTGTGGGCTGGGGGAAAACGAGTGGAAAAGTTCCACGTTCACAACTCTGATGTTACAGACGCAAAAAGCAAAAGCCATGCAGCTGATGAAGCTCAAGCCCGTGGTAGCATGTCCATGCTGACCCAAACCCACCTGTGTCTGCTGACCAGGCTTAAAAGGAACCCTGACCATTAAATAACCCATGGAGACAACGCTCCCATCACCAGGCTGAGCGTGAGCAGACACTGAGACTGAGAAGAGCTGACGAGACGCAGAGGACAAGATCATCATCAGCGCCTGCCAGGCCCCCCCAGCCCCTGCGAGATGCTGCCCACAGAGAGCAGAGGATGCTTCCCGTGGGCCAGCATCTCCATCACCCATGGCACCGGAGCCGGGGTGCTCAGGGGGACGCCCCTACCCAGGCCCGTTACTGCCCACGAGCACCCAGACCTGCCTTTGCCGCCTGTGGGGCTACAAGCTCCAGAAGCTCACTACCTGCTCCATACAGGAACGTCTTCTTGCAACTCTTGTGCACCCATTTTCTGCTATTTCATCAACTGCCCCACAGTTCTACCGCCGCAACACGGGGTAAGGTGCAAGTGTGATCCCCCTGGACCATACCCTCCTCCCCGCGGGGTCCCAGCCTGCCCACCCCCCCCCTTGCAAGGCAGCTGCTCCAGCCCTTGGCCATTTTAATCACGTTTTCTCTTCTTTCTCCAGCCTCCCCCTCCTTTTTGAAGATGAAGGCCAGAGCTGCACACACTATTCAAGACCGATACCCCCCTCCCAACACCCACCGTCTTGTCCACACCAGGGCGCTGAGCCACCCGCATTGGGAACAGCCAACGACAGCTCCAGCCTCTCGCTCCCGGGTTCTCACTGCCAGTTTTCCCCATTTAATTTTGATTACTAAGCTAAAAAAAACCTTACCTCATTAGGAGAGTTGGAAAAAAACCCCAAGAACTATGGCTCAAGCTGGTTTAGATTAGCAAATTTTAGCAGTTTTGAAGGCACAGATTTGTTGCTTTTGGTGGAAGGCTAATCTGCAAGACCAGAGCAGTTAGCACCACACTCCTATTAGCACAAAAGCAAAAGTTAACACCCTACCAAACTGCAAGGTTTAAGCTAAACACAGGCAGACACAAGCCACAGTCACAGGGAGGTACCTTCTTTTGGCCAGCAAGAAATATTAAAAATAGAGAGTTTACTTAATGTGTAAACTCTGCTCCAAGAGGAAAGAGCAGCTAGAAATGCAGAGCATTAAAGAGTCAAAGAGGATGACGTGGTTTAACGAGCTGATTTAAATCCTGATGGAAAGTGAGAGGCTTAAACTACTGTGAAGTGAATCTACCTTAAGCTGAACGCAGGCACAAACCTGCAGAAGCAGAACTGGTGGTGAGAAGTGCCAACGGGGCCCGGCTCGCCCCTGTGCTGGGGACGAGGCACAGCCCGGACCAAAGCTGGAACGAGCTCCTGGCACGAATCCGTAAGGGATTTCTCCTGGTTAGGGGCATGGAGAGGGAAGCAGAGCGGTGAGGAGGAGGGAGATCATCTGGCATCTCAGCAGCATAGAATCATAGAATCACTTTGGTTGGAACACATCTTTAAAACTGAGTCCAACCTTTAACCTAACCCTGCCATCCCACCACTAAACCCTGTCCCTAAAGAGCAAGAACTACTCATTGCACCAACCACGCTACCACGTCGTCTTCTGTACTGAAGAGCCCTGCAGGCGCGCACAGGGCGTTCCACCTCCCCAAACCCAACAAGATTTGCTGCCGACCAACACCCATCTCCAACAGCCCCCTCCGAGCACGCATGCCAGCACCCTGCCGGACTGCCGTCCCGGCTGCTCACAGCTCCCCCGCCCTGCGGAGCGCAGAACGAGCTTCCTCCTTGCTTTGCCGCAGTGACATCGGTTCAGTAAAGTGACTTGGAGCCTCAGCTAAGCCAACGGTGACAACTCCAAATTCAAATTAACACAAAGGGCTTGGCAGCCACACGATGGAAGTTTTCCAGGGAGGTGAGGGATTCCCCAGCTGTGCGTGACCCTGTTAAGCTGGCTGGAGGAAAAGGAAAGCTCCAGGTCTTTGCTGTTTACCTTTATGGATGCTCCATGTCTCCACCACATCGCAGACGGATTCGGCAGAACAAAATAGCCACTGCGCTCGTTTTAAGCGTTGATCTCTGAAGGAAGCAAGGGCTGTGCTGGCCAACACCCTCCCTGTCACCCCTCAGCCTGCCAGCATTTTTTCCTTTGTATTCTGGCAGAGTCCGGGGCTGAATCGGCTTCCAAAAAGAAATTCTTCCGAGGGGTGAAACGAGGGTGGGAGTTTTCCAGTGGCCACAGCAGTCAGGCACCCCAAAAGGAAGAGCTCAGCTCCCTCGGTCACACAGCATCTCACATGGATGATGCTCCCAGCCCAGCCACAGCCAGGGCCACGTCTTGTCCTCCACACCCGTTACACGATGATACCACAGCGGGAGAAATAAGGCAGCATTCCAGCACTGCTTTACTCTACACAGACGCTGGAAGCAAATCCAAAGGAGACAAAGAGGAGGAATCAATACTGACATATTCCCGACATACCATGCCCAAATGCTCGAGGCTGGCCAGCGAGCAGGCTGCAGCTCCCACCAAGAACTTGTGCACCTGCAGTCGCACAGATGGATGCTTTTGCCTTGAAGTCGCTCCTTCCCTCCCTGGAAAGGATTTGGCGTGTAGTCTCAGTCTCCTGAGCGATAGGGCAAGTGTCAAGGTAAGGCATGGGAAACTGAGCGAGGGGGAAGATCTGGTCTGCTTAACAGATTAACTTCTACTCTCAGGCCCCAAAAGGGACCCACCGCATGGACTATGTGCATGAAGAACCTGCAGAGCTGTTAGCAAGACACCAAGAGACCGGTCCAGATGAGGAACGACATGCCAGGGACTTACCAAGAGTCTGGTTGAACTGGCCATCTGGCTCGGCATATTTTGGCCACTTGAGCAATCAACAGGGATAGGCCAGCCCATGCAGGGGAAAAAAGTCCACAAAACCAGTAAGCCCAGTCCAGATTCTCACTGGGTGACGTAGCATGCTTATTGCTGGCTGGGACTTGATTTTAGCCCAAAACATCAGATGACCCATTAACACAACCACCAGGGAAGACCTTCACTGGGGAACTCATTGCCATGCTTCGACCCGATGACAGTGGCCAGCGCTGGCTGGGGACTGCTGCAAAGCGCAGCAGCTCTGAGCAGTTCAAGATGCATTTGCACTTCACTTAGTAAAAACTATTTCTACAGAAATGCAAAGGTTCGGCTTAAAAAGTGAGCACTGAGGCACTCAGACTGGAATCACAGAATCCCAGAATGGCAAGGGTTGGAAGGGACCTCGGGAGATCACCCAGTCCAACCCCCCTGCTCAAGCAGGCTCTCCTAGAGCATGTTACAAAGGACAGCGTCCAGGCGGGCTTTGAATGCCTCCAGAGAAGGAGACTCCACAACCCCCCTGGGCAGCCTGGGCCAGGGCTCCGTCACCCTCAGAGTAAAGAAGTTTTTCCTCATATTCAACTGAAACCTCTTATGTTTCAGTTTGTACCCACTGCCCCTTGTCCTGTCTCTGGACACCACTGCAAAGAGACTGGTTCCATCCTTGTCACTTCTGCCCTTAAGATATTTGTAGGTGTTGATGAGATCCCCTCTCAGTCTTCTCTTCTTCAGGCTGAACAAGCCCAACTCTCTCAGCCTTTCCTCCTAGGGGAGATGCTCCAGTCCCTTTATCATCCCAGTTGCTCTCCTCTGGACTCTCTCCAGGAGTTCCTCATCTTTCTTGAACTGGGGAGCCCAGAACTGGACACAGTGCTCCAGGTGGGGTCTCCCCAGGGCAGAGCAGAGGGGGAGGAGAACCTCCCTCACCCTGCTGGCCACGCTCCTCTTAATGCCCCCCAGGATGCCATTGGCCTTCTTGGCAACAAGGGCACCCTGCTGGCTCATGGCCAGCTTGTTGTCCACCAGGACTCCCAGGTCCCTCTCGGCAGAGCTGCTTTCCAGCAGGTCAGCCCCCAGCCTGTACTGGTGCATGGGGTTCGACCTCCCCAGGTGCAGCACTTGGCACTTGCCCTTGTTGAACTTCATCAGGTTCCTCTCCGCCCAACTCTCCAGCCTGTCCAGGTCCCGCTGAATGGAGCTTTGAAAGCAACTGCTCCGTGCGAGGGTGGGTTGGGTACCCCCGCCTCAGGCAGGCATTCCAGCAACGAGGTTGTGGTGGGCAAAGAAAATACGTGGTCGCACGTGTACATCCTGGCCGGCCCCGGCTCCCGGCCCCTCTGCCAGGCTCGGCGAGCCAGGCTGCGCACGCAAGCCCCCGGGACGCCAACGCGCAGTTGTCAGCAGGCTGCGAGGCAGGGACCCCGTGGGGCAGGGAAAAGCCATCCCACCACACGGCTCAAAAGGAACAGAGCTCTGCTACGGAGGGATGGGACAGGAACAGGGAGACCTTGGGCCCCCAACACCTACACAGCCCCCTCCTGCAAACCCACACCAGTCCCGCTTCTTACCACCACTCCTTCCCAAACTATTTATCAATAGGAAATTTTTGGAATATGACAGGAGACTAATAGGTTTGAGGACCTCACCCTTGTCTCTTCCCCTCCAGAAGCAATGGGAACCTTTGTGGTCAAATTTAAACACAGAATGAGGCAGGAGCAGGCGAGAAAGCCGGGTCCACGCTAGACACGCTGCAGCTTCAGCATCAGCTTCTGAAGGACCAGTTTCCACCTGTACAGAAGGAAAGCGTCCAACCCTTTGGTGGGCAAGGACCCCAGGTACGCACGAGGGGAAGCGAGGCACTGCAGCTTTTCACCATCACTTGTTAACAGGCCAGAAAGGTTTCCAAACCGTTTATGTAGCTGTTTAACCACCTCTGCATGATCAACCACGGTGCATGCAGACATCGCTCCCCACGCATCTGGACATTCGGCTTGAACATGGACCCTGAAGTGGTACAGACAGAAAATAAAACTTTGCTTTGAATCCAATGCTGAGCTTTTTCTATCAGCCTCTACTTTTCATTTTCTCCAGCTGGACCGCACTCCCCTTTGCTGCCGGCACGCTCTGCTGCTTCCATCTCCACCCGGCTTGGTGCAAGGCTCCGCACTACGTTAAAGACACCCAAAGCCAGCCTTTATCTTCTGTTTGGCCATGCAAAGGCTGCTCAAACCACCCCTCCTCATCCCAAGTGTTTGGATTGTAGCAGGTCTGGTTTACCAGGACCCATTTGCAGATACCCCGCCGCATCCAGCAGCACTGGGTTTGCCGACTTTGTACTTCCAGTAAGACGGGTCTCAAGAAGGGGCAACGCATGGGAGGGCAGGAGCAGACCCCGGCCAGCCAGCAACCGCCGCGTCTGCCAGCACGCTTTCTCTGCCAATTTACAGCTTGGGGAGTTTCAAGCAAAACAGAGGACCCAAAACATCCTAAAATCCAGTGGGTCTTGGAGCTTTACACCTAGAAAACTCATTTGAGTTGAATAACCAGGTCCAGACCAATTCTGGGTATGCAGGGACGCACGAAGCCTTCTTGACCGAGGCAGGGCACAAAAATCCAGGCACCTCTTGTGCTACTCCAACTACCCTCTTCTGTCTGCAAGAAGCCCAAATCTGCTCTGAACACCTTTTCTCTTTGAGGGGAAAACAGCACTGTAAGTCACACAGCCCCCGGACTCGAGCAGGGAAAGCAGAATGCCACGCTGGCAAAACTGCCAAGGAGAGGGGGTTTTTAGGTAGCGATACTCCGAAGGGCAGGGGAGGGCTCACAGCAGACGCTCTCCTCTTTATTTTTAGCCAGGTCTTTGGCCTGAAGTGATGCACAGGAATTTAACAGAGCAAGCGCACGCAACGTACAACTCTCTCATGGTTACGCAAAGGCGGATGCAGCGTCTCTACCCTCCGCATTTAATCTCAAGGTACGAGCCAAGTACTCATTTGTTTGTAAAAAACCCACTTTTGTCTCTCAAGGCTAACCCCATCCTTTCAAGAAAAAAAAAAATAAATTGTATTTTAAAGTGCTAATTACAGAAGTCAGAGTCGTTTTATTTTCAGTCTTTGGGAAATGTGCAAACACGCTGGAACTGCTGAACCCGCTGCGGCCAAATACCAGAGCAGGCGTGCAACTTGCCAAAGACACCACCGTCCCCATACAGCCGTGCTCTCTAGACAGGGCAGTCGCTAAATCAATGGGTTGCAATGCAATCAGCTGAAACGAATTGATCCCTCTTAATGCAGCATTTGTCTGGGCTAAGACCACATCTATCCCCTCCGTGCCGGGTGCTGAGAGAACACGAACACGCTGACAACGTGAGCGTAACTTAATGTTGCTTCATGCGACTTACTTCCCAGATTTCTGGACCACAGTCGCACCGATCCCAAAGCCAGGAACACCCTTTCCAGTGCTTCGTTTCTGCGGCTTCCACAACGTAAACAAGCAGGCTGGGTGGAAGGCTGACAACTTGGGATTACATCGGCTCCAGCAATGTTTATAGGACCAGACTCTGTAATTTGTTAAAGGATCTGGCACTGCAGAACGCAGGCAGAACCCCAGAGCAGGTTTCTATTCTGCTGCAATTACACCTAATTAACTAACCTTTCAAATACCCTCAAGGGGGCAGATCTCATTACAGGGAGAAGCTATGGTCAATTGTGAGTAAGCAGCGCGAGAGCTGCATTATTTATTTTGCAAGTGGCAGCACTTACCCATGGCTGCTGCGAGCCTGTTGCTCTCTGAGCCTCTTCGGAAGCTCTGGCAGCAGGAGGAGATCGGCAGCAGGAGGAGATCGGCCGGCAGACCGCCTCTGGTCAAGTCCCAGTTTAAAGGTCCACCATACGCAACACTCTGACGATGCTTTCCCCAACGTGCATCCCTAATCTTGCTCCCACGTCTTTACCTGTCCTTGCTGTCACTTCAGTCCCAGAGGCTCCAAACACTGCAGGGCCCTCTGCCATCGATCTAGTATTCAAAACCAAGAATCAAGACATCTTTCTGAGAAGGAGCCAAAGAAAAAGCTTCAGCCTGGTTTATGCTCATCTCTTCCTGCTACAGAAGAAATAATCAAACTTACTACGTAGGGCAAAAGGGCAAGAAGCCTCCTGTGGTTCTCCATCAGCCTACAAGTGTTTGAAGAACTGGAACGGGAGAGGGATCGCCCACGAACCAAGCAAGAGAAGCCCCAGCAGTTTGATAGTTTCCTTTGAACAAACCGAGCAAGTTCCCCGACGGGAAGAAGCTCCCCTCCTCTCCTACCTTCCCACGACGATACCCTCGCCATTTAACACATCCACTCGCCTAACGAATCCTCCTTCCTCTTAGTTATCCAAAAGAAATGCTGCTCGGCATGTCATCAGCTTTTGATGCACGTCACCTACTGCAGTTTCTACACCAATCTTGCACCCAGTTGACTTTGGCCCTGAACCCCGAGGCATGATGCTGCTTGCCAGCCTCTCCCAGGGTCGGCGGGCTCCTTCTGCCGGCGCAGGGAATACCAGAGGAGAGAGCTGTGAGTACATAGCAAACAGGAAAGAATTCCCTCCCCAAACTGTTACTTTCCCTTTTTGGAAGGGGAAGGAAGAAGTCTCCAAGTCAACTGTGAACCAAGAAGAAACCCCAAGTTGATGCAGAGGAGCACATCTCCTGCATTTCGCTCCCGGAGCCGCTGAGTGCCACACGCATCGGGAGTGCGCAAAGGAAAAAGACTTTCCTTCCAGCGCTCAGCAGGCAACAGGAAGAGGAAAGAGAAGCCACATTAAAGAGCTGGCAGCCAGAAAAGCCCGAGGACCCAGGCCCTTCCTGCCCACCCTCCCAAGAAATCAGAACGGATCACTCCAGCCAGCCAGACCCTCGGCGCATAGCGTGGGGCTGAACCGTACGATTTTGCCAGCCCACACCACTCACACGCACCAGTTTGGGTTTTTTTTACCTGAAATTCCTCCAGTCTGAACTATGCAGCAGGAGTGGGTACAGGACCTTTTTGGACTAACCCTACCAGCTCCAAGGCGTACCTGCAGGCAGCTGTAATACCTCTACGCACGCCACAGCTTTAGGAGCTGTGCTTTGTCGCATTTTTAAGCGTGTTCTCAAACGTCAAGTATGACTATTTCCAAATTGTCCATCAATTGTTGTCAGTGA
This sequence comes from Butorides virescens, assembly GCA_017310255.1. Classification (NCBI taxonomy): domain Eukaryota; kingdom Metazoa; phylum Chordata; class Aves; order Pelecaniformes; family Ardeidae; genus Butorides; species Butorides virescens. The sequence goes on from JADKXX010004204.1 coordinate 25,057, forward strand.
AGCGTAAAAACACATTTAAAGAAACAACTTCAAGGATGGTTTGGCAATATTAACAGGAACATAAGTTACACCGAAATGGTTTTATCCAAATTTAATTGTGTTTGTCTCAAGTGTTCCAGGTTTCCTGTTGCTACCTAAGCGCTCAAAGGCTTCGGCAGCGACGCTCTGCTATAAACACACTCATTTGTTTAATGAAACTTGAAAAGCGTTCTTCCTCCACCCTCCAAAACACTGAAGGCTTTGTTTCTGGCTTTTGTTCCTCTAATGACACCGGGAAACCTGTTCTCACCCTTCCAAACGCCCAGCTCGGAGGTAGGAGACTGGATCAAAAAATAAAAAAGGTTTAGTGCTAGGTTACTTCTCACACAACACACAGGCATGAATGCAGGCTGGAGCCACCCTTGGGGGAAGAGCCAAGTGCCACCACCAAAGTCCCCCCGGGCTTGAGGTGGGACGGCTGCATCCTGCCGGAGTGGAGCACAGAACTGGGAATTTGGAGCTGATCAGAACAGACAACTCAATAAAAGATGCCAGGAGGTCGCATACTGAGGGCTGGGTGTTCTAAGACACCGAACATTTTGCAGTGCCTGGTGTAGTTTCAAAACCAAGTATTTCTGCGACGGGGGCCGTTTGGTTACAGAACAGACTGGGCTTTTAAACCCAGGACTGCAGCCTTCACTTCCATTTTTTCCCCAACCAGGTTAGGAAGCAGCTCAAAAAAAAAACAACAACCCCATGGCAGATCCCAGAATAAACCCTCTCGCTAGCTCGGGACTCCCTTTTACTAATTCACCCTCTCCAAAAGTACGACGTGCATGTTCTAAGCTCTAAACCAAGGTCACCATAACCAGGAGACACCTATTACTGCCAACGCACAAACAAGCAAACCATGAAAGCAGGGGGCAGAGGTGCAGCCTGCAAACCCTGGGAATTTGGTGAGCACAAGAAGCTTCTCAGGTTGCAGAGGTGAAGCCCAGGGGAGCGTAAGACACGACGAGCCTCTCCCCAAATATTAGAGAGCCGAGCGTGAGACAACCAACGCCTTCCCCAGCCAGACAGAGCCTGCCACACCGTCAAAACTAAGCTTATCGTAATACAAGCAAGCGTGATTCAGGGACCAGCAAAGCATAAAGACTCATTTCTTTTTTACAACTGCTTCAAATTATTTCCCTCCTTCTGGCAACCCTTCACACAGCCTTCAGAAAGGGCTGTTTGTGCAAAGGCAAGTACGCAAAGCGGACGTGCCAGAGGGGGAGGGCAGGGAAAAGCCCGGAATGGTTTCTAGGCTCAGAGGTAGATTCTCAGAAGGGAGAGGAGGCTGAGATGCAACGCACAGCTCGGGAAGCCCGGGACCGCAGGGTGGGATGGTAAGCACCAGGCTTATGAGCCTCACCACCACCACAACAACAAAAAACCACCCAGGCCAACGTTAACGCTTCTCCAGTGGCCACCCAGCTATCTCACCATGCCCAGCACACATCGGGTCCTCCAAGCAAAGGGGGAAGCAAGAGCTCCGGAATTTGCTCCGCAGGTCTCTGCCAGGCTGGTGGCCAAGTCACCCGCCCTTCACGAGGGACTTGCCTCTGTGCTCCGGGCTTTCAGTCCGGCCCCTCCTGCCGGCACCCCTCCTTCATCTGCTACACCCCTGCCACCCCAGCCTGTCCCCGCCACACCACCGAGCGACGGGTGCTCCGTGGAGCCTGCAGACACGCAGCCCAAGGTCCAAGAGCAAGTTCCCCATCGCTCACCAAGGTCTCCAGCATCTCCCTTGAACCTTTCAGGGCATGTAGGCTCCCACAAGCCTTGTTGAGAGAGTTGGGCTTGTTCAGCCTGAAGAAGAGAAGACCAAGAAGGGACCTCATCAACACGTACAAATATCTTAAGGGTGGAAGTCAAGAGGATGGAGCCAGACTCTTTGCAGTGGTGTCCAGCGACAGGACAAGGGGCAACGGGTACAAACCGAAACATAAGAGGTTTCAGTTGAGTATGAGGAAAAACTTCTTTACTCTGAGGGTGACGGAGCCCTGGCCCAGGCTGCCCAGGGGGGTGGTGGAGTCTCCTTCTCTGGAGATATTCAACCCCCGCCTGGACACTGTCCTGTGTAACATGCTCTAGGAGAGCCTGCTTGAGCAGGGGGGTTGGACTGGGTGATCTCCCGAGGTCCCTTCCAACCCTTGCCATTCTGGGATTCTGCTTTCTGCATCCTTCCGCTGTGCTCCTGCCAGCACAGGAGCCCCAGAGCTCCAAGTAGCCGGGAGAGGATTAGCTAGTTGCTGCATCCATTTAGCAGGCATAAGAAAAAAAATTCCACAAGGATATCCAAATTTTATTTTTTTCTTTTCCCCCAGCTGTAATCGTCTCACGCACACACAGCGAGCGGGGCAAAGAACTGCCACTCCCCTGGAAAAAAAAAACCAAAAAAACAGGGAATGTGGCCGTGCAAAAGGGAGGCAACAGATGCCTTTTAATCCCACCGCAGCCAAAGGCGGCAGTGAAAGCCCCTGATCAGCTTTTAAAGTCAAAGTGGAACTAAGTATTATTTTCCCATTAGAAGAGTTTCACTTACAACACAGCTATGCTTTCCCCAGGCAGGGGAAGGGCCCCTCGAGCAGCCCCCCCATTTCATGCCGCATTTGCTCGGGACCACCAAACCGCAGAGCGGCCACGTGGATCCCCGTCCGGCACTGTGCCCTGCGCCTCACCGCAGCGTTTGTTTCCTGCCCTTGACAGCTTCTGTTCTCCAAAAGCTGTTGGTTTGGGCTCCTTTTACCTCCTGTGCATTTTGCTGGAGCCCAGTTTCCTATCGGACTCTGGCGAATGGATTTTCCACAGGGTTGCTGGCAGTCGGCTCCGCTGACTCTTGCCAGAGCACACGGCTCCCAGCATCAGGTCCTATCCCTTCGGTTTTACTTCTTCCCAGAAGCAGCAGCGACTCAAACTCAACGTGCTACTGGTATTTCACCACGGTATATTGTAGCAGGGGGAACAGTGACTCTTTTTTTCTGAAGAACGACAATGCATCATTAAAAAAAAAAAAAAAAAAATCAGAAGAGTACCAGGCTGTGCACAACATCACTTAACAGAGGGACATTCAGCTTGCAAACAAACCCCGGCCACTGGCTGCAACCAACCCTCGTAACACAGGCAGCGGCGCTGCTCTTCCCGATGGCACCGCGGGACATCCCCAGCGCTGTCACTGGCCCATGCCAGGACCCCGCTGGCCTCTGCAGTGCTGGGGACACATCGGAGCCAGCACACCAGAACTGGTGTCATTTAAGCAAGCACTCAAATTTGCATCAAGTACCACCGCGATCCGATTGCTCGTTTCGGCTAAATTAGTCGCCTCGAATAAGATAACAGCGAGCAAACCCAGCAGCTTGGCATTGCTGGTATTTCCCTCTATTGCAAAGGGTTTTTGCTGTTACAACATAAGGAGCCGGCCGGGGCGAAGCAGCGCTTGGAGCACACCGAGCACCGGGCAGCCCAGACCCCTTCTCCCAAGCAGCCTCCACGTGCGTCTCTGCTTTAAGAGCGCTTTTCTCCCTAGAGAAAGGGAAAGACCCTGACCAAACCCAGGGCTAAAGCAGGCATCAAGCCCAGGATGTTCACAGCTGTAAGGAAGCCCCACGCCAACAGCAGTGGAGCCCTTGTCCCCACCCGCAGCTCGCCGGGGCTCTCACTTCCCCACCTCCATTGAGGAAAAAACCCAGCCCGGTCCCAAAACTGCAACAGCAGCAAACTGCCAGAGCACCTACCGCCACTCCGAGTTCGGCTCAAACTCGCTTTCAGCCTGCTTCCCCCCCGCGGAGCAAACGCCGGCCATGCGAGCAGTTTGGGAGGAAGCTGTCCCCAAGGCTGCCCTTGGTCGTGCCTCTTCCTCTTCCCTCCTTCTCCTCCTCCTCCTCCACAAAGCACAGGGCCGTCAATAACTTACTCTCTGCCCCATAGCAACTCCAGCAGAGGCTCTACAGAAGTGAGCCTCATCACAAACCAAAGTTTGGGAAGAAAAGACAGTCTCTGTCCAACTCGGAGCAATGCCGAAAGCCCAAGCTGGCATTTCCACTGCCCCGTCATATCTTTGGGGCTACTCCTTGGGCTTGGATGTTTTGGGTGCCCAAAACAAGGTTCATGCTTGCCACCACTGATATTAACTGTAACGGAGGATGAGCTCCCTTTGAGCCCATAGGCATTTCAACATCTTCCCGCTATCCAACAGAAACAAGGAATTAAGAAACGGTGATTTTTATGCTGTATGAAATCCATGATGTCTCTCCCACCGTGTTCGGTTAAGGTCCTGCCTCCGCTGGGAAGCCTCAGACCTGGACCTACAGCTCAGCAGCCCCAGCAGCAAGCATCAGCCTTCAGCAGTGTCCCACGCGTGCTTGGCCATCATCACACAACCCGGCCGCGCGCGGACTGGCGTCACCAGCGAGGCACAGGCCATCATGACAGCGGGGCTCAGCGCAGACCTCCTCTGGGCAGAAGCATCCTGTTAAAGATCAATTTGAAAGGGGAAGGAACGATGCAATGCTTTTAAAGTGGAAAATTAAGGCCGAGAGGAGCTTGGAGGGGGGGGTCTGCCGGCCTGGAACAACCGGAGGAGCACGACTGCCTTGTAGACTTGGTTTGGCTACTTAAGCAAACAGCTGTACTGCAGATGTCACGGAAAAACGCCGTCGGGAGAGCGGCTCCGGGCAGCTTAATGCAGCACCGAGAACACAGGTTATAGTCCGAGAGGAGGTGGAAATAGTTTTGGCATGGGGGAGCACAACAGCCATTGCACGTGTACACAACGCGCCATCCCCCAAGGACAAATTCACTCTCTGCGGCGCCAGGCCCATCGCGCAACGTGTACACAGTAGCAGGATCTCAAATCATAGAATCATAGAATGGTTTGGCTTGGAAGGGACCCCTAGAGGTCATCTAGTCCAACCCCCCCAAATTGCTACCTAATCCCATCCGTCCCCGTGAAGGCGCCTTCCTGCCAAACTATCTCTGACCTGGAGCATCTCCCCTACGAGGAAAGGCTGCGAGAGTTGGGCTTGTTCAGCCTGAAGAAGAGGAGACTGAGAGGGGATCTCATCAACACCTACAAATATCTTAAGGGCGGAAGTCAAGAGGACGGAAGCAGTCTGTTTGCAGTGGTGTCCAGTGACAGGACTAGGGGCAACGGGAGCAAACTGAAACATAAGAGGTTTCAGTTGAATATGAGGAAGAACTTCTTTACTCTGAGGGTGACTGAGCACTGGAACGGGCTGCCCAGGGGGGTTGTGGAGTCTCCTTCTCTGGAGATATTCAAAGCCCGCCTGGAGGAAGTCCTGTCTAGCATGCTCTAGGAGAGCCTGCTTTAGCAGGGGGGTTGGACTGGGTGATCTCCCGAGGTCCCTTCCAACCCTTGCAATTCTGTGATTCTGTGACCTGGCGACTTTGATGGCATCTTAAGCTTCGAGTTGTCGGAGCTCTCTTTGTGTCGCATCCCAACCCGGCACCGCCACGCACCGGATAAGACGTGCTGCCAGGGGAGCACCGCCGCCTCGAAGGAATGGCTCGCCAGAACCAGCCCGGCAGTGCTGCGTTCACATTTTCCACGGGTATTTGAATTTAAGCAAACAAGCGGAAGGAAAGGCTGGCGTTGCTCGCTCCAGGCTCGCGCGGAGGAACCAGCCCCGTGCCCTACACCAAAAACCCAAGCAGGATTTTGGAAGGATGGAGCCAGGCAGGAGAAGTGGGGGAATGCAAGCTACGGTCCATCCCCATCCTGTTGTCTGCTCTCACGGGGGCCGCACCAGCAGCTTTTTAGTGCTGGGAACACGATGGTCCCAGGGGAGATGGGAAGCCGAGGGTGGCCCAGCAGAAGCAGATCGCCCTGCCCAAGCAGGGCCGCGGGCTGCAAGTCATTTGTTTTGCAAAAACCGAAAGCCAGGAAAGAAAAAAAAAAAGCCTCTGGGTTCAAAGCGGATCTCATCTGCCAACAAGCAGCAAACGAGAAGTCAAAACAAGAATAAAATGGGGAGAAATTATGCCGGCAATTGTTGTAATGACTATCAATTACGGGCTGTATTGAGTTACACAATGATGGAAGCGACTCCGCAGCGCTCCGAGAGCGCTCCGCTGTAAGCAATACCAGGTCAAAATGACTCTGGAGGAGCCCAATCGCCGTGTTGTGGCGTGGTATCGTATTCCAGTCAGTTCATTACGATGACCCCAATCCAGTTTTTATCAGTCATAGCCTTAGAAAACATCCAGCTCCGGAGAAGGGAGAAAGCCTCTCCTGGATCCACCTCTATCCCCGCGCGGCAAACGTTGAGCCAAACTTTGGAAGAATTGGTGTTGCATAAAAAACAACCCCAGGAAAAAGTCCTTGCAAGCATTTTCAACAAATAATTAAGGAAAAAAAAACCCAACACTGAAAACCTTTAGATGGGACCTGGTAAGGCTCCTGACCCAGCCTTTGGCAGCACTCACCCAGTACAAACTGGCCTCACAGCTGGGGATTACTGGGTACCGCATCCACGCCCCACTTCCCTGGAAACCCTGCGTTTGCTTCCCTGGAAACCCCACGCTTGCCTCCTTGCCCACGGCATTTGCCAGCTCCACAAGGGTGGCACCGATGCTTTTTCTTTCCTCTGGGAAGCGAGGGGGGAGAACTTGTCTTTATTTGCAGAAGTGATCTCAAATTCTAGAAGAACACATTGAACTTGGATCAAAATCTGGAATTAAAATAAATCAACGCCCCGCTCAGCAATAGCTGTACTCTCAGTCAGAAGGAGAAAAGGAGAAGAAAAAGGTTTCTTAAAGAAACCAGTAGCTGGGATAAAATTACCATCGCCGCCCTCCTCCCAGCCCGTGCAGACAAACCATGCCTTTGAGCATTCACGGTCCTGCCGGACTTGATCCAGCCCGGATAAGCCATCAATCTGATGACGGCCACAAATATAACTGTGAAACTTATCATCAAAAGGATCTGTTTGCGGTACGATACGCTCCCCAGCCGCTCCGGGAAGGGACGCCTTCGAGTAGCTTCAAGCCAGAACTTCGTGGGAGAAGCAGAAAGCCAGGAGCAAAGAAATCATCTCTTTATTGGAGTCCTTGGGACATTTACAAATGAATAAACGTCTTTGCAAATTCCATCTTCAGCTACCCGGCAACCACCTCGCCCAAAATACATTACATGAAATATGTTGGCTTGGAAGCGTTTTCCTCTCAGAGGGAGAAAGGAAAGCTCCCATCTGCGCGCTCCCGCGGAATACAGATGTGTTCTGAACGATGATAAAACATCCTTTGAAGAGGGAGGCGGAGAGGGGCAGAGCGAGCGCTGCGGTCGGCGCCCAGCCGAGCCAGCCCGGGATTTGAGGCGAGGACGGGCTCACGCCTGAACCAGCAAAACAAACAGGAGCTTCGCCGCGAACGTCTATGGTGAAAAACTGGGCACTCGGTCAAAGCAAGCAAACGATTTCGGATCCGCTCCTCTTCCAAGGAGGCCAGAGGCAGGCTCAAACCTATCACACCCAGCATCGCCCTCACTGCAATCCCAGCTCCGCTCTCAATAGCGGACACCGAAATCAAAGAGCGATTAAAACCGAAAGGTACAGCAGGGGCACCCCAGGCGGAGGCACTTTAAGCTTCGCTCACATTTACACGGCCTGCAAATCCATGCAAGATAATTTTAGAAATCTCTTTCTGAGCATAGTTGTTATTTCCTCCGCTCAAAGGGTGCAAGAACCCTCAAAAAAAAAATAGAAAAAAAAATAAAATGTTAAGGTTTCCTCATGACAGTAATCCAAACGATTGGATTTCACAGGAAAGCAGGAGAAGGCTGAGGGGAATAGGGAGGGCGTCCAAGATCAGATGCAACGTCAGCAACTCCAGAGAGGACTACGCTGGAGGTAAGAAGCGTCTGATCCAGGGTCTGCATGCAATTCCCAGGGGATGCATCAGAGGTGAGCAGGAAAAGCAAGCCTGGATTCACCGGGGGGAGCCGTTAAAAGGCTGGAGTTTGACACTATCCAGACTTCATCCCCGAAAGTAGCAGCCAAATCTTGTAGATTGCTCTATTTAAAAATTAAAATAAATGCCACGATTCTCTGCGGCCACTCTCTGGAGCGACACCTGCTACCCCCAAAACGCAATTCCTGCGGCAAGCACGCAGCTCCGGCTGGGCACCTTGCTACGAGAAGCTGAGAAAGGCGGTGGGAGGAGGTCAGAAGAGCACAAGAAACCCGACTGAGAGCTTCAGAAACCATCATGCAAGGAGGAGTTAAAAGCTGAATACGGAGAGCTCAGCCAACGATAGGTGACGGGAGCTCAGCTGAGGAGAGGTGACGAGGGGCAGAGCAAGGCTGGTAGTCAAGGACACTTAGGGGCGTAAATGTTAAAGAAAGCAAAACAAAGCACGTTGAAACGAAGCTTGAACCGATCATCAGGAGAAGAAACAAGGCTCAAGGTCTCGGTCAGCAGACAGAGGGCAGCTCGGTGCAGAGATGTCGTAGAGCTTGGAGGATTTGGGAAGAGGTTAGCCAAACCCCGGGACTTGGCTTTGTTGAGCAGAGGCAGTGAGATGATGCGGCGCAAGAGGCTTTCCCACCTCCAGTCGTCTTCTAGATCAAAACAAAAAAAAAGGAAAAAAAAACCAAAACGCCAGTAGAAGGGGGGCTTCTCCTCCTGCCTTACCACCACTTGGTTCTCCTCTGCTCCGACGCCACCCTGCATTTCCACCAAGGAACAACCCTAGCGAGAAAAGGCTCGGCCTCTGTCGCTGCAGTTGGCCAGGCGCAGCGCGACCCTGGAACCAGCAAGACAAGCAATGTATTTGCTGTTTTAAAAATACCAGGCAATGGTCTTGGATCCCGTATAACCCACAGAACTGGAAGACACAACCCCCCTCGCCTTACAAGGCAACGTAGAAGTTATGTAAAATGTCCCTTTACCTCCCAACACGCCGTCTAAACCAACCTTACTCCAGCCTTCAGTACCAGCCAGCAGGAACCCCTTTTGCTGCTACCGCACGCACGGCAGCTCCGAGGGAGCATCGGATCCCTGGTGAAGCGCAGCGATAAAGGGGAGGGAAAGGAGGCAATAAAAATAAAACACTGTTAGAAACGGCCTCACACGCTACCAGGGAGCGGAGCAGAGCTCTTGCATGAAAAGCCAAGCCATCCTCAAGACCTCCCCCCCCCCAGCATTTTGTTTACAAATCCTAGCAAGCTTTTTGTGTGCCACAGTAGTCCGTGTTTGACCACCAGCCACCCATTGCCGGAGGACCGTCCCTTGGCTGCATCTTCCCTGCTCAAGGCTGTCCCTATCGCAGGGCATCACCCCCAGTTGCCAGCACCTCAGCATCAGCCTTTCCGTGCACCTTTTACTACGACAGTGCTGGCGATGGCCTCAACCCCCATCAGCTTTTATCATTTCAGAGAAGAACAGAGCCTGCCGTTAGACATTTCCATGCCTTGATCTCTTCTAGCCCACACCAGCACTTTGCTGCCAAGGCCACAACCATGAAGCTCTTTAAGGCTGTCTTTCAACGACCCAAGCTACTCAAGCAACGAAACCAAGCCACCCATGTTTTTTTTTTTTCCTACCCATGGCTTTCATCATGTAGAGGAAAAAAAAATAAATTCGTAACAAATTCACAATCACGTCATTTTGGGGGAATAAATGCCGGTTGGTCTCCTTCCTTTGACATTTAGCTAATAATTGTTTTGGCCATGTAATAATCTGACAGCACTGAGCTCAGTAGCCCGTAAATGCCTCCGGTGTTTTACTGAACGCTAAAGACAACACTTGCTGCTCTCCAGCTCCCCGGTGCATGCGGTTACACACACGCATGCTTTCCCCAACCCTTCAGCCCTCCCCGAAGCCTTCGGTGAATCAGCCGGCTGCGATGACTTGCTGTGCTTAAATTTAGCCGCTTGTTCCACCACCAACCCCGTGCATACCTTCCATGTATCCACCCGTGGGGGCAAAGCCAAGAGGAAGGAGGGGGAGAAGAAAAGGAAGCAGGTACCTCCTCCTGCTAGGCAAGAGGGGTGGTGAGAGGATTGGAATTTGCTCCTCATTAAGTGCCTGACGATTGATTGCTACCCGATACCTTCGTGAGCCACCAAACCCTGGCACCTCCCTTGCAAGCTTCCCAGTTCCAGCACCACCTTTGTTTACACCTTCGAGTTTCTTTTTAGTCGTCTTAACGCCGTTTTACCCACCTGGCAACGTTCCTATCCTTAACTTTCACCTGAGCTGGATTTCCATTTTTTCAAAAGACCCCCAAGTTACACCTGCTTAAAACAAAATAGGGCAAGAAACTTCCCCAGAACTCCTCCCTTCATCACCCTGCACACCTGCTGGGAGCCTACAGACCCCCATCACCAACCCCTTCCCCTTCACATTCTGCGTGCATTCCTGCTTTTCTAAGCTGCAGGCTAGGAATGACGCAGGCAGAGGCACCACAAACGTTACTTCTTCTCCTCTGGCATGCCTCTGCCATCGGTACCGGGGTGCCCGTTAGCTGTCGGCTGGGCCGTTGTCACATCAAACTCACCAGGGTGTTCAGCACTTGCCACACCGAGAAACAGTTGTTCCGTGCACCAAGAGCCAGCTACACAAGTCTCTCACTGAAGATAAATGTAGCTAAAAAGCATAACGTATTTCAGCACGGACAGCATTACCGGTAGCAGAGCTCAGTGGGAAGGCACAGGCGACTTTAAAGGGAGAGCCAGAGCAAGAAGCCTGCAGACAACCACTTCTAAGCTGGGTCCATAGAACAGCCAGCTCTGAGCGGCACAAAACCCCCCCTGGACATCCTGCTTCAATTTAGGACGCCTCAACAGTTCGCAGCCACTCCTCAGGCCAAGATCTCAAAGCACTTTACAAGCTCACCGTCGCACCTTCGAAGCCCTGGCACAACTCCCCGCGTCAGGATGAAGGCACAAGGCGCCGGCGCAGGGCCGGAGCGTCAGGGCTGGGCTGAGCCGCACACGCTGCCGGCGCTGGCAAACGCCGGGCCCAGCCGCCACGTCCCCTGCCACGCACACGCCGTCCGCCTGCCCATGTTTCTCACGCTCTGGGGCTGCTCCATACACCAAACGCACAGGGAGAGGCACGCTAATACAGATGATCCCCGGTAAGCTCCCACCGTGCCCCAAAGCGGTGGCCACCAGGCGTAGGGTCTGCGAGCCCCCGCAGAGCGACTCGCACGCCGGCACGGACGGACCCTCTGCTTCTGCTTTCTCTGCCGGCAACGGGGAGGGGACGCAGAGCGGCACAGAGCGCCCGGACCACAGCAGGAGGATGCAAGTCAGAGGATTTACGCTGAATAAAGCTTCTCTCCCCTGGTGGATGCAGGAGAGCGCTGCCGAGATGATCTTGTAACACACACACACACACCCTGGTGCTGTGACGCTACCTGGTTAACCACGCAACGAGGCAGTAAGCAATACCGTCCTCACGCACAGTGCGAGGATCCGACAGAGAAGTTACACATCACTTTACAGAGGTGTTTTCTAAAAGAAACGCCTCTATTTTGTCTTCAAGAGGCGTTTTTACCAGGAGGACGGAGATAAAACACCCTCCTCCACCAAAACACTCCTTCACACACGGTGATTTGCTTTGTCATGCCGCTTTAATGCATGCACAGCAGCGACAGCTAGGGAATTAAAGCGGATCTCCCGGGTGAGCGCATAGAAACTTCACAACAATACCTGCACGCCTTAAAAAAAGGCATTTTTTTTTTGGCAGCAAGGCCAGCACTGGCCAACGCAGAGAACGTCAGCAAATTCATTTCCATCCCCTGGTACGCTGCTGAGCTCTCTCTCCATTTTGGGTCATACCAGGCAGCTTCAAATTACATCGCATCCGATCCGCTGCAAGGAAACACGAGCTCACCGTGGTACAAAGCAGCAGCGCGGTGGGGATCGGCAAAGCCACGATCAGGGAGCGACTCCAGACCCGGCGCGGTGGCAGCCAGCCCACGCAGGGACCCTCGGCAGCGAGAGGGGCAAGGAGCCACCTGAGATCCCGGGATCTGGCTGCACGTCCCTTACACACGGGAGCCGCTCAGAGAAACCCAAACACGTTATCGATGGAGAACAAAGAGCGGGGATGCGGGCTCCGAGATGCTCTGTTCCCAGCGGATGGGGACCTGGAAAACACGAGCTCCGGCTTCCCCGGGCTCCATCCATTTAAGCCCACGAGTGCCCTTCACCAGGGACGACCCAGATGCCGGCGATGCAGACGCTGCCTTCGCTGGCGTGAAAAGCTCGTCTGGGGGGCTGCTGCCATCCTCACAAAACCGCCTTCGCCCACCACCCCCCGGGCAGCCGGGGCGCCGCCGAAGGCCCCAGCGCGGAGGCTCCCCGCCGGGTTACGCCAACGGCCGCGCTCGGCGGCGGGCAGCCATCGACACGCGCGACGCCTTCCCCGTGGGCACAGGGCCCCGCGGGCGGGGGCTGGGAAGCAGGGGGCAGGCGTGAGGGGAGGCCCCGGCCTGGCAGGACCCCACAGGCCTGACAGGGCCCTGGGGGCCGAGGTGGGCCCAGGCCCGAGGCCCGGGGCCCGGTGCCGCCACCGGCCTCACCTGCTCGGCGCCGTAGGCCGTGGCGAACTGGACGAACTCCTCCACCCGCACGAAGCCGTCGCCGTCGCGGTCCAGGGCGTCGAAGACCGGGCGGAGGCGCGGCTCCTCCTCCGGCCGGGCCGGGGGCTCGGCGGGGCCCTCCAGGGCCAGGCAGTCCCCCTGCTCCGGCGGGGACCACGGCGGCGGCCCCGGGGCGAGCTCGGCGGCCTCAGGTGCCCAGAGGCCCGGCTCCAGCTCCAGCTCCAGCCCCAGTTCCAGTTCCAGTTCCGGCTCCAGCTCCGGCTCCGGCTCCGGCTCCGGCCCGTCCCGCCGCGGCCCCCGGAGGAGCGGGGGCTCGGGCACGGCCGCCGGCGGATGCGGCTCCATTTTCACCGGCGGCGCTCAGCGCCCGCCGCCGCCGCCCGCCCCGCCGCTGCCCGGCGGCCATGCCCAGCGGCCATCACCCCCTCACATCGCGGCCGCCCGGCGGGGCGGTGCCGGTGCGGCGGTGCCGGTGCGGTCCCAGCGGTAGCGCCGCCCGCGCCCGGGCACACGGCTTTGTGCGAGGCGGCACCGGCCCCGCCCGCCGCGCCGCCACCGGGGGCGGCCCCGCCGACCCGATCCGCCCTCCCGGGAGCGGCGGCTCCGAGCGCCGGGGGTCGCGGTTCCTCCCCGCGGTCGGGGGTGAGGGGGGAGGCGGCGGCGCCGAGAAACAACGCCGCCCGCCCGCCCGCGCCGCCGCTGCGGGGCAGCCCGGGGCCAACCGCCGAATCCAACCCCGGTAGCCGCCGCAGTAGCCGGGGCGGTGACGTCACTCGTCTGCCAGGGCGGCCCCGCCCCGACGCGGCGCGAGGCCGTGCGGAGGCCCCGCCCCTTCCCCCGCCCCCGGCTCGTGCGCGGCGCGGGGCGCGCGAGCACGTGCGGACCGCGGGCCCCTCGGGGCGGGCACCGTGCACCGGGGAGGGGGGACACGGGGACACCGGGAGGTTTCCGCGCAGCAGGCGGCTCCGTCCCCACCGCGTGGGGTGGCACCCACGGCAGCTGGGCCAGGAGCCCAGCCCAGCCCCGAGCCCGGGGCAGCGCGGCACAGCCGGGGCTCGGCGGCGGCTCCGGGGCTGCCTCTCCCGCAGCGCCGTTCCCTTGTGCGCCTCTTGGTTCCTCTTGCGGGAACCCCCCCACTGCTCCCCGCGGGCGCGGGGCTCTCCCTCCACCTCGCGTCACCCCAGCCCGAGGCCAGCCCCCACCCGTGAAATGTCCATGCGTGTCCATGTCCCCCCCCACCGTGTGTCACGGAGGGGCTGCTGGGGGTTTGGCTAAAGCTGAGCCTCCAGGAGGGACCACGGCTGTCACTACGCACTCGGTAACGCCTGTCACCAGCTCGCTTGGCCGCGGTTACCCAAGACACAGTTAACTATGGGGACCCCCAGAGATGGGGGGATGCCGGACAGAGAGCAGAAGATGGCGGCCGGGACCGACAACCACCACACGAGCTCCAGCTCCAGGAGAAAATACTTGTCCTGTTATCGGGGAAGAAGGATAGTGTGGCTGGAGGCAAATCCCAGGAGAGACCCAGGCAAAGGACGATGCCCAGATCCCAGCCCACGCGCCACGTCCTCACCGCCTCTGAAGGGCTCGGCCTCCCTCCGCACCTCCCCGTCACCTCTGCCGCTGGACCCAGAGCCAGCTGGGGCCGAGGTGGTGGCAGGTCCCCCAGCACCGCTGGCCTGGAGAGCTGGGACACAGCAGCCACCAGAGGCCGGGGCCACAGGAGGCTCTGCAGGAAGGGCAGATCGCCATCGCTCCCCCAGGGCCCAGTTGGGACCAGCAGGATCAATCGGCACGGCACGGCGCAGGCGCTGGCTTTGCGCGCGCAGCAACTGAGCTACAGCAGCGACGCTCTGCCCAAAAACGTGCGTTAGCCTCCTAAAACTCCCACCGCTGCCAGCTCGGAAGAGGACGGAGCGCAAGCAGACCTCCCCCAGCAGTCGGAGCCTGCGGGATCAACCCCCGGCGCAGGCAAACGGACGAGAAGCGTGGCAGCTCAGGGTGGAAGTTCTTTATTTGTGGCCTGGAGGAAGGAGCAAAACCTGGCAAGCCTGCCATACAAGCAGGAAATGCAATCAAGTAAGAAAACAAGCTTCACGGAATTCAGGATAAGCTTAAAAATTGCCGTCAGCACCAGGAGGCCGCGGCACGCGAGCGGTGGGTGTCCCCCCGAGGGGACACGTTTGGCCCCAGCAGCCCTGTGCAGCCCCGGCAGCTCAGCGCCCTGCTCGGCAATGACTGAATTCCAGTTATCCCTTGATTTACTCTCAGCTGTAGTGTCTGTACAAAGAAAGGAGACAGCAGGAGATTGGCGCGACAGACAGATGAGTGCCGGACAGACAACCGGCCATCTCGGGCTCCCAACAGATACAGTGCTACAGCCCACAGCAGCACAGAGCCAGCCCAGGGGGGGACTCGGCCTCACACCACCTCTGCTCCTGGGAGAGGGACATCCCAGCCACATCTGCGTCAGCCTCCGGGGAGCACTGCCCCATCCAGGGCCCCCCCTTCCCCGAGGGGATGGGGCCATTTCCCCCTGCCAGGGGGCAGCTTGGTCCCCATCTCCCCTCCAAGAGCTGCCCCCAGCACCAAGGCCGATCGCAACCCCAGACGGGCTGAGCTACTCCCCTCTCCCAAAAAGGAGCTGGTGCCAGGGGTCTCAGGCAGCACTCAGGCTGAGGTGGGGGAGAAGGGAGGAAGAGGACGGGTATCCATGGGCGGCACTGCCTGAGATTTGGGAAAGCCCAGGGAAGCAATTCGGAGGGTGACAGAAACGGAGAGTGAACATCACAGCCTGCCCACCCTGCGCTGTCCCCACGCCCTCAGCCACGGCAGCTCGGAAGAAAGTAATGGCACAGGACGGGGGTGGGCTCGCTCCCCACCCAGCACCCCCGCGTTCCCTCCCCCAGGCAGCATCGGCAGCGTCACCACCACCGTCGCCGATCAGAGGCAGCAGCTATCGGCTCCAACTCTGGGAGACGTCACCCCGAGATGTCCCAGAGCAGCAGCGTTCGGTCACGTCTCTGTCCGTCCGTCAATCCCAGGCTGTCCATCACTGATTTTTGTTTGCTCCTGCAGCCCAGAAATCTGCAAGACAGCAGGGAGGTGGGTACAGAGCCCCACCTGGGCCTGCCCTGCCCACGAGGCTGCCAGGCAGCACCCGAGCAGGGGGAGAGGGGAGGAAGGGAGACCCCTCTTGAGAAAGCACCAGGCCCCAGAAACCAGGTGCCTGCTCCCTTCCCACCTCTGCGGACAAACACAGCCAACACGAGTCCTGCGTGCGATTCAGCCGCAACGCAGGACGCGCTGCAGTAACTCAGGCAAGGAAGAAAGGGGAGACAGAGGCCGTCAGGACTCTCTGTGCCCAATCCTGCTGGTGGGGCACAGAAAAGAGGCATCACGTCGCTTCAGGGGACACTCAGAGGTGTCCTGACAAGCATCCTCCAGCAGGAACGACAAGAAACACCGCATCAACCGCAGGCTCGGAGGAAAAAACGCAGCAAGTTCTCCTGCCCTTCCCAAGTCATCCCTAGGACTGTCCATGAGGACCCAGAGATGTTCCGCATGATGCTCTGTGCCTGCTCTGACAGCGGCGTCAGGGGGCGACCCCACTCCACCTTCCCAAAAGCAGAGGAAGGTTTGAGACCAAGCGCTGCCGAGTTGAGACCTGGGCTGGCTGCCCTCACCCAGAGGCCCCACCACCCAGCATCTGCCCCCTCTTCCCCATCAGGGCACGTGCCACGCGGCTGCCGCAGGAGGGGCAGAGCCTGGTACCGGTCCGAGATGACCGAGGCACTTGAAGGAGGTAATGCCATACCCGCTGCTACGGCAGCCAGGCCCCTACGCCACGGGGCAACGGGGTTTCTGACACGAGCCCTGCTCTAATCCCACGGAGGGGGAAATGCACGTCACCTAGAGCTTAGCAGAGGATGAAGCAATACCCAGCAAGGCGGAGAAGCTGTTGGCAGAGGTCAGCCAGCTCCCACCATCCACGACCAGGGTGCTGCCCGTCACGTAGGAGGAGAGGGGGCTCGCCAGGTACAGCGTGCTGTGGGCGATCTCCGTCTTGTTCCCTGCGCGCTGGAGGGGGATCGCGTCAAACTGGCTTGCTTGCTCGGCAAATTTCCCACCTAAGAGCGGTAGAAGGAGTCAGCTATGACCACGGGACCACCTGCCCACCACCACTGCTTGCCAGACACGGCAGCGCTGCTTGCATGGGGCTTGTCAAGAGCCCCAGGGAACCTAGGTGAGATCCTGGCACAGCCCAGGGACAAAGGCCTGAGAAGAGAGTTAAACGAGGGGAGCTCAAGCCCCGCAGCTGGGTTTGTACTGGATCAGCGAGTTCAAGACAGGGTCTCAGAGAGCTTTCCCAGCCTCCAGGGCTGAACCGGCACTCTGCTGATGGACTGCAAGAGCTGCACCATCAGGCAAGGCCAGGCTGAGGTTTTGGGGGAGCGCGTTACGGCACGGCATCAGAGAGCACAAAAAGCTGCCACTTGACAGAGAAAGATCAGTGCCCTGCGAGGTACCGAGGATGCAGGAAAAGCTGCTCCCCCAAAGAGATGTGCCAGCCGAGTCACAGGACAACCGTGCCCATCAACACCCCCGGCTGCATGGCACTGTGGTCCATCACAGTCCCCTCCCAGGCAGACCCCAGCAAGCCACCACCAAGGCAGAGACAGGAGCCCCAGGTTGCCTCACCCAGCCGCCGGTAGCCCTCGGTGCCTGTAATGGGGCCTGGGGCCAAACTGTTCACTCGGATTTTGTTGGGTCCCCACTCCACGGCAAGGTGACGGGTCATGGCATCTGAGAAGGGATTACAACAGGAATGAGAAATGGAGAGCAGAGCCATTCCAGTAACTTTGAGGGGGGAGTGGGGCAGAAAGCCATAGGAGAATCTGGCCAAGACCAAAGGGCCTCAGAAGAGCCCCAGGGGAGAGAAGAGCCTCATCCCAAACCCGGGCACATAGTAACCAGATGGATTCATACTCGCCTCTTCCAAGGACATCTTCCCAGCCCAATATTCAGGAAGAACCAGCTTCCTTACTGGCCCCACACAGCTCACAGAGCCCCAGCAAGGAGTGTTTAGGTACCTATGGCAGCCTTAGCAGCACCAGCATGCACCTGGAGGGCCTGCCCTCGGTAGTCCAGGGTTGCCGTGATGTTAACGATGACCCCACCGTGGTCCTGGGGAAGGAAAGGAGATGTGGCATTAGGCACGGGGTCATGTAGGGGAGTGGTGGGACAAGAGGGCTGGGCTAGGAAGGACGGTCACCCGTGGGCACTGCCACCCCTGCATGGCTAACTCATCACTGGGGCAGCACTGCCCACCCAGCCTCACCGAGCCGGGGCAGCCAGCAGGGCCCTTGCAGAGAGGCAGAAGATGCAGGGGCCAAGCAAAGGCCAAGGGAAAGCAGAGGAGATGGAAAAGGAGCAGATCAGAGTTTCTTCCTCGGCAGGTAGCAGAGCATGGAAAGGTGCCACAACAGTCAAAAGCCCCGGGGCCAGGCAGGATTCCCAGTTCCTGCACAGGGGCTGCAATCCCTGGGAGGGAACGGCCTGGATCTGAGCAGGGTGGGTGGGCAGAGGCCCAGCAGCACAGCCCTGGGTACTGGGGTGCTGTGCTTCCGTCTGCCCTCCACACTCCCCTGTATTTCTCAGGAGCAAAGTGTGCTTTGTTTGACACTAACCCCCTGCCTGCCAGGAGCCTCTCCACTGAGTCCTCTGGCTCTGGTTCCACTTACCCGGAAATATTTCTCAAAGAGGACTTTGCAAGTGTTGAAGGTGCCAATGGTGTCGATATCTACCACTGTCTTGAAGGCATTGAAGGACAGGGCGCTGGCTGGGCACAGAAAGTTTCCTGCAGCACCTGAGGAACAAGCAGCCGGGGGCACAGTCAGGACTAGGCCAGGAGAGATCAGGCAGGTTCAGGGCACTTCTGCGAGAGGGACGGCGAGTGATACCGTTTGGTCAGACTGGAGAGAATGTGGAAACAGCCCCGATAAGCGACTTGTGGCTCTGGTTGCCCAGCAGCATGGCCAGCCTGAGGGCAGGAGGGTGTCGGTGCAGCGGGAGCAGGGACGACCGGACGGCCACGCTTTAACAACAGGGCTTTGCCTCCTCTCAGCCCATCCCCTCTGCGCTCCCAGGGGCTGCCCAGATGCTCCCAGGCCAAAGCAGCATAAGCCAGGCACTAGGCAAACACAACCCCCCTGCAGGAAAATGCCCTTCCTAGCAGCAACTCTGTGCCAAACCTCCCCTCTGCCCACTCCAGCAGCTCACCGTTAACGAGGATGTCAATTCGCTTGAACACTTTCAGTGCCTCATCCACCGCTGCCACGATGGTTTGGGGCTGCCTGACTTCTACAGATAGAGGCAGGCACTGCTGACCTGTGGCTGCAATCAGCTTTTTAGAGGCCTGCAAAAAATAAAGAGAGGTGAGATTCTTTCTGGGACTTTCTCCTTCAGCAAGGATTAGACCCAGAGCTCACAACAGGCGAGCAAGAAGTCAGGTGGGAGCCGCGTCCCTGTCAGCACACAGCAAACACTGTGGGCAGGGGAGAGGCCTCCCTAAACATGGCCGGCTTCAGCCCGGCAGCACCCTGCAGCTAAGGCCCCGGGGCAGCCAGAAGAAACTCCTGTGAGGCGTATCCCAGCCGAACGCCAGGCTGGCCTCGAGGCCACAACTCACTAAGCCCAGTTACCTCCATGGCTGGTCATTGGCACAGCACATCCCGAGCAACATTTCTGTGGGGCAAGTACAAAGGTTTGACCCCAACAAGGCATTTTTGGCAGGAGCCCAGACATAACTAACCTTTAGATCCAAAAAAACATCAGTAGGCAAAAGGGCAAACACAAACCAGCAGTTGCCAGGGTCTGAGCTTTGCGGCTCAGTGTCTGCCACAAACCACCCCCAAGGTGCTTGTTAAGAACTTGTCTCCCCTCAGCAAATTAAGCACAGGGGATGAACAAACTCAGCAGCAGCCTTGCACAACACCCACCAACGCTCCACATTCCTGCTCAGGATCATCAGGCCCTTCTGTGAGAAGCTCTGAGCCCCGATTAGCACACATGAATACCGAGCACCAAGAGCCCGGGAAAGCAGTCCCTGTGTACTCAGAAGACCCCAGCCCCTGAGGGCTAAAAAGCTGCTGAGCTTTGCAGCTTGTTTTCTGGCACGGGAGCATGAGGGAATGCAAAATGACAGCACTAACTCCCCTCCAGGAGGCAGCTGGGTCATGCCAGCTCACTCCCAAGCATCGATTCTGATCTTTACTGTATTTCAGTGAACTCCACACACAGCTACCGCAAAGCTCGCTCTCAGCTGCTTTCAGCACAAGCCACGGTGTGGAACGGAAACCGTGACGAGCCAAACTCAGGCCTGGGGTCAGACACCCCGGGGTGGGTGTTTGTTCTGCCCGGCCATCCACAGAGTAGCTACAGTCTAATACAGTTTCGTTAGTCACCGCTCTCCAGACCTGCACCCTACTCTCCTTCTCAAGATGCAGTGTAACTGAGATTTTGGGGCTCAGCATCCCCACCTCAACCCATACAACCCTTGGACAAGGGGGTCTTGCCCTATGCGAGGCTGAGATTTAAGTTTCACCTTGGGCTCTGCCCCTTCCCTGCTGACAAACCTTCACTGCCATTTGTTTCTCTCTGTCTCATCAACCAAAAGGCGATGCAATACTTGGAACAGACACTCCCAAAGCTGGCGGGGGAAGGTATTAACTGAGCCCTACTGTGAGGTGCAGTAGGTGCAGCCTAAACCCGCACCCGTCCTACCCGTCACTGCTCCCTGCTGGTGCTGGAGCACTCAGAGCCGGGAGAAGACAGTGTGGTAGCACAGCTGAGCCATTTCTCCCGTTGCATGGCTCCCAGCTCCATCCAGAGGAGAGGGCAGAAGGATTTCCAGGCATTCAGAGCTCTCCCTGCTGCTGCCTGCGCCACTGGAGCCCACTAACTCACCTCCGACACCCGTTGCAGGTTCCGGCTTGCAATGACCGTCCGGCAGCCGTGCCTGCAAAGAAGGGGCTGGTGAGAAGGACCACAGAGTGCCGGCTCCTCATGGTCATCTCGGATCTCCGGGGATTACCAGGAGTTTGGTCAGCGAGCAGCGGGAGGTGGCGAGAGGAACTGCTGCTCCTCCAGGCTCGCAGGATTCAAACGGGGGAGAGCCACAGCGCACAAGAGCCCTACCCCAGCCCCGTGAGAGGGCCAGCCCCTGCCTCCCGCGCCCCACCAGCCCCCAGAGCCTGCTGCAGGGCAGGGCTGCCCACACTCCAGCTCTCAGGAGGGCTCTGCGGCCCCACGGCTCGCTCAGCCCCGTTACCACAGCCGCCTGAAGGGAAGGGGCGCCGGGCAGGCCCTCCCCAGGCCCTGCCGCCGGCTCCCCTACCTCATGAAGATCTCGGCGATGCGGAAGCCGATGCCGGAGCCGCCGCCGGTGATGAACGCCACCTGGCCCCTGGGGGAGCAAAGGGACAGTCAGGGCCCAGCGCCAGGCCCCGGTCAGCGGCGCAGGCCGCGGGCGGGAGAGGCCGTGCCCCCCCTACCCCCCAGGCCGCAGACCCCTCACCCGGCGCCCCGAGCTCCGGCGGGCCGGAGCCCTCAGCGCCGCGGCACTCACGCCAGGAGGTCGGGGCTGAAGAGGTGGCGGTACTCGCGGAGGCAGTCGTCGGTGTCCACGTCCGGCGGCGGCCGGGAGGCTCCTGCGGCCTCCGCCATGGCGGCACCACCCCCGCGCGGCGCAGAGCACGCCGGGAGATGTAGTCCCCCCGCCCGGGGCGCCCGCACTGCGCATGCGCAGGCGTCAACAGGCGTTGCCGGGCAACGGCGCGCGGCGGGTGCGGCGGCCCACAGCGCCGCCCGGTGTCCCCCGGCACGCGCTGGGGCGCGCGCGGCAGCCGGCGGCCCCGCGTCCCTCCCGGGGGGGGGCCCCGGAGCGGCCCCCGGAGCGGCCCCCGGAGCGGCCCCCTCGCCACCCGGGCCCCGCCCGCTCTCCTCCGGTGACCTGCAGAGCCCCCGGCTGCCCCAGGCACAGCCCGGTGCCGCCCAGAGCCGCCCAGTGCCTCCCAGAGCTGCCCAGTACCGCCCAGAGCCGGCCAGTACCGCCCAGAGCTTCCCAGTAACGCCCAGAGCTGCCCAGTGCCTCCCAGAGCTTCCCAGTAACACCCAGAGCTGCCCAGTTCCTCCCAGAGCTTCCCAGTGCCGCCCCAGTGGCCGCCAGGGATAGCTCAGTGCCTCCCAGAGCTTCCCAGTACCGCCCAGAGCTGGCCAGTACCGCCCAGAGCTTCCCAGTAATGCCCAGAGCTGCCCAGTGCCTCCCAGAGCTTTCTAGTATCGCCCAGAGCTGCCCAGTGCTGCCCCAGTGCCCACCAGGGATAGCCCAGTGCCTCCCAGAGCTTCCCAGTACCACCCAAGGGACAGCCCAGTGCTGCCCAGAGTGACCCAGAGCCACCCAGAGCCACCCAGTGCCACCCAGAGCTTCCCAGTACTGTCCAGAGCCCACCAGGGGTAGCCCAGTGCCTCCCAGAGTTTCCCAGTATCGCCCAGAGCTGCCCAGTGCTGCCCCAGTGCCCGCCAGGGACAGCCCAGTGCCTCCCAGAGCTTCCCAGTACCACCCAAGGGACAGCCCAGTGCCGCCCAGAGCCTCCCAGTACCGCCCAGTGCCGCCCAGACCTTCTCAGTACTGCCCAGAGCTGCCCTGTGCCTCCCAGAGCTTCCCAGTACTGCCCAGAGCTGCCCAGTGCCGCCCAGAGCTTTCCAGTGCTGCCCCAGTGCCCACCAGGGATAGCCCAGTGCCTCCCAGAGCTTCCCAGTGCCCCCCAGAACTTCCCAGGGGTTCCCAGTACTGTCCCAGGGATATGCCAGTGCCTCCCAGAGCTTCCCAGTGCCTCCCAGAGCTTCCCAGGGGTTCCCAGTACTGTCCCAAGGATATGCCAGTGCCTCC